>JAODJX010000027.1:23024232-23035523 GCA_026776945.1 Isichthys henryi | reverse complement strand
GGGGGGGGGGGGGGGGGGCGGGCCCCGCCGCCCCCCCCACACAGTCACAAGTGACTGCTCTAGACGGAATGCTCCAAGTTATTATGAGATGTCTTAGACATTTCATCTAAAAGAGCTTTAACTGTTTTAAGTGAAGGAATAAGCCTCTATGGACTTGAACTACACCATTTACACAGATGCACCAGTCTGGATTACACACCTGCATTATTACTGATATGCAACTAAATACCTTCTCTTTTTCCCACCTCTGTATGTGAAGTATACTTTTGTTTATTGCCACAATACTGATGATAAGCAATGATCTCATAGGAAATGCCAATTATAAAATTACTGTAATGTAAAACACCTTATTTGCCAAATCTCTTGCAAGGGCTTAAAATACATATATTTTCAGTAATGTTTTTTCTTAAACTTAATAAATTATTCAGTGCTTGGCATAAAATTTTCCACGGTTCATAGAATGTTTTTAGTGTATTATTTTTGCAACTGTAAGGTTTATTTGATTAAAGACTTAATTTAAAACAGAAATCTAGAGCTCACATCATGAACCTTCTACACAGAGGTCATGCATCGTCAGTGTTTTTCCAATTCCTGGTGGTTCCATGGTCCCCTACATGTGGTATTTAACCTAAAAAACACAGCATATCTATTTTCAACCACCTTAAATGATGCAACGAATTCAGAATTATTAGTATCTTCACAGATAACCGAGTCTAATTATTTCATCCTACAGCATTTAAGCTTCCCACTCTCACTTGACTTCACCTTACAAATTTCAGCTCTGTCCTCTTTTCCATTTCTACCCTGTCCAATCAGCTGCTCTATGCGATTCCGACATTATCCTGCATATAACCGTAAAATACTTACATACGACATCTGCATGCCACACAAAATATTCCACTTACAAATGCTAACATCTTTAAATATCAATTTTAGCCATTTACGCTGTCTGTACACATAGATGTTTTCAAAAATCATTCAAATTGCTATATATAGGCCCAAATATTATAAGCAGAACAGTTACACATTGAGGGTAACTAATTTAAAATATTTATAGAACTCCTCTACAAGTGACTTAAAAATTAAACGAGTAGAACAGAAGAAGAACAGAGATTTTTATATTATAATTTATTAATATTATAATATTAGTAAATAAATAAATAACACATTTAAAAGACATGATTATATCCCCACAAGCCGGACCGAGATAACTGGTGGGAATCTGGACAGACATTAAAATATAATGCAATCATTATTCTATCATTCGACTCAAATGCAAATAACATATTAGAATCAGTAAACAAAAGTATTAGAAGCATTTACCATTCAGCAAACACACTGATAAAATAAAATCTTCGATGTGTTCAAACATGGGGCACAGCATCGTAATTCCCCAATGAGTGCCCTCCGCTTTGGTTACTGATGGTTTTAATCAATTATCTGAGTCGCCAGACTGATTGTCTTAATCCGAATACCAATTAAACAGTCTAATGACGCTGTTAAGGACAGTAGGATTAACTCCCCAAACACCCAGCCATTCTGAAGTGATAATACCTGGTTTTCTCAACCATAAATTAATGCACACATTTATTGACATGTAATTTCAACTGTTCATTGGGAAATTTCTGACAGTACATCTAAAAAATAGAAATATCATTATTAAATTATTATAATAAAATATTATAATTATGTACCTTACCAAAAAAAACCCCTCAAGCACAGATGCTTTCTGTGTTTGCGCACAAAATAAAACAGAAGTGGGACACAGACCTCGCATATGCTAGAATTATTACTAATTTTCTGCTATAATATATACAGCTAAAAAAAATTAAAGAGTGGATACAGTAACAAAGGAGCAGGTGGAGGAAAACACATCCAACAGATTAACTAAGAAAAACAAAGCAACTTCTTAGGGTAGAGAAACTAAACTTCATCTCTAAAGCACTTCAGTGTCTCAATATTGGACAATTACTGCAGCAAGGAATAATCAAGCAGTTTTGTTAATTTGATGTTGTGTTTTCGAGCACTGAGCTTCAGCTTAAAGGAGTGATCTAAGTCACTTGAAAAGTATGATCAGCATGACAATTGCTTTGCTCTGTTTATTCTACCAGTTTGCTTGTGGCAATACAGCCCACTGTTTACCATTGCTTTGCGAGGCAAATTACTGGAAATTCCTCTAGTGTTTGCAAGGAAGATGCACGAGTCATTTTAGTCTAATTGCATTCAAAATAACAAGTTCAACTATGTATCTTCTGCAAAGAAAATATACTGTATAGCAACATTCAGATAAAAGCCCAATTATGCTTAGCCGATTAAACACTGTAATTGGATGAAAAATTAGAAAACATTCGGAGCTTTCAGAGGACCGCTAAGAAACAATGACCATTAATGCAAAGAAGCTGATCTACAATCTGAAGCTGAAAATGCCTCAGATTACAATTCCAAGTTTGAAGCACTGCACTACTCCAATTGAGAATACAATTTAAGCATTCAGTGTTAATCTATGCACAAGACTAACAGTTCTCAAGTGCACAGGAAGCCATAGCTTATGCTGATTTCTGTTCTATCCAAAGTCTTTAATTAATTGACTTAATTGGTCCTGATTCAAATCTGACAATGATTTTTGAAGATTAATTTGTACTGGTCAGACAGCTTTAAATATGTCATTTTTTGGCCCTTTGTATAATTTTTCAGTGCAAATCATGATGGTTCATTATTTTATAAAGTAAATGACCTGGTAGTTCAGTGCCCTTGAATAATTAAGTAATGATTGATTTCTGCTAAATTAAGCTGAATAGATAATTTTACTGTTGATTGAGATCCGTAAATCAAGGACTAAATCAAGGATACGTAGTTGTCTTTTTATTCATTCATCGTACCCATAATGCAACAATTTAAGGGAGTTGTGGCATTGACTTAGCAATCAAATTAAGGTACACAAGCAACCCAAAGAAAGAAAAACTTCTCTTCTAGAGATGTCTTTGAAAAAAAAATTGAAGGCTCAAAACCATAGTTACTGAGAGCATTATGATGACACGTTATGGAGACTCTATCAAGCAGGCTGCACGCTCTTGACAATGGATGGGAAATCCATGACTGGGGGGGTACCTTTTCTCGGTGGAGATCGCTACGCCCCGGAGACAACGCCCCTCCACGCGGACACATGTACTCCACATCCTTCATGAGATCAAGGTTCCTTCTCTTGGCACGCTTCTCTCGTTCACACACATTCTTCAGATAATGCTGCAGCTTGGCAATGCTCATCTGACCACTAAAAGCAGGGGGGTGGGGGGGATCAACACACAATTATACATTAGTATTTTCTAAAATAAGTAAGATCACGTTCTGCTGTTTTGTTTCAATGGTAAACAGCTGCAGCGAGTTTTAAAGTACACCGCACAGACCAAAAAAAAAACAAGATAATAGTTTTCCAAATATTTTGATAGTAGTCCTGCGTTTCCTTTGTATCTATGAAGTACAAGTTCATTCATATTGACCTACAAAAACTATTGGGGAAAAAATCACAATCCTTTGGCCAACAACACTTCTGTGAAATGTTTATTTACACCTGGTATTGGGAACTGACAGAAACAAACTAATGGAAACCCGCATGCATAATATTAAAACGCACACACAAAAAACAAGGTTTCAGAGTACTTGTACCAAGTGCCATCGTATCAACATTTAATGACATGCAAACATCATTTCTAAAAGTTACTTCACTAATTGTTTCGAAAACAAAAGTTCCTGGCGGTCAAGTGTCATCCAAACAACGTATGGACACTTTGCTGCAGGGAAAGTGGAACTGAAAGCTGTAATACTGTTTCAATTACCCTTTTCTCCCCACCTCTGTCAGCGGTACACTAATGTTTGCAGTCTGGAGAAGCTGCTGCACCGAAATATCCCATAAATAAATGCCAAATATTAAGTCACACATCAGCAAACCCAAAAGAGTTAAGTGCTATTCGGTGTGGCTGTTATAATAAACATCTGGCATGATTAAACATTAGCAGGATAGCGCTTATTAACAAGACTTAAGACTCACTTTCGGTTACGGTAGTAGGCACAGAGGTCCCGCTCGAGTTCCAATCTCCTCTTCTCACTGTTAACGAAAACGTATGAGCTTGTCAGTCACCTTCCCCTCGCATCCTGGGTATAACGTTTCCTCCGAGGATATGAAGGAACATGTATTGATACGTGCTGGACGAACCCCAGCATTTGTGTTGTCTTCAGACCGGCGCCTGCAATCGCCATCCTTAGCTACGTAGCAACCCGACACGCCAGCGAGCTGGACGGACTGGCTCAAGCCGGCTAACTCGGTTAGCCAGCTAGCACACGCCACGAAACGCCCGTCTTCTAACTGGATAAGTAAAGACTGCAAAGGCGGTGAACTTTTCCTGCCCGTTTTTACACTGCCATCCATGCGATCGCAATTTCTTTTAAGGACCATCTGGGCGAAACGAGTCGTGAGCCGCGCATTTCTCAAATTCGAGCCCGGGGATTCACTATGGGCCTACTCAGCTCAATTTAGGAATAAATTATAATACATTGACATCAGAACAAAACAGGCAATTTACGCGTACCTCTGGCGAAGATTCTCCAAGAGGACACCGGTCTTCTCGAAGTACTGGCTGTCGCAGAAGGCCATGGGCTGTGTGCGGCTCTGACCGGCGGCGCCCGACTCCGCGGACGCTACATCGGTTGTCATGAGGACCGTTTCCCAGAAAGCACCGCTTGTAAACAACAGCAGCACGCGGGAGGAGAGCACGCGCGCCCCCCTCCACACATCCGTCCATCCATCCATCCACGGCACCCTATCAGATCCTTATGGATGCATGCCTTTAAATGTTTAACAATACTGTTCAAAGTATATTTTATACGGACGTTGCAGCGTTTTAGGAATTGCTTTTTAAAATTGCCAGTGATTATTTATTATCTAGTCAAACGTGACACAATTAATCTGTTTTCTTTTTCTGTATCGTTTCAGAAAATGTCCTGCTGAACAGACTGATCCATACTTAGAGAAAATTATGTAGTAAAGTATAATTAAATTACCTGCTCTATTATAGGGACTTCTGATATCGACACGTTTGTTTTATTATCACATACTTGTATGAAATTGTAATCGGAGCCTATCCCGGAAGCAATGGGCACGAGGCAGGGAACAACCCAGGATGGGTTAAATATAGTATATCAAAATTCATTAAATTGATCTAAAATATCAATCAATATAGAATATTTGTTTACATCTTAAATATTATAATATCGGTTTTTGACTGTAAGGTTCTTAATACCTGACTTAGGAATTTTATCCAGGTACACCTTCTCGGCTAGTCATATATTTCTAAATGAGATGTATCTAAATCACATTTGCTCAGGGTAATTGGGTGCAAGACAAATGGATGTATTAAAACACACGCGTAACTGGATTACTGAATAATATAGGCCTAGTTAGTGAGAGAACACGGATAATGAACAGCAGTAGGTAAATCATGCTCGATATTTACAAGGTCTTCACCTTTCTCCATGGCCCGCCCATCCTACCATCCATCCATTTTCTACTCTCGCTTGTCATTTCCTGTAATAGTAATAGCGCTATATATCCGTCTATTTTGAAATGGGGGGTGGTCGTATGATGACATTTATTCTTTAGTAATTACTATTAAAGTCAGTTATTCATCAAACCATATAAATAAAGGTCTTTAATATCCATGTCCTTGTCGCTGTCACCGACTGGCTGGCTAATTGCCGCGTCCTCGGGCGGAGTGTCCGGGTCGCCTGCGCTACCCGGCCGCGGACTTTGAGCCGCATTATTCCGCGCTGTAGCGAGGCAGACTGTTCTCGCCACCAGCTGAACAATATTATGTAAATGAACATACTTAAAGGGCGGTTGCGCCAGCCCGTACTGTCGGCAGATGCCTTTTGCCCTGATTCTATATATACGCGGACACACACACACACGATATATATATATTTTGTTGCGAACTGGCATTCAGAAAACTTCCCTTTGAACGTCAGGGATTCATCGAAAACATATGTTCCATTGTTGTGTAGTTCTACTTTAACAGATAAGCTATTATATATGATAAACTACAAAAGTTAAAGCGAGATTTGCATTCTTAATCAGAGAAAGCTTCATATTATTCATTAATGTCAGCTATCGATATATGTAATGACATTCAGAGAAATATCCTGAGTGTTATTTACGCTGAATGTTTCTAACTCTATAGACTCAAGCAACACGCAGATTTTTCCACGTGGATCAGAAGCACATGAAGCTCTAAAGCGATACTGTATTTGCAGCAGGACCCTGCGCACGTCCATTGCCCTGTTCTTGTACAAATGGCGCACCAAAAAACGCGCACCCTTTTTAGTGCTGGGGGACCAAAAGGGCTTCGCTTCGCAAACCTCGGGCTGCTTCTATTTTCCTCAAGACTGAGCAAGATAACGGAACATGACAGGCCGTAAAAGACGCGTCGCTGTTTACTCGTCACAGAAACGTCTCTCGCTCCACCGGCCTGTCTCGTGCCCAGTGGTGATGCTGCTTTTTTTCTTCATTTTTTTTTAGTAATTTTCATAAGCACCGCAGCTTCCGACAGGGTTGCTTTGCATTTCAAAAGTTCAGCCTTGTCAGCCCTAATGTCATGTTTTGACTACTCTAGTACTGCGATTTGTCCAGCTGCCAATCTGTCATGTTTCACAGCTGAGGTGCTTTAATTGTCAGCCCCTCCAAAGGCAGACCCTAATCAAGCAATTTCCCTTATCGCAGCCCCATCAAATTGCTCTTTAGCTGTTGAACTGTGGAGTTTTGCTCTCCTTTTCACATGCTAATAACACCCCATTCACTGTCCCTCCGTCAGGCTATTTGTTGTGGAATAAATACCCTTCTGCATGTTTAATTGATATTGTTGCAGATCTTTTTGTTTGCATTGCAGAGTGTTGAAAGGCAATACTTTGGAGGTGATGAAGAGAGACGGGGAGAGACTCTGGGGATAATTTCATTTGCGGGGATTTGAGAGGTTATGAGTTGAGTTGGTCTTAGTGCTTAAACCTCATAACAGCATAAAGACTAAGATGGTCTGGACCTGAAACCCTTAGCTTAGTCTTAAACTCAGCCTTGTAAAATATAATTTAATATTTATAGTAACACTTTACTTGAGAGGGCACAAATAACTTACTCAGTTACTACTCAAGAACAACTCATGAACTATTGTAGTTCCAGCATGAAATAAATGAACCGCCATGACTGATGATGAACGAACATGGGATCAGTATATAACTAAGACTTAGATACAACTTAATCAGTGCATTACGTAAGAATTGTAATACTACACAATTTATGCCCCTCAAGTAAAGTGCTACCATATTTATATTTAATGCTTTTTGCACATTTTTTAGCAAGACTTATAGCAATGTTAATACACGTGGTATTTGTCTTGTTTTATGTAAATGTACATATATAGCAAGATCTATGTTTAGTGAATAACATTTTGGATACAATCATGAACACATGACAATCAATACCCAACCTTCGATCTCGTTGAATTGTAATCGCCTTCCTTAGTGGAGTACATGTTAGACTAATTGCTCGAATGGCATCCTGATTAATTGAACATCTAGCATCAGGGTATTAGTGGGGCATTAGAGAAATACCTGATTTCCACTTTTAAATTGCCTTTGGGGAGGAGATGCTTAAAAATAAATGGCAGATAATCTGTAAATTATCATCCCACAGCTTGCCTACTCAACTGTGATAACAAAAAGCATGTTTATGGAGCTGGGAAGATATAATTTGTCAGAAGCAAGTCATATCTGCGAGCTCTGGGAGAGCCGGAATATATTATCCTGCTTTTGTCTTCATATATTCTTGCTATTTTTCTTTTTTTTAACTTCGTTTAATGTTCATTACAGACAGTATTTTTGTTGGCTTTTCATCTAAAATTCCCCAGCATGAGATGAATGCCGGATCTGCTAAACAGATAAATAAAAGTGTGAGTAAATCATTTTCACAGATTTTTCAGTTTGTTTATTGCTGTTAATTAGCATGCAATTTGTCTAACTATCATCCCTATCCCTCATTCTCCTACTATGCCACCCATGTTCACACAGACACTTGTGTGTGTGTGTGTGTGTGTGTCTATTTGTGCGGATCAGGTTTACATTACATTGTGGGGACTAACTGTAATAAAAATCTTTTTCTTTTGACTTTGTGGGGACCGTTTTTCAGGTCCTCGCAAAAATCGGTGTCTGCAATCAAAAAACTAAAAATATTAAGTTTGGTTATTTATGGTTAAGGTTAGGGCTGGGTAGGGGTTAAGGATGTCATTGTTGGGATTAGGGTTTTGCCATTGAAATGAATGGACAGTTCCCACAAAGATATGAGTACAAGTCTTTGTGTGTGTGTGTGTGTGTGTGTGTGTGTGTGAGAGAGAGAGAGAGAGAGAGAGAGCCAAAAATAACAGGCCAGATATTTCTGATGAAAAATAGCCATGAAGATTGGGAAGACTTATGTCTCTCCCACTTCTGAGTTTAAGCAAGTAATCCATGCCTTAGCTAGCGGGGTGAGGCATTTTGGAATCAGGCTTGGTTCTTTGTGAGTTCTCAAATGTTTAAATTCAGGTCATAGGGAAATCCAGTCCTGCCATGTAAATGGAACAACAGACACTATAACTCTTTTCATCCTGAAAGTAATATCCAAACAATTCCTCTCCAGTCTGGTGGTGCTGGGGTGGGGTGGGTGGATAGAGCAATTAGTTAAGTGCTGTCAAGTGGATAAAAAGGTACAAAATCCAATTTTTGCAATTTCATGGCAAGTAAAGTTAATAAAGTAACATGGAGTGGATGTTGAGAAGGGCGGCTCTCTGAATGATGTCCATCGTGAGCTAAGTCTTGTGAAGGAAACGGACCCGGCGGTATCTCAGAGGTGTGTGTCGCGTTTCCGCACCCGTGCTGCAGCCGATGCTAATTGTCGCTAATTTATGTCCTTGCCAGGCGATCGAAAGACGACTATGCCAAACGAGGACCCTCCTTACGGCAGCCGAGTGCACCTTGCTGGTGCCTGAATGGGACAGGTTTAAATTTAATTTGAAAACAAAGGACCCCCGATGGGGGATCTTTTCATCATAGCTAATTGTAAAGAATAATTTCTAATGTTCCACTGAAGCAGGCTCCAGTGGCTGTAAAGCAGTTTAATTGTGCTAAATTGATCTGAATTGAAAGCACTCTGGTAAAAGCATGGGGTGACACAGGACGACAGCCCACCTCTAAAGTCCGCTCGGTAACACCCAAGTGTGAAAGCTCTTACTGAGCCATTAATAAGGAAATGCAGAAAACAAACACTGAAATAAAGCCTTTTGATAATAAACATGTTTTGCCATCATTCTTTAACGGGGCATTGATTTAATAATTAACATGATAGATTTTTTTTTTTATGCATCAGTCTGCTCGCATTTGGCCACATATGTAACTTCCACCACTGTGCTCTGCTAGCTGGGCTTCTCAGCATTGTCATGATAATATGGTCATATACAAAAGGCAGTGACCCCTTACATACGTGAAGCCAGCTTTCAGTCGCAGCCACCAGGAGTATTACCTGTCCTCACATGCAAAATAGTGCAGCTGTTCCCACCAGAATGCTAGTCACCCCTGGTAAAAGTGAAGAGTGCCAGTCGGGGGAGGGGAGGGGGGTATTAGGGGATATTCAGTGTCCTGACAGTGGTCAGTATTGAAGTAACACAAGGTTTGCTTTTTACTTGGGTTGAGTTTGAGCTAGACAGTAATTCATCCAGCATGTCTGTCATTATGTTTCACAGAAAGAACTGCCTCCTCAAAGACTGGGTTGTGCAGTAAGTGAATATAAATGTTAGTAATTCTCCTTTTCACTGCAGTGATATCCATCCGGTGACTTTCTGCTCTGTATTAAAGATCCCAGGAGTCGATTAAAAAATAGCATAACGTACGTTAGTTACAGTTCTGCACAGGAAGAGATGCAGATGTAAAAAACGCTGCCACAAAACCAAATAAATGCATTACTTATATAGGTCAATCCATATTACTAAATACGTTGCTTGCCCCCTAGTGTACATACCCATTTGGCAGAATCAAAAGAGGTGAATTCATAACCATTCATTCAAATATATATAAATTAGTCCCGGATAAAATTCTTGCATAGTTGAGACGGGCAGCTTTCAGGATTATGGTCATAGGAGATGTTGGAAGTGGATAAATATCTTTGATCCATTTGGATCTGAATCTCGGCCTCGTGTGACTGAAGTGGCGTGATGCTCACCAGCGATCCAAGGCCGCCGTTTCCTGACTCGCAAACGCCTTTCCCTCACTTGCGGTTTTGGAATGATTGAGGACCCTCCTCGGCGTTCCACTCCTTTATGTGCTCTCCTTGTTCCAGTTTACCTCCCACGCTTCCCGTTGGAAGCCTGTCGCACTCCCTCGCTGACTTTGACGGACGGCTGATTGCAGTGTCGGTGTCATTGGCACCATCTGGGCAGTGGCGCTCGGGGGCTGGTATGCCTCGGGGAAAAGCGGCAGACAGGTACGGGCAGCTCGACAGGGTGGAGCCCGAGACAGACTGGCCATTTGTTGAAGGCTATGGAGGTCTGCCATGTTGTCTGACAGTCCCTTTGGGAAGGCAATCGTTTTGTCACAAAAACAACTTAATGGGACGAAATGGGAAGGTAGCAGCGATTCCCCATCCCCATTTCTCAGTTCAGCACTTCACTGAAACAGAGAGTCATCAAGGGCACTGATTCAGTGACCACTTCATATGAGAAAAAAGAAACAGTCTTTCCACATAAGAGCATTTAAACTGCTAATATTTGAGCCCTTACCTGTGATTTGACTCTGAATCTGTTTGTCACATTCATACATTCAGCTGATTTAATCGTAGGATATCCATTGTTATTATAAACTTCTTTTTTCAATGGTGAGGTTTGCATTGTTACATTCGCCCCTGTGTCAGGGTTTATTGTCCTGCCCCCACCTTAGGGCTTTTGAGAGACTTTACCCATTAATTTGGAAATATGTACCCCACTATGAATAACACTGCCCAATTTGAGTCCCCATTTGACATTTTCACCCCCGCCTTCAAAAAAAAAAAAGGCACTCTTCTGCTGGTCAGGAGGTACATTTCTGGTGTGTGATATTTTATCCTTTTGCTGGGGGGGGGGGGGGTGTAACGTGCCTGAAGGGGGTCAGGCCTGATACAGGCTGTGCCAACAAACAGGCCAGCATACAGCCCCCTCCCAAGGTCAAATTATCCTTCAATTTTGGATGAA
>JAODJX010000027.1:23012342-23024132 GCA_026776945.1 Isichthys henryi | reverse complement strand
GCTGCAGGCCCCCCCCCCCCCCCCCCCCCCCGTCTACCCCCCCCCCCCCCGGCGCCCCCGGGGGCCGGGGGGGGGGCCCGGGGGGGGGGCCCGAGTCTATATTAAGCCATCAGTGTTTATAGCAGCTCAGGATACTGCACCCCCTCCCCCCCACATCCCAATATTGCTGCATGCATATTGATTGCAGATTGTGCCCCCCCCCCCCAATGGAAAGCAGGGAAATCATGTTTTCCTACTGAATGATTAGAAACCTCATGCATAGGGAAGCATGGCGACATCAGGGCCGGCCTTCTGCCCGTACCGCAGGTGAAAACAATTTGCACGTTTGAGGGGGCTAATGGGTATATTCAAAGGGAGCAGAGTGAGAGAGGGAGAGAGAGAGAGAGGTGAGCAGTAATGGGCCTGGGCTGATACAGGCCAATGGGCCCAGTCACACGACCAGCGGACGGCCGCATATCGGATAACACATAATTGCCGGGTCACACGCTAATGAGCGCGATCGCGCCCCACCAGGGGAGGCTTTTGCCCACAGCCAAGACACTTGTAAACAATTCGACCGGCGGACGCAGCAATAATATGTTGATTCAGCAGGTAATGAGGTGTTCCCAGAATCAATACCCCAGGCCGGCGGCGGGGGGGGGGGCAGGTAGCAAGGCCAGATCCTGCCTGGAGCCTGACCTCTGCCCGGCGCTCAGCGCATCGTATAGTCTGAAGAGGACTGTTCTCATATTGCAGAAGCCGCTGAGTGTGAGAACTTTCATTCGCTGTGAGCAAATGAGCAACCAGACTCTGCATGCTAATGAAGACTGGGCCTATTTTCCCCTTTTTTTTATCTGAACATTATGCTCTTGACTTTGGAGAAGGTGGGAATTAGGTTGGACCTCGGTGTCAGGCTGCCTGATGGCTCCGCTCAGGAAAAAACTGGTAATTGAAGCCGATGGCTGCCGCGGAGGAGGTCTGAATTTGGAAATAAACAGTTTCAAGCACTGCACGTCATTTCCAGAGAGATGACAGGGGGAATGGAAATGAGCTGTCTGGATCTAATGCAGTTTCACAGCGGGAAAAAGGCTATCTTTCAGATAACAATTCCACTCATTTGGACCTCAATGCCGCCATAATGACCAAAGCCCAAGTCGCTACATTTGCAGAGGCAATTATAAAATGCCCTCGCCGAACGAGGCGATGTAATCGGAGGACGCCGGATTTGGAAAGCGGAAATGTGCGTTTTGTTTTTCTTTTGTCTGCGTGAGGTATATTTCCAGTCACCTTGGATGGATGAGGGGGTGGGAGGAGGGGGAGATTTGGAGAGATAATCTGCGTGTGAAGAAGACCAAAGTATTGCGGGTTGCTCTCTCATTATTGCCTGTTTATTAGCATGAGGAGCAAACTAATTAATTGTTTAAATTTGAGTCGTTCATTTTGGTTTTTGCACTTATTAATGTCTCGGGTTTGTAGGACAAGGTTTGCATCTGCGTGTGCGTCTGCATTTGCGTCTGCGTGTGTGTTTGCGTCTGCATTTGCATCTGCGTGTGCGTCTGCATTTGTGTCTGCGTGTGTGTTTGCGTCTGCATTTGCGTCTACGCTTGCATCTGCGTGTGCGTCTGCATGTGCGTCTGCGTTTGCATCTGCGTGTGCGTCTGCATTTGCGTCTACGCTTGCGCGTCTGCATTTGTGTCTGCGTGTGTGTTTGCGTCTGAATTTGCGTCTGCGTGTGCGCATGTTTATGTCTTCCCTCCCTTTACGTCGGCATCCGCGGAGTCCGTAACCGTCGTTTTAAATGAACGCGATTATTAAAGCAGAATCACACCAGCCGTCTGTGGATAATATTCCAGATCTGTGCCAATAAACTGTCTCTGTCTGCAGTGGGATTTTAAGGTTCCGTGGTACGAAGCGTTCGAAGGCAGTTCTGCCCGGCCCCCACATTCCCGGCTTGCCACCTTTTTCGGACCCCCGGGGTCACTTTCAAACTCCTCTCTGCTTAACAGCCGCCTCGATGCAGCCCGTCTTCATTCTGTAGCCTCCCCAGGTCCTTTAGAATGCCTGAATCCCCCTTTTCAATTTCCTGAGGATTATCAACAACAATACATTTCCCTAGCAGATGTGCAAACTTTCCTCTCCCACTCACCCCCCCTCCGGAAAATGTAACCTGTCGAGCATTTAAGCAGCCATCCGTGACCTGAATCGGGCCACTTTTATTACATCGAGACATCAGTACACGCTCGCTTTTCAGGGCGTAGGGCTACGCACGCTGCAGCTCTCCGTGTATCTTTTGATTGTCACCCTTCTGCACAGTCCCCGGCCTCCTAATGTCTTTTTTTTTTCTACCATGAGGTGCGTCAAAGGAGGCAAAATGCAGAAAAATGGCAGAAAAAATTATCAGGCCTTTTGTTCTAAGTGAAGTTAAAACACATCATATTGTTTTAGTGTTCATGTATGTGATCGGGTAATTATTTTCCGTTCAGATTATCACACAGTAAAAAAATTCTGCTTTCTGTCATATATAATCTATATACATTTATATTTGTGTGTATAAACATATTTATAATATGAATGGATGAAATTTGTTGTGTGTAGAATAAGAAACATTATTGGATTTTTTTTTATTTATAAATGTATAAAATAGTACCACAAAAGTTAAGTGTAGGATAGAGGGTACAATGATATGAATTAAATACAAAAAAAAAAAAGATTTTTCCCACCCCTCTTCACCCTGGTGACCCCCCACCCCCCCACCCCCAATACAACTCTGCTGATTTGCCACACTGCCCCCCTCTTGTGGCTGGATGCATTAGTGCCTCATATCTGCTGTTATTAAATACTGCAGAAACATGTATTTGTTTGTCAACACCAATAATTGTCCTGTAGCAGGAAAAACACTCCATAACATACAAGCTGCTGGTTTTCTTTGTGAAGGTATTCAGTTTAATTTGCACCCAGATCCCCGGAGCTCCGTCAGGGTGGGGAGCACCAGACCATCCACAGCATATGTTGCACTGCATTGTGGGTAGCAGAGTTTTTATGTTGGCTGTTGAAGTGGTGGGCGTGATGATGGGGTCATTTAAACTGAATTCTGGCTATTGGCAGAGTGGCAGTGAGCCAATGAGGTGAAACATACCCCCACCCGATTAGCATCCACGGCTAAAAAGCTAATGTACCCTCTTATGCTCAGGATGACTTTGTTCAGTGATGTATGGCCTTTATAAATGGATCATCCCTCAACGTTGGCTAGAATCAGAGAAGGTTCTGGACAAGGTAGCTATGGGAACAGGGTTTAGGGTCATTTAAATGACCATGCACTTTATGTGTAATAAGGAGTCACCCAATGGACCGGCAACACCATTCCCCACTCTGTGCCATCTCAGTGGAACAAACTGACTGCTCACTCTTATGTTCGACTTTCCAGCCAAATAATTTACAGACACTTGTGTGTTTTTCCTCTATGTTGAACCAGTATGCAGAAATCACAGTTTAAGAGCATGTACTTCCGCCCACAGTCACCATTAGGTGGTGATGCCTTCCCCACACCAAAATAACCTTACCCACAATCTCTGCTGGTGACGTTTTTGCCAGTCATTTCCTAACGATCACCCTTCTTGTAGAGTCACTGAGATTTCCTCTTCTAGCTACTGCAACCTAGTAATGGGCAGCTAGGCCTTCCAAGCGTTCTAATGCATGACCCTAAGCAAGACAGGATGTTAATGGTGAAAATATCTATAAGCACCAAGTATTCTTCTTCAGATTAGGAGGAATCTGGGATTGTCTGCAGGCACATTCACTCATAGCAGCCTTGCTGGATCTATTAATTGTGACTGAGCTGTGAATCACGGTTCTCAGGGTCACCAGAAATATTCTGGGGTAGTGTTCAGCGTAGGGCCTGCCTGTTACTGATTGTGTGTGTGTGTGTGGGGGTCAGATATAGGGCTGGGTAGGGGTTAAGGTTGTCATTGTTGGGATTAGGGTTTTTCCCATTGAAATAGATGGAGGGTCCCCATAATGATATGAATACAGGTCTCTCTGTGTGTGTGTTTCCTGTTTTTCACTTGTCCCGCTGTAAATGGATGATGTAAGTGTACATCTTGACAATCCTTATGGCATCGCTGACTGGTAAATCAATGTCAAGATTAAAAAATCTGCAAATTATTACAAGAAGATAATGATGGCTTTACTCTTCAAGCCATATGATGCTGGTGAGAATTAGGGTTGAAAGGATCAATGGGTATATGTTGAAATCATAATCTGGGGTAGTAGTAATTTATTTATAATTTCCAGAGTTTATGAAGGTATTATTACATTTCATGCTAGAATATAAGATTAAAAATATATTTAGTGTTAAATGCTAACTAGCCTAAGTGTTCCTACAACCTGCTTCTGCATGTGCACCAGATTCCTACTATCCTAAAGTGCCGCGAAACTGCGCTGAGAAATGTTAGCGTCATTAAACGATAACTGTGCTGTTACTGATTTATAACGATGAGTCTGTGTAATTTACTTAATTTTTATTTTTTAGTTTTGCAGAATATAATTAGTGATTATATAATATTAGGGCTCTTGCAACTGTGATTACTGTCCAGTGTTTGAAAGAGTATAGTTCTTAGAGAATTAAAGAATGATTAGTTCACTAAAAAAATCAACTTAATTCTAAATATGTTAATTAACAGTCTCTGCACTCTAAGCAGTGGTTGAAAGCACTACTAACCTTACACAGGATCACAATGTACTGCACTCTAAATTGCTTGCGATGAGATTCTTTGAACGGCTATATTTAATTAAATGCTATACAGTAGCCCGGTTTGAAGGCTAATGGAACTTACATTATACGTAACAAATATAGTGAGAAATCACTTAATCTATAATAGATATATTTCAATTCAACAATATTTTCTTTGTGGTGAGTTACATGATTAAATATGCTTTGAAGAGAAGATTAAATTTCCCCCTTAATGAATTTTGCATTTACGCACGCAAGGTCATAATTATGCATACATACAGGTAGGTAATTAAGCATGAAAATGAGAATCTAACACTGTTCCTTCCACTAGGAATGCATGTGAAATAAGATTTATCAATTTTCTACGACATTGACGCAAAATAAATGTTATTAAGCAACGTTAAATATATATATGTTTCGGTCTCTGCTTCCCAGCGATCATGTTAACGTCATGAGTGTTCATGGGGAATTGCATTTTGCTTTGGGGGCATGGAGGTCTGCGGCCTTGGGGGGGGTGGGGTACCCTCTTTCAATATAATAACGAAACCTAAGTATGCTGGGCACACTGAACGAGCTAAGAGACCGGAGATACGTGCATGCTTAGCACTCCATGAAATATTAATGTACATAGTTCATTCGCAGGCACTTTTGCATTTATTATAATTAATCACGTGTGTTTACTTTTTCGCGCAATTATTAGCTTTGTTATTTCACAAGACCTACGTCTGATGTCTACGTTTTACTTACTGCGTACAGCAGCTTCAAATCTTACAGGCACTTGGCTTTTCTGAATGCTTCTCACCAACTGAATATCAGATGGGGTGACATCACACCAGACGGTGAGAGCCGCAGAAGAACCAGCCAAGGTACCTTAATGGCGCGTAATGATTAAGAATATATCCGGCGATCAACGAACAATACGCTCTTAAGAAAATGTAGCGTTAACGCCTGTGATTCAAAAGCATCGCCACAGAGCCACCTGGTGTTCAGGGACAGAACTACACAGCTCAGATCGTCATCTAAAGGATGATCAGGCAGCCAGATTCAGGCCGGGCTCCGTAGAGTGCGGCACATGTGCCAGGATCGATTGAAACACCCTCCACAGCTCAAGTGCCTTGGTGACAGCCTCGCAGAGAAGCGCTGTGATTATCTGCGTTTCTCATGGATTTAATTTCAACCGTCATACATATAATTGTATTATGTATGTACTGAAAACAAAGAATTTTGCCATTATGAGTTTATTTATAATTACCGCGTGGTTTATTACTACCATACTTTTTAAACAATAGTGTCCTAGACATTTTGTATCTCTGTTTTGTGTAAGCATAAGAATCATGTACAAACTGGTTGTAACCGTAATTTTTAATTGCCTATAACAAGCAAGTATATATATGTTTTGCCATAATGTAAGAACAATATTATAATGATATGTATAGTGCAGATAATGTATTTGTCCTGTTGAGGTGCCCCACTGACCATTAAATAAGGTTAATGCGTTAAAATTACAGTTCAAAAATTGGATAACAGCGCCCCCACCTGGTTATTCATATATAACGTACTGGCCGTTCTTCTGTATCGTACAGTTGACTACTAAGAATAACCTTGCTGGAGATTATAAAAATACATAAAATTCAGATTTTATTATCTAAATCATGCACAATACCAGAATAAATAGGTTTTATGAATATATAACACAGTATTTGTGAAGCTTATATAGTATAAATTAGTGTTAAGATGAACGTTGATTTCAGAAGTATCCTCTCATAATAATATGTTTTAGTATTTTGCTACGTCTACTGTTTATTTGCTCAACTTCCAGAAATATTATCCAATAATATGTTTTTTAATCAGATTTATTTCTTACTGTGCGCTTTGTGTATGCCACCGTTTGCTTCAAAGCCTCCGCGCCCAAATTTGTAGAGAATAACAATTTTGGAATCATGGGTTTAAAATAAACGGAAAAAATGTGCAACAGTTGTTTTGGCGAAGCAATGCAGCACTGTGGCGATAAGCTAGGCGCCGGCGCTTTAATTTGCAGTTCGGTTTAAACGCATTTTCTTGCGCGCGGCGAGCTGCTGTTCATCAGTACCGAAGTCTATTAGGTGAGGCGAAATTGTAATGATGGACACTGAGCGCCGCGGAATCAGCTGCTCAATAAAGCGCCCTAATTGCTTAGCAACAGCGTTTCAGAGGTTCCCATTTGAGATCAAGAGTTGACTGGACTGGAGACTACGCTTTGGAGAAATAGAGCTCGTGCCATTAGATAAGACGGGTGGAAATAGGTTATATCTACCTCCTCACCGACACCCCCCCCCCCCAAGCCGTACCCTGATGATTATGTTACCTTTCAACTGGCTGATGTATTCAGTTCAGTAGATTATTTTCTGTCATCTCAGTTAATTGAATTCTGTCCATCACATTCAGATGTTTTCGCATTTGCATAAAGGTTAGAGTGGTGAAGAGTGTCAAACTTCAATTTAGACAATGTCACTCAAATAGAGATATGTTGCCCATAGCCCCCCCCCCACGGCGAGTTTTCAGCCTGGCTTGAGGCTCCAGTCGAATTTACAGACTTACTCCCGAAGTGAAGGCATATGCAAATGTAAATGTGAAAATGATTGGAGCGCTCTGCATGCACGCATGTGTTGCAGCCTTGACGTCGGTGTGCCCTCTGCCGCTCTGCGCTTCTGCCGTGTGGTTAGTGAAGCATGGGGGGGCTGCCACGCCCCTTCCTCAGTCCCCCACCCCACAGGCTGTCGGATTATCCATTATCCGTCGTCCATCCTGCACCACCACTGTAACCCCCCTCCCCTCCAAAAAAAAAATAGTCCCCATGGCCGACGGAGGAAGCCCATGCAAAAATGGCCAGGCCGCCACATTGCGCGGCGCATGCGCCCCCCTGGAGTGTCCCCGCCGCCCCCCCCCCCGACAGCAAGTAATCTGTTAAATCATCAGGCCTGACAGAAAAGACAGAGCGTAATAACATGTCGCACAATGTAGCCCAAGAGAAGCGAATTCCACCCTGTCAAGCAGGAAGACCCGAGCCAATTCAGATTTAATAAGTATACCGGAATATCCAATTATGTTTGCTTTTGAAAATTGATTCAGATGTCTTTAGTGCAATTTTCATATTAGCTCTTCCAAATAAACATCTATTAGGCTTATGTGTCACGGCTGCCGTGTTGCCGCAATGTAGCCCGAGTTGAAATAAGTGTGTGGCAGTTAGTCAATAAAAGGGATCCTGAGACAGCGGACAGATTAGAGCGCTTATCTCTTTTCATCAGCTCTGAATGCTGCCTGAATTGAAGGTCAATATCTTGCGGTTCTCCAGAGCCGAGCAGGTGTGTGGAGAGTATGGATTTTCTCCCACGTCAAGCGGCCACGTCTCTCATTGTGGAGTCAAACGGACCCATTTCAGAATCATCTAAACTGTTACAAAGCGAAAGGAAGGGTTCATAAAGAACAGAGAAAAACTGCCTCGCTTCATGCCGATGCTGGTGTCACCGTCGTTTCCTTACCTCCTTCTGAGGGAGGTTTGTCTACGCGGATGTGCGAGGCGTCTGTGGGGCTGTGCAGTACTCGTGGAGAGGCATTCAGCCCGTAGGCCATGCTTGTAAACAATACGACGGACAAAGGACGATACCGCCGGACTTAATTCCTGAAAACATTCAACCTGTGTTTGAAAGGACGGCAACGGGACTTTATCAGCTTGCTCCAAACAGTGGCAAATATAAAAGACCGGACAGGAATTTGTGTTTTCAATGGGATGGCTGTTTTGATATATTTCAAGGTCATTTTAGCATTGGCTGTGTTTTCATCCAGGGACAGGCATTGTTAAACTAAGCATATTTAAATATCACACACGCTGAGATTTTTCCTGAGGACGCGGGACCGGCGAGTTGCTGAAGTCGCTGGCTAGCTGACGGTGATGACTCGATTCTCTCTTGGGTTGGGGGGGGGGCTGGGGGAGCAGCTCCTTGACGGGCTGTTTGTGGAAGGGCTTAAAACCCTTTTCCCCACCCGACACTCAAAAAAAAGGTGGATAAAACAACATTCCCCCTGGAGTGGACCCACACTCCAGGGCAGATGGCGGAGGGCTTGGACCAGGCACTGGGTGCATGTGTCTCCTCCAATCAGAGCACCCCGCCAGTCCCTCCGGCCCAACACAATGCAGCGCAGGCTGGCTTCCCCAAACATCTCCACCCTAACTCAGTCTGCAGCCAGAGATTCCTCCATGAAATAGCTTTACATCTCCAGGAAGCTCATAGGCTCAGACTCGCAGTTGCAATATATCTACTATCTACAGCCTGTATGAATGTGCATGTTCCAAACAAATATATTTGTCCATATATCTTCTGATGGGAAATAATAAATGCATAACGTTTGGTGGCAGCGCACAGCTCCTTGGAAGAGTCCATAGTGAAGTCGAAGGGGTGGGAGCGTGTCTTACAAGCGGTGCCCCAGTTTCTGGATGGCGCCACTTCCTATTGGTGCCGATAACCCCGTCTGCTTTCATCCACGTCGTTGTCTTTCGCTGGCACGGCGGGAGTGCCTCACAGGCCACAGATCGGTTCATTCAGCCAAGCACAATGGCCTGTTCACGGGTCTCTTTCTTGCCATAATATTTCATCATCGCTTGAATTCTAAATGTCTTTGATTCGAACCTGGTGGCCTTGATCGACAAGGTTCTATGGACTCAATCAACTGTTTCTCCAAGTACGTTTTGACACGCTTTAGTGTCGGCCTTGGGAGGGTGTCCTTTTGAGAAATAAGCCCATTGGGACTTTACTCTCAAGTCCACGTTTCTTCTGTTTCCACCACTTATTGTCTTTTATTTTTTTTTTTTTGGAATCAGCGTGGTTTTCAGCTGCATCAAAAAAAAAAATGGTTTGAGAGCTCCAGCTATCTCCAGTGCCGACTCTCTGGGACGTGTTCAATGATCGCAAACGCGCACAGTGTCATTTATCCGTGTACCGCGCACCTAAACCCATGCGAGAAGAACCCTGGACGGAAACTTGAGTCAAGTCACTGTGTTGCTGCAAGAGGATTAAACGGGACGGATCCTGTGACAGGAGACGCCGGTATAATGTACTGTCATACCTTGAACTCCACCTGGCAGCTAATCCAAGAAGACAGAAGCTTCACTTCAGCTTAATCTGTGTCTGATTTACTGCAAAGTTACACTGATACGTGGATGAAAACGAAAAGAAACCTCAGGTCATGCTTGTTTTCTCGACATATCCCACAATGCACTTCACCGCTCCTTGTTTTCCGAATCTGCAACATCTGTTTTAGCTCTTTATAACCTGCAGCATATGGGCCTTCTTCAGGGACAAAGCTGGCTATGGTGACAGCACACTATCCCAGCCACAGAGCCCAGACATATATCTTTAGGTACCTGTCAGGGTTTATTATTGCCGCTCTCTGTTGGAATAGATAAAAGAAGTTAAGGTTTAATGAATCCCAGCCAGATTCGGAGGGGCCCGGCTCTAGTTATCTTTCACAGTTTGTGTTGTGGAAACATACTGCTTGGCAAACATCCGCCCAGGGTAACGATCATTAATCCTAAACGACAACACAGGCCCCGTGCTCTGGAAAGCCTTCTTCTGCTCTGGTGGGACTAGGGCACAATGTGAAGCACTTATTCTAGAAGGTGAATGTGAACACGGACTGAGATGAGGGCCGCTACTGTAAGGCTGAGGGGGGAAAAAAAAAAGATCAGTGAGTATAGTAGGTGACAAAGTCCAGCATTTTATATCTGAGTCACATTTATAAATGGTATCATGATTTAACAGCCATATAAAAATATCTCTGATGACTGTCACTCATTCCTTTCTAGTTATCTTGAAGGAATATTCGTCCGTCATATTGATGGAATATGTCTTTAATGTTATTTTTATTTATATCAGTTTAATCTCAGGAATATACCAAAAATAGCCTGCGGATAGACAGTACCAGACTTTTCTTGGTATCCACCTTGAGGAAATGTTCTTAATTCGTAACAGAGGAACAATG
Organism: Isichthys henryi; assembly: GCA_026776945.1. Taxonomy (NCBI): domain Eukaryota; kingdom Metazoa; phylum Chordata; class Actinopteri; order Osteoglossiformes; family Mormyridae; genus Isichthys; species Isichthys henryi. The sequence goes on along the minus strand of JAODJX010000027.1, from coordinate 23,013,409 downwards.
TTAGCAGGTGAGGTAGCATGGCGTCAGACAAAGGGCAGCATCCAGTGACGACAAAGACATGCTCTGATGGGGGGGGGGTGCCTCATTCTCCCTAGAGCGGTAAAAATTCCCACCTAGTTCTCTAAAAGAAATGAGGGCCACTTATCCACTGCCTGACATGTCATCGAGTAAGAGTGCATGTGTGTGTCTGTGTCTGTGTGTGTGTGTGTGAGCGAGTGGGTGAAATAGGTGGGACTTGGTGAAGATGGCCTGGTCCACTACTGAAGGACTCTTCACTCTCTGGCTGATTCTGCTCAGTGACCAATTCGTTCACACTGAAAACTGCAACAAACGTCGAATTTGTTCCGCGTAACTCAGGCTGTGCAAATAAATTAGCAGTGTGCTAAAATGGGACCATATCTAATTTCATTATTTGGTTAAAATATACTTAAGAACGGGGGGGCGGGAATATGCGCACCGCTCTGTGTTTGAGTCCATGCTCCTGATTGGAGCCCACGGTCCTGGAGAGACCACCTTCGGTCATCAGGCGCAGTGAGAAATGAATTCGGCCAGCCTGCCTGCCTGCTTTCAGGACTGCTGATTTGCAGGCATTAGTAACTTAATTAGAATACCGAGTGCATATTTTCTCAATCCGCTAGCTCTCATCCTTTGGGTAAACTTGAAGCTCCCCCCCCTCCAATTTCCCTCCACCCCATAGCGACAAAAACGACATGCGCCAAACTGCAGTCCAAACTACAGATGGACAGACCTTGTCCATAGCATCTGCTTCACCCTATGGAGTTAAAAAAAAGATAAATAAAAACTATAAGAACATAAAGTGAGGAAGAGCTTTTCTTACTATGTTCTGTACACAGACACACACAGACAGACACACAGACAGACACACACAGACAGACACACAGACAGACACACACACACAGACAGACACACACACACAGACAGACACACAGACACACACACGCAGACACACACAGACACACACGTCAGGTTTACCTATCCTTATGGGGCCTGCTCATTCACTTCTATGGGAAAAATGCTAACGCTAACTATGACAACCTTAACCCCCA
>JAODJX010000027.1:22964236-22978848 GCA_026776945.1 Isichthys henryi | reverse complement strand
CCCCCCCCCCCCCCCCCCCCCCCCCCCCCCCCCCCCCCCCCCCCCCCCCCGCCCCCCCCCCCCCCAGAGCCTGAGGTCTGAGTGTTGTTGCCCCTCAGCTTGTGCTAAGATGTCACTTTCAACATTTCAAGGGCTTCCACTTCAGAAGATGGAGCTTAGCTAGTGCAAAGAAGGGGTGGAGTAGAGCTGGGTGGAGTAGTGTCTGGAAATCGGAGCTCAGGTCTAAACAAACAGAAAGTCATTATGCAATCACACTGTGAGTGCATCTCCCCTCACAAGCCCGCGAAACGAGGGCTTCCAAAATGAAGATTGTCGGACAATTCCTTAACAAGTTTTCTTTTGCAGAACTCTTGTAGTGTCAGAGATCATACTTAATTGTTTTGTGGTTGTTGAAAGAGTGTGTGTGTGTGCAGCTAATTAAGAATATTTAAATTGTGCTTGATATGTATTCACAAACATTTCTAATTAGCAGGGATGTCAGCTGTTTAATGTACCAAGAGCTTTGCTCTCCCCAGAAATTGTGGAGATACTCATCCTTTGATTACACTTTTTAAACATTTTAAACAGATATTTGCATGCACATACTCTGAAAAGCTGTTTTGTGACCAAAGACATTAAAATGGTCCACAGACCAGTGTTGTTAGTAAACTGTTCGACCAACATCAGACAAATCAAATAAATGAACAATGAACATCACACACCTTCATGTAGACTTAAAAGTTATGAAGGACTCTCATCAAAGATACTTTTCACGTCTTTAGCAGTTTTTTTGTCGAAATAGTGAAATAAATCTGTCAAGTTCATTGTAATAGTGGCCTTAGCAAATGATAACATGCAGTAACCTGTGGCAAGTATGAAGCTCACAGCAGAATATCATAACGTCAGGATCTCATGCACACGTTGTGCGAGCCGGTAGTAAATGCGAAAAGAAGAGGATCTATTCTCACTGAATCTGTTAATAATAGGAATGTTATTCTGTACCGACGAGCGTACTTTAGCCTAATTTTATGTTCCGTTCATTGTGCTTTTTACCCACATCTTATTCATCCTTGCGGTAAAAACGACGTGACTCCGACTGTTAATATTTTCCAGCAGTAAAAAAAAAAAATGGAAAAAATACATCATCTGTAAAAAAAAAAACAAAAAAAACACTATGCTCGTCTCCGTGTCTCGGTTAAGAGGGCGGTTTTTGTTTTCCGTTCACAGATAATGAGGGAGCGAAGTAAATAAACACACAGAGAACAAAATGAAAACACAAGTATGCCTGTACGCGGTGGCCTCTCTGGAGCGTCAACGCAAAGGCGCGTCGACCGCCGCGTTTTACTGACCGCAGGTAAATTCGCAGCGCTGATCTGTCATAATATTAACCTGCCCGGGGACGCATCCACTCGGCATCGCAGATCGGTATCTGTGTACAAAAACACGCTGAGTGTTAGGCGTTTAAGCACGCAATAATTAATTCCCTCTGAAGTACTTTGATGTAATTTGCTCAGATCACTAAACCTCAAATTCCTCTCATATGTACAAATAAACACACTCGTAACAAAGAGATAAAGAAAACAATAAGCAATAAAAAAAAACGTGTTGTGAAAGCTTGCCGAGCGGAGTAGCTGAAGAATGCTTTTTGTGGCCATCAAGGTTAATTATCTACACAATGGTGAAGCTAAATGCTGTTCATCTCATGCTTTCTGTTTTTGTTGTCTCTAGAACATAAAAACGATCGTTTTATTCAAGCGGCCGATTACGAAATTAATATTTGACCGCTACTTGAATGAAACAATTCTGAGGTGAAGGGCTTCAGACAAAAAAAAAAGCTACTATTTAGCGACAAAACGAATGTGACCAACGCAAACGGTGGTGAGGGCAAGAATTTCTTTGCACCTACGGGGAGCAGGTATTGGACAGGGTTTATCTGAAGACCGTTGTGAACCGTTGTTGTGCATGAAGGACAATGAGCTCGGTCCATATCTCTTCAACGCCACTGTTTAACCTGGGTCCAGAGGACAGGGAGGGAGCGCAGAGCCTTGTATAAGGTAATGAGGTGAACCAGACAGGTGTAAGAGAAACAGTCACACCCCTTGCTCAGGCAGTACTTTGATATCCACGGCATGTTTATTCAGCTGGTCCGGAGCAGGCAGTGTGGCTCCCGGGGCATGTTGTATTCAGGACATCTGCTTGTTTTACCTGCCTTTATCATCCTCTCACCTCTCCCCGAAGCCCACCAGGGCAACACGATCCAGCTGGAGCAGAGGGTGAGGTGAACCAGGGTAATCACAGCGATCCTGACGACTGCTGCTCTCCAGGTGAGTGTATCTCTCTGTTCGAGGGCTAAATCAACCGTAAATGATGGAGTGTTTGTCTTCCAGACCCCCGCTCTTCGCCCCCCCCCCCATCCACTCCGGCTCCTCAGAGTAGACTTGCCGACGCAAAGAGTTCATTTAACGCCGGCGGTTGTCAACAAAGGCTTGGAGACGGTTGATGGAAAAGAGGTTAGCTCTTCCAGAAAATGGTCCTCATGGTCTGATTGTCTTTTGGCCTCAATTGGCACCCAAGAAAAAATCAGGGGGGTGGAGAGGTGTAACACGGGAGCCAATGTACCTAACACCAATTAGTCAGGGGCCCTGTTTACACACACACACTAAGAGTCACCTGTGATGCTCACTTAGCTACCTGTGTCCCCTCCCCCCGTTCCTGCCACCCCCGTGTGCTCACTCTCCTTTCTTATGCCGGGTGATTAATTTGACAGAGCTGAGAGAGTTCAACCCTTTATTCGGTTAAACTTAAACAAAAAGACAATGCTCTCAAAAGATTACAGCAGCGCATTAGTGACGGAATGAACCATGAAATTGCTTTTCCCCACCTGCGGTTCGGTTTTCCAGCTCTGTGGTGGACGCGGCCAGCCACTCGCAACGGGGGGAAGAGACATTAGTGTTACATCGTTGGCAGATAACAAAACAGTTTGGTGGGGTTGGGCCAGGGAGGCGGGGCTTATTTCGCACGGGGTCAGCTGACTAACTCACCCCGGGGATGGCATGACTGCACCCGGTCGTTGAACTGTAGCTGAGCGTGGTTTGCGGATAATAGATGTGGGGTTGTATCCAGGTCGGCTACGTCAGCGTTGGGCGTAAAGCACCGGCCAGTACGATTATGACCCAGTGATGAGGTTGTTCTTGTAGAACCCCGTGAAATATGCGGACATTTTTAAGTTACATTTAAATCAAGCCATATTTTCAGGCTACATTCTGCACATACATAAAGCTAAAATTCCAAGTTCCTTTTCACCTTTTAAAATTTAATAGCAAGAGGACAGCAATGCAAATCCAAGGGTGAGAAGCCATTGAAATTCTAAGGTCTTTATATGGGCACGGGCAAAATTCCATGGATTCTTCCAGTTTCTTGTTCCTCTTGAAGGTGTCGCACGGCACCAAGGTCCCCTTTGAAAACAAACATAATGTTGCACCCCTCCCTTACTTTTCTTTGCACGCGGTCACCTTCTTTGGATGCCCCAAGATAGGAGTGTGGAAAAAAAATAATCGCGGATGCCTGCTGTGGATGTGAGGGCAAAAACGTCAGCCGGCTCCAGAAAAGGGGATAGAGGAAAGGGCCCCTGCTCTGCAGACAACCTTCACCCCCCCCCCCTTTTGTCCGGAATGATCCTGCCATACTAGGGAAAGGAGCTCATGTATTACAAGGTCATCCAGCTCACATACGGGGTGGGGGCGTAAAATCAATAGCTATTACCACGGTAACGAGACGAACCTGAGGAGTACTGACCATGCTGCTTCTGACCCAGGCACCATCCCTACTTCCAAGACAGTGGGCGTGAGGAAGGTCCTACTGGCTGCAGTGCCTTTGTTTTGGCAAAGCCAGCCAATTAATTAAAGCACACCGGAGACCCTGACTCTCACGCCAGCGTTAGCAGTGCAGCGAGCCGAACGTTTGCCTTCTCCAACGTAAAATACGTTGTTGCCATCCTCTGAGTGTTTTTTTACATCGCTGTCTTCATTATAGCGTGATTATTCCAAATGATTTACCCCTCGATTGGGTGAAAAGGATCTTTATTAACTCTATTTATAAAAAGAAAAAAACAAATAAAAAAAATAGAGTTGTGGAGGGTTTATCAAGAGGGGATTCGGGGAGGCTTCCTGTCTGCGATTTGCAGTTTTTTTTTTTCCTTGCCTTTTATTTGATTGACACTGGCTTCCCAGCAGTGGGGTAGGGGATGGACGTTTAAATGCGTCGCCCCGTTCAGCAGGCGGGAACAGGCATCCCGATTCCCAGCGGGAAGTTAATAGACTCTGCCAGGATTGACCCCCCCGTGGTTCAGGGGCCACAGAGTCAGGACCCTGTGTACTTCACGCACATTAAGGATCGCATGGCGCAATTTCACACTGCTGGGTCAGGATGGGAGGGGGGGGGAGAGTACAAAGCAGGACCTGCCATTGAGCGACGTGGCCTGTATGGAGAACGGAGGGTCAAGGTCGATTTCTACGGCCTGGCCTGTTAATTTTTCCCTGGTTCAGTGTGAAGAGCTAGCTGGGCTTTGTATACAAACAAACTGCACTCACACTATATATAAATACATAAACATTATTGCCACACTGAATTTTCCAGTGCAGCACTTCAGGGTTCAAGGAATTTCACTGTCATTTTCCTGCGGTACTTCAGAGTAATTTTTCTCTCCATTTTTTTGTTCGACTGTCTTCGTATGGCTCGCAGTATGGCAGGCTGAATTGTGTGTTATTACCCAGCTGGAGACAATATCATTACCACATATTTTCCGTCGAGGGTCTGCAAAGAACGTTGCCGCCTGAGGCCCCGGCGATCTGACAGGCTCACGCCGTGCCTGCGAATTACCCACTCCTCCGGCGGGAAGCTGGACGTGCCCTGATACTGAGGCGAGCAGAGAGAAAGTGAAGAAGCAGCGGGGCAGATTCCCGGCGGTACGTGGCCGGCTCAGTCATCCATGCCTGCTGGGTTGCTCTCGCAGTCCAGGGGCACTGTTTCGTGTGTCTGGTGTCCCGCTCCACGTTTAGTGAGTTCTCGTTCATAATCGTTTCACTTCAGTCCGTAATAAAGCTTTAATGTTTAAAGGTATGTTAGTACTGCTATAATTTTAAATCTAGTGTCATACTTCACTTAACAATATAAAATTAAAATAATGTAAATTGTTCACACCAGGAAAGCCATTTGCTGCAGAGGTGCCAGTACTTTAGAAATGGATTTATTGATGTCTTGACATATTTACTTATGCTTGCGTTATGGGTTCTGGGGATGTTTTTGACTATCCCTAAACGAACCAATCACAGCAAAATCCAGCTCAGCCTCCCCCACCTTTCAATACCTTTAGTCCCAGTTTTCTGTGTCCAATCTAGTCCCTTCAGCAGACTAAAGTCACAACTTAACGTACCGACATCCAGACCAACAGTACATTCGCCTTAAAATGCTGCTTCCCGATGAACAACAATTTGTTCTTAATTAGAACAAACATCATCCCACCGTGAAAAAAATAGCATCTGCATATTACTTCCTTTTTAGCTCACATGAAGTAAACTATTCATGCGAATGAGCAGTACATGTCGATGCGGGAGCGTCCCGCCCTGAGCGACAGGCAGGATGGAGGCCCAGCCTCACGCTAAGAAATACACCTGCATCTCATGTCATTCTCACCAAAACAACGCATCGCTGAGGGCATCCAGACGTGAATCGGGAGGCTGCACGGCTGCACAAAACTCACCCAGATGAACAATTTAAATATCCAAGGCAAATATAACGCAGGAACTACAAAGGAGACACCGTTCAGGAAAAGCAAATGCATAGAACTTCAGCAGTTATCACGTTGCTCAAAAGTGACGTTCAGGACAGAAGGAGATTCTCACCAAGTTCAGGATGAGTACCTTTCTCAACGGTAACAGGGGGCCCACCTTGGATTCCTGTGCTCCCCCCATCCTCCATGGGTTCGTGTGTTTCCGGCTCCTTCCACAGATATGTGGATTATTTGAATTTGTGTCCCCATAGTGTGTCTCTCCAGGGTGGATGGACTCCTATTCACTAGTGACCAAAATCGTGCGCTTCCAGTTTTTAGAGATCGCACAACTTTATTCAGCTGTTGCTCCAGTTACTTATTTAATTGTCCGATGTATGACATTTGTAACATTATTTGATTATTTATGAACGTTATCACCAATATTCGTGTAGTAACTTTTGAAGCGTAATGCCAAAAATTGGCAAGGTGTTCCCACAATTTTGGCCACTAGTGAATATGCTACATCTTACCAAAAAGAGGCAATTTAATCACTCAGAAATTCACGCTGCTATATATTTTGGTGTCGGTGCTAATCATCTCCAGGGCCCATCGGTGCTCAGTGCCACCTTGCATCCCCACGATGCTTTCGCTGTCGCGCAGATAGCGATCCAATTAAAACAGGATTTGAGACAGATAATAGCAAATTAGCGTTTTCTTTTCAAGGCGATACGATGATGGGAAACACTCTAAATTGATTCCCATTACCTCCTCGCTCAGTTTTTTTTTTTGAATTTATGATGAACTGATAAGACATTAAAAGTGGGTATCTTATCGTGACATACTAAGAAATTATTATACGACGACGTGTTTTATCGACGCTGCGCTGCCTTTCACAAGGTCACTCGTGTGCCGTTATCGTTCCGCTCCGTCTTCATATCACCTTCCTCCGTGAGGTCGGCACTTCTGCGACCAGTTACTGGGGGGGACGATAACTAAAACTGGGTCTGAAAGCTAAACACGCGTCATTAGGCCTTTTTGAAAATACAAGCCCCACCCACTAGGGTGTAGAGAACAAACACAGCCGGAGTCACAGTGGCGGGGCCCTTTTGACTTTGATAGCAGTGACACCCTGGGCTGCTGTGAACCGATGTTGATGCCGCCATCATTTCACGTCCGAGGTCGAAGCCCCAGAGCGGACGCCGTCTGTCTGTCTTCCCAGACTCATTTATTCAATGCCGTTTCCCCCCACTGCTCATTTGAACAGATAAAAAAAAAAAATGGAATGAGATTTTGGGAAATGATTCTAAGCCGTTTCCCACTAAAGACAGATTTACGAGTGACTACAGGCAGTTGGGTGGATTATGACGTCAGCGGTGTTGGGAAAAATAAAGGCCAACATGGTAAATATATTTGAGAAATATCCAATACTTACCTCGATAACATTATCTTTTGATCAGTACATAATTTAATAGGAATTGTTTTTGCGAAAATATCTTTAAATCCGAGGGGAATGATATTCTGAAGAACGTGGAGCTGTTTATCAACCCGGCGGCTAAAGGCTCCTTTTTCCATCTCTCTGGGTAATTGTATAATGCAGCCTCAACAGGACTGTGAAAAGTTGACATACTCAAACCCATGAAAGATTAAAAATCATTTGCTGGGGGGTAAAGCTACCATGTATGTTCTTGGCCTGGGAAGAAAAAAAACAGTAAGTGCAGTGTTGAGCAGTCTAATCTGGACTTTTTGAGATAAGATGGAGCGGGAGATCAATATGTGCCCAGTCGTGGCTGCTTCCGGGGCTCCGGCTTTTCAGTGAGTATCGTGGTGAAGCAGGCACTTGCCCGTCCCGGCAGCCCGGTCGCCATCCTCTCCGCCTTCTACTGGCGTGCTAATCGGCTATTTAGCACACATGCGGGAGACAGGAGCCAGGGGCCAGTGGTGGGGGGGCGAGCGTTGGCATGTTATTGACACAGACAAAAAAACCTCACATAAATTTACCACTTTTTTTTTCTTTCTTATTGGATATGGCGTCACCCCGCACCCGTGGAAGAGCGACATTGGGCCAGAACCGTAATCGACATTCTGCGGTTTCATGAAGCGGGTAGTGTGGTAAATTAAAATGCATCAGGAGTGGCTGAAAGCTGTGCTGGAAGTACCGTAGACTTAGGCTTGGGCTTTCAGTCACATCGAAACAAGTTTCCTGTACTCTGATTGGAGGATGCTGTTATAATAATAATAATATTAATACTAATAATACTATTAATACTAATGTTAGCAATAATATTATTATAATGATAATACTAATACTACAGATTCCGTTAATAATAATAATAATAATAGCAACAGTAATAATCAGTATCATCATTTGTCATTTTTTGACAAACAAAAAATGAAATATGGATTTACAACAATATCGGCCATTGAGAATAGAAGTGAACTGTCGCCATGTTTAGCTAACTGTATCTTGTCTGGCTTTATCTTTTGCAGTCCCTGAACCACAAGTCCTGTATACGTCCCTTTCATCCCAGCCTTTGCTGACTTTTCCAAATGAACTGTGGTTCATGTCTCCCATGTCTCCATGTCTGCATGTCTGAAGCTCCGGAATGAAGTGCGACCGACTCTGAAGCCGAACGGTGATGTGGCATTATGTTTTAAGGAGATAATCTCCCAGGCATCCTCACCCCCGACAGAGAAGCCACAACAACCCCCTCCCCCCCCCACCCAAAAAAAATCCATTTCGACAGCTGCTTCTGGCTGAGAGCCACATGGCCTATCCCTTCATATTCCATATATTGCATATTTGGTCACAAAAAAAAACAGGTCATTGTTCTGATTTGTCTTTGTGGGGCGTGGGGGTTGGGGGGGTTGTGGAGGGACTGCGATTTTGGCGACCGAAAAGCCCCTCACCAAGTCGCCTGTGAGGAGTGGCCTTTAACGACGGCCCAAGAAAAAAAAGAAACCAATAAACAGACATTTGTGTCGTTTGGGGGGGGGGGGGGGGGGTGTGTGGTGGCAGACCCCGCTGAGATCTACCAATCACACCATTCAGAGTCAGCTGCCACACAGCTCACATTGTCAGCGCCCCGTTTAAAGAAAACCGCGCACAGCTTCAAAGATCTTTTCAAAGCTGTAATCCTAATGGGTCGTGGTTTGTTATGTCACATCAAACAGGGAAGTGTAGGTAAAGGGGAATAATGTCGCAGAACTGGGACGGATTCTTAAGGGGAAGATTGGCAGAGGATTTGTGGTGGCGGGCAGGACAAAAACACCATGAAATATCAGCCGGCAAAATGCCTGCTGTAATAGATATGAAATGGGCCTTCTCCAACCCTTGAAAAGCTGACATTTCTTGAAAGTTTGTCACGAGGAGTTCTTTTATTCACTCTCGCCTATCAATTTTTGTACCGCCGCCTTGCCCAGAGTGGAAATTCGCAAACGTCATTCTCAGTGGTTTAACCGCGGTGGGCATTGGGAGTGGAAAACTTTGGGATTTCAGGATTGGGAATTTTGAATTGTAGACGACACCCTTTGCAGGAGCAGTTTCCAGAAATGCTGAGGCGGAAACAAAGAAACCTGCCAGCACAGCCACGTCGAATATATACTGTTGACGATAAACCTTTAGCCAAACTATGGCATGGCCTGGGAGGCAAAATGAGATCTTTCAGCCGCTTCGTGGAGTTTAAATCTAAAGTACTGAACGTTATTAATGCTTTAAGTGAGAAGTTGAACAGCGCAAGTTCTAGAAATATGCGGAACATATTCTGTGACGCGAAAAAGTATCTGTTAAGAATGGGCCAGTGCGGTATTAACTGTAGCAGCAGACCCCACCTTTGCTGCATGTGCACTGTCTGTCTGCCAGCAGAGCTGGAATATTCATTAGTAGTATTCTACATTTCTGCAAATGCACCGTCCTGGGTGCTTGGCACATAACCTTAAACGTAATTGATTTTTTTGTGCAGAATTAGCTACGCTTTGAGCTCCAGCAGAAACCCACAAAGAGTCTCCTGAACTTAAACCAGCAGAGTGGCTCTTTCCGTGACCTCGGGATGGGCTGTAATTGCATGAAACACCATATTTACATCCAACTCCAAACCACAGATATATAGGCCTAAAATAATTTAAGCATAAGTCAAATGTGGCCATTATTAATTTTGTATTTAATTGGTTCTCAAAGAGATCTTTTGCTCCCTTTTTAATGACATTCTCACAATCTGCATTAGCCAAAAAATCCTATAACACCCAGATGTAATAACAGTTTGTGCGGCTGTTACGCTGCTCACATGACTTTCCGCAGAGCCCCACTTTTCCTGTTTCTGTCCACACTCAGCAATCGTACAGGTGACCAGCCCCACCTTGTCAGAAATGCTAATTAAATGATCAAGATTCTAAAAAGGATGAAGGATGAGTGAATTAAACACTCCAGCACCTGTTGTGGTGTTTTTTGTTTGGTTAGGAGGGGGGGGTGCTAATTTCTAACATTAGGCAATGCTGTTTAACAGCATGTCTGTTTGGGATCCCATCACTGCCACGGGCATGATGGTGTCGCTCAGTTTGTTTATTGACCCCCCCCCCCCCCCAGACATTTCCCTGGTGCCCCTGTGTCTCCCATTTCACCCGATACGATCGAGAGAGACACCGAGATCACCCCCCCACCCCATGTACCCACACAGAGCACGAGTGTCGTCTTAATTAGCCACCCATGGGAAACTGACTATCGATTTCCTGTCGGGACGCCGGACCCGAGAATGTCGCTACTGTTTATCTCCGTGAGGCGAGCATTGGAAACCATTAATAACGAGCGAGGAAAAACAGGCCAGTTACGCACACTGAGGAGAGAATAACAGTTAAAAAACAAGCCAAACTAATGACTGATGTGAACCCGAGTCGTCTAAGGGGGATAGAAATCACAGGGCCGTGGGGAGAGGAGAACAGGGCTACGTTAATGATGTCTAATCCATTCCTGTATGTGTGCGGACACAAGGAGAGAAACGCCACCGGAATGGGAAAGTCAACAGCGATAGACGGCACTAAATTAGCGGCGATTGATAGAAGGTGGGTCATTCTCGCAAAGTTGAGGAGGAGCACAGAGCAGAGCGGACAGCAGGCCTGCACGGACCCCCACCGGTCCTTGTTATTTCACACCCCCGTGGCTTTCGTCTCGGGGGGAAGTTAGAACATGGTAATTCTGTGGTGAGGCGTGCAGGGGTGTTGAGGGGGGGTGGACTTTGCAGAGCCTTCGATAATGATCCCCCACCTTGGCATCCACAATGGCGGCTTCTCATTTGTCAGGGAAACTAGTCCTGTTTTTCAATGGTTGTTTTATCTGCAAGCGGTTCTACTGAAGATTAGCTGAATTATCATCTGTCTGTAGTGAACTGTGATAATGTACCGCAACCCCAGCATCTATATTGCACTGACAATCCGCAAATCATGATAGTAAATTAAGTGAATGTTGAATTTTATACCTTAAGCTTTAACAAACAAGGTAAATGTTTTCAATCCAGGCATTTGCAAACATTGTATTGATTTATGCAGAGAGGTGATTCCTGGCTATTATTTCTGGGGTATCACCTACTGTGTTACCCAATTGCCCCTCACCTGCCCTGCTCCCCTAGGCCAACAGACATTCAGGGGTAGGTGGGGGCCAGCTGGATTCCCCAGACCCCAGCCGACCAACTGCCAGGGCGCCTTGTACCACCAGAGAAGGATGCTCCAAGCTTGCTGCATTCGGGAGGTAAGACGAGCGAGCTTTCCTGCCAGAGTGAAAAAACACCGGGGGTGAGGAGCTTCTCCAACTTGGTGGAGTGTTTTGGGGGGGAGGGGGGCTACACACCCTCCCACTTACAAGCTGGGACATCCATGTACATCTACGATTCCTTCATTATCATGGCACTTTGCACGACATTCTGCACGAGTGTCTTAAAATGACAACATCAGAAGCCAGCTTTTTTGGCCATGATCACATTCGCCAGGCTCCCCCCCCCCATCCATCTATGAATGCACCAAAAAACAGTGACCCCCCTCGTGACCCAATAAACCGGCAGACTTTAGCTTTTAAGGAGGAACACTGTACCAGACATAACGAGGCGCTCAACACTGCACATCCAGCTGTTGGTCTGTCAGTCCTCAGAGAAGCACTTTTAAGTACATCTTTCTATGTAAGTATCACAATCAATCTGTTGAATAAATGCCCATCTGAAATGCAAGGTCAGACATTGGATAACGCGACCGCACATTCGAGAATCTTCCTTTGGCGTCCAATACTAATGAATATGTGCTCTCCGAATACATTCTTTATTTAAGGATTTAAATGACGTGGAAACCATTTCATGGCGCAGTTTAAAAGATGCAAGATCCAGACGTTCAGAAGGTAATTTTCAATCTAAATGAGCTTAATCAAAGCAAAGGAATTTCAATTAAGCATCTCCCTGCTCACAGCTAAAGTGTCAGTCGACAAGTTAAATTGGAATCAGATTATGAAGTGAAGAACACTACAGAACTATATACAGCATTACCATGTAACGTGAGTTTAAGATACCGACCACTGCTATTCATACAGCTACGAATAGCTTCCTACTTCTCACATTAATGGGTTTATGCTCATTAATTCCACTGCAGATTATCTGCGGAGATATGCCGTGTTTTTGATGCGCAGTTTCAATGAAGTACTCGTTGCTTCTCCTGGAGTCAATCTGTATAAGGCTTGTGTTTTACTTCTTGTACTTTTTTTTTTCAATTGCTCACGGCACATTGTCTAAACACGGCTGATTCGCGTCACCATGTTGTTTTCAAAATTAAAAAAAAAATCCCATCGGGAATTTCACTTTGTGTTGTAGGTTGTTCTAACTCTCCATGATATGTTCGCCTGAAATACGTTTAGTATAAATTCAGGATGAAAATTAAACGTGGAATATTTTAAGTACAGTCACTTGAACCATCTATAACCTATTTAATAGTTTTAAAAGACTTCTTGCTATAGATACAAACAATGTAAAATAATAAATATACAATGCAATAGTCTTATATACTCGATTCCAAGTCTTTGCGCGTATTTCTTTAAAAACATGTGTATTGCCTACAGTGCCAGTAAAATTAGCTTCGACAGGAATTCAAAAGACGACGCCTGGTGGATTTAACATCGCCATCCATTCAGAGAGACAGAGAAACCGAGCTCAAATACGAGTATTTCTCACCAGATTTGCTGTGATTTATTGTGGCGGTTAGCGCGTTATACTTGTACGTCATACACAACATTACCTCTAGATAAAACGAAGACAACCCTCGTCATTGGTTATGAATATGGGCGAACGCGTTAATTCTTGCCAGCCATGTTTGCAACATGTACTTTAAAGTGATATATAAGGTGCTCGATACACTCATCCTATTTTTATCATGGCAGTTTTTCTGTCACTGTTATACTCCATAGCAACGTGTTAAACAGGCAGACTAAAATCATCTTTGATTTTGAGATACATGCATGCGTGTTCGTGTGTCAATGTTGTGTATGTGTATGTATGTACACACACACACACACACACACACACACACACGTTAATGGTTCACGGGCCAAGTTCCCCGGACCACAAGTGAATATCTCGTTATTTGGTTCTTGACAATTTACCAAAACGAATTACTTCGTTTTCCTGTTATTTCTTAATATAACAGACGCACATTTTTGTATCCTTCGTGCTTGAATTTACTTGAATGCGATTATATAGGATTTACTCACACAGAGTCCTTCAGCATTGAATTGCATTTCTAGCATACTGGTTACTGTTCACAGGTGAAATTATCATTATATGTATTTTAAATTATATGTAGACATGTAATGTCATTTACTCGCAATTTTATTTAATGTAATTAGCAATAACATCCACAGTCCACGTATTTGATCTACTACTTGTAGCAATTATTGTATTCCTAAAACACAAATATATATCGAGCCAAAATTAAACGCGGACAATCTTAAATATAGTTTAAGTAAATATGATACTCATTAGGTTTGAGAAAATGAATAAAATTTTACATTTGAATCCATTAAGTACGGCCGGCTGTCGGAGCTGTCACAAAATTAGCTGTGCCTTCATTTTCCTGAAAAGGTTTACCTGATTCCGAAATTAAGTATTATACTATGAACACGTTATGTAAGTCAACAATGTATTGTTGTATAAAATATAAAAAAACAATATTTGTTGACTGTTCATTTCAGAACATTTGTTTCATGGGTTTTAATAAGGTTTAATAAGATACATTAGCTGTAATGGCACTTATATGTACAAACGGAAAGTCATAACCATACAAGAAGCGAAGTCAAGTATTTCGAAGCTCTTTATAAGAACAATTTAGGGCACACAAGTGCTTTTCAAACCTTGGAATGAATTCAGTCAAGTTCTGTTTAACAGGGGTAACCATTTGTTGGGTCACAGTGCCACCTGCTGTCTGACATATTCATAGCAACCGGTTTAAGAATTTTCTTTTTAACGTTAATAGACAAAGCATCCATCCATTTTCTTAACGCTTGTCCTCGTCAGGGTCGCGAGGGAGCTGCAGTCCATCGCAAGCAGCACAGGGCACGAGGTTGGGGTACTCCTCAAATGGAATGGCAGTTTATCACGGTGCACATACACTCATTATGGGCAATTTAGAAACCCGACATAGCCCAACTGCATGTCTTTGCACTGTGGGAGGAAACCCACGCAGCATAAGGTTAGAACACAATTATATATATATATATATATATAATGTTATATGAATAATATTCAATAAATACAATACCAATTATATATTATTTATCCATCCATCCATCCATTTTCCAAACCACTTATCCTTACTGGGTCGCGGGGGGTCCGGAGCCTATCCCGGAAGC
>JAODJX010000027.1:22952448-22964136 GCA_026776945.1 Isichthys henryi | reverse complement strand
CACATGTGACCCAGGCGGGGATTCGAACCCAGGTCCCAGAGGTGTGAGGCGATAGTGCTAACCACTGCACCACCATGTATATATTATTTATGATTCACATATTTATATATATGTATATTAGATAATAAGATATAGAATGTGAAAATATAAGACTAGATCCACTTCATTAACAAGAAAATATACTCAGAAATAGAAGTTAATTGTTTACAACACCAATCTTAGAAATGCTGGCAATGTTCAACTGCTAACAAGTGAACCATTTACAGGAAGATTTAAGTCTTAGACCAATTTCAGCAGCAAGAAGTATAAATGAACTCGCAATCTGCAGTGATAAAATCTGATCTTGGTGCCCTTGTTGCCAAGATGAATCCTTTATGCTAGATGACAAGCAATAATCCACACTTCAAGTAAAGCTTTCGTAAAGGCAAGACAGTAACGACGGTTAATTGGGCAGGCCAATGGTGACATGCCTGTGAACAGTGACGGGGTGACTCAGCTATTTATGCACTTACAGAATAATAAAACAATTGTGTAGCATCTGCAAACATGCAGGCCCCACATTTTTCCACCGTCTGAGAGGAGTGTCCACTTCATCAAGAGAAGCAGCACAAGACGAGATGCTTCGATGGTAACCGACCCAAAAGCCAAATTTCCTCCATCTCAAGTTGACCTCTCAGGCTTCCCATTTTGCAGCATCTATTCATGACATAGATCATGGAAACCTTGAGAGACAAAACACAAAGTCTGTAAAAGCCTGTTGCCTTTCCCCAAGAGGAGGTGGCCCCTGTGCACTGTGACCCCAGTGCAGAATCCTGCACTCCAGATGATGCTCAGACCTTTACCCTCCACCTTTGTGAGACAATGAAAATACATATTTTATTGTTTGGTGCAGGCTGCCCTACTGACGGCCGATAAAAGCCTTTGCGAAAGTGAGTGTTTACGTAAGTTGCAGACACCCACGTTAGTTAGCTCTCAAAAGCATCAGGCAGAATGACCTGACCCTGTGTCCATGGCCCGTTCTGCGTGACTTTTGCTTTCATTCTATAGACTGTCTAGTTTCATTCTATGTCATTCTGCGTTTTGCTGCATGACATAACTGACTTTCCGTAGTTTGCAAGGCACATTTCCAACAGTGATGCCCTCAGTTATTTCCTCCATGTCTTTCTTTTATTTTTCTTGGTCTTATATTGCAAATCACAGCGCAATAATTGGGAAAAGCATCATATTATTTATTGCCTTTTATGTAGAAACTGTGTAAATACATGCACATATAAAGCTGTCTTTCCTCATGAATATTATAATGGCTTGATCTTACTTTGTTATAATTAGTCAATGTCTTTGTATTAATTGTTGTAGTTCTTAGAAGAAAAAAAAACATTCGTTCCATGTGGAAAACACTGTTTGGGGAAATGGCGCCACCTGCTGATGAAGCTTTTCCAGCTTTTTGTAAACTTACAGGAATGGCTGCTTTTGGACGTGTACAAATACAGAATCCACTTGTTCGTTCACGTGAGGGAAATTTATTCTGTATGAGCTGACTAACAACTTAATGGAGCAGATATCGACAGCACCTGTTTATGTGGTATAACGGTACTTGTTGGGACTTGGGACATACTGACTTACGTGCAACATTTCCTAGGAAAAGACGAGAGTACTGGAACAGGTGTAAATAGGAGAGGAGAATATGGGGCATCCAGCAAATGATGGCTCAGTATTTCAAAAAGGATCCGGCAACCAGCTCGAGGTGAGTCCCGCGGCGTGAGTTATGTTATGACTGTGTACCGCACTTTACCTTGACTGCACTTCGGCGAGGCTGAATGCATTGTAGAGAGTGTAATTGGATTGCTTGGCTCTTCCGTGTTGCTTTGGGGGAACACGAAGAAAGTGAAATTAGAGCACAGTGGGTAAACTAAGCTCAGGAAAGCAGCTGCGAGCCTTCCCTTCGTCCCGCTGCCTGATTCAGCGCGTGACCTGTGATGCCATGTAACGCATCATGTCATGTAATGTGCATTGCAGTGTAATAACGTTAAATATTCCGCGTAGCGCACTGTAATTTTGATATTGCATCAAGTCAAGAAATGCAAAAATGCAATCCATCCATAGACAGTCACAAGAAGTAAATACATGTGGCTTTAATGTTCTCAAGGAAAATGTTTGGCCTCTTTGAGCCTCATGTTTAAAAAGTATAAGATTAAAGATGTTTACCCGGTTTAACACTGAACCCCTGCAGCGAAGACTCCCAATTACAGTTATTTTTTTCTTTTCAGTTCTCTTTTTTCCCTTCTTTTTTTCTCCTCGCCCACACTCTCCAGAGCCTCGACAGCTCGGTGGTCCTTGAAAGGCATCCTCCAGGTTGGGTCACTTTCCCACAGTGCGGGTGACGCCTGACCAATGAGAGGAGGCTTGTGGGTGCAGGGTCTGTCAGGTGACACACATATATGGCGCCCGTGACCCCTGTGCTTCTTCACTTTAGCTGTAGTGGATCTGGGAACAGGGCAGTAAATGTTTCCACAGCAGGTCTATAAGAGCTTTCTAAGCTTTATAGACATATAAACTGCTTGCGATGCTTCAAGACAATCCATAGTGTCTTGAGTTCAAAATCACGTGATGTGATGCCGTTTCCACAAGGCTCCATGCTTTGTACTATGTCACTAGTGTGGTTTGTTATTTTATCGGATGAACTATTCAGACTGACAGCAAATGCAATGCCGCCTGAATAATTAAAGACTTAAGGGTCAGGAGAATATGCATTTTGTCTAAGTACTAAGTAGTTCAACAATTACAAAAGCCCCCAAAAAACTCCTTTCCAGTTCATAAGGTTTAACTTAATTAGTCCATCTAATGTTTTCAACCAACTCTGCGTCTAAGCATTAAATTTTCTTGTTTGGCTCCAAAAATTAATTTCCCAGAGATTTTCCAAGTTAATTTGCCCGCATTCTAATTATCTTAAAAATCAATTAAAATCAACAGGAAGCTGAACTTTTCTGAATGCGGCCGAACCTTTAGTTCACTTAAACCACAGGAGGCCCATAAATTTAGATTTCTATGTGTTGCCCAGTAAAAGCCTCGGGNNNGGGGGGGGGAGGGGGGGGAAGAGGGCTCAGAATAAAGCAGCATATGACCCTCTGTCCATGCTAGTCCAGCAGGGCACTGACAGATACACAACTGTTAGCAAATGTTTCCAGCAGCCCCATGACAAAAAGTCCATCATTTTGCAAACATTTCCATGATTTTGTAACTGGCTCCGCTCCCCCCATTGTGTAGAGAGTCTACTGATCAGTTTGCTATTTGCCAGAGGTTTCATGGCTCCTCTGGGACACACCTGTCACTTTCACCTTTTTCTATGTTTTCTCTGATGGAAGAAATTCACACCCACGCATATGTCTTGGTAAATCTATGCATCTCTAAAAATACTTGAATCTAAACACTACGGGCTACCAATACCTTCAACATAATGAGATGGGGGGGGGGGGGTGAGAGGCTCAGTAGGCAAAGCCTCTGTGCCCATGATCGGAAGGTTGCTGGTTTGAGCCTCTGCCTCAGCCAAACACTATCATGTCTATGGGCCCTTGAGCAAGGCCCTTAACCCCCCGGCCCAAAGGGCACTGCATATTGGCTGACCTCTAAGGTATGAAGAGGAAAATGGGGTAGGCGAAAAGAAGAATTACAGTGTGCCTGGACGCGAACTTGTGCGAATGGCAAACGAAGCATTTATGGTCATTAACAAAAATAAAATGTGTAGAAGCGATTTCTGTTTTGGAATCACTTTCATTTTTAAATTTATTTTCTTTAATATACCTTTATACTTTTAGACTACAAATGAAATCCATGTCCATAAAGGTTCCCAGTAAGTCCCAATACATATAAATTATTTTATTATAATAATAAATCAAAACATATTTTGAGAATGGATGAGTAAATGCTGTTCCGAAAACTGACCACTAGATGGCAGTTTTGAGTATAATTTAATCCACATCATAAATTAAGATGTTGTCTTAGTCCACCTCATTCATCAAACAAAAGTAAATAATATGTGATGTTCTCCTAGTCTCTAGTTTTTTCAGTAGGCTGTCAATCTGTCAAGTGCTGCACTTGCTATATTTGAAGCGACATCAATAAATTGCATCCAGTTTTGTGTATGCTGTGTAGGACAGGCTACAGACACTCTATGATGCCAACAAGGCAGTGGTTAGAAGATGGATGGATGCAAACATGCATGCATTACATAGAATATGCTTTTATTTGCAGTTGTCAGCTGATATAATACATATTCCCTCTAATTTACAGCTCTCTCAACGTATATTTAGTTGTTCAGACTCCACTATTGTTTACAGACCTGCTGCAGAGATTAGCTAATTGGGTAGAATGAAAATGCAAGAAGAACAAAACACTGTGAACTTGCATATTGTTTAAAAATCTTATATTTTTATTATGACATTAGGGGGCAGTGTGTGGCTGTGAGCAAGAAGTCACTGGTTCAAACCTAATCTCAGCACATATGTGAATCCTTGAGCTAAGCCCTTCACCCCCAGCTCCTGGGTGACTGCCCTTCTCCGCCAGCTTGCCCCCCAACAGAGAGCAAGTTGGGGAAGGCGTAAAGAGAATTTCTCCACAGGGATGAATAAAGTATCAATTAATATTTTTTAGGAAACTCCAAGACCAAACACTGACCCTCTGTAAAGGCTATGTCTGTTACTGTCCTGATGTATCACTACACTGTCCAAAACAAAGTAAGTATTCACATGAAATCTGGAGAAACGATGAGAAACATACTATGGTGTTACCATGAAACACTGTAACGATATTGTGATTGAAATAGCAGTGAAGTTGAAAAAGTACATTTACGTAATGAAACGTGAAGACAGTTAGCTGTATTTTTCTTTTCTTAAATCTTGGAATCACTCTCAACTTTGCAAAGTGAATTATTTACTCATGCTGACCAGAAATACCATTTAATATATATTTATCCTTCACTAGCAAGTCCTAAAGTCTCTTCGCCTGGCTGTAAGCTGTACACATACACACCACACCATCCCCAAACATCGGACAATCTCCCAAATCACTTAACTCATTTGCTGACAGCCATGCTGACGCTCAGGTACATGGGGAGGAAATATTTCATTATGAAATGTGGTCATTGAGATCGTTAGCTTTCGCAGAACGATTGTTATTGCAATCAGTATCAATTACAGAAGCCTAGTGACCAAGAGATTGAATGAAGACTAATATTTGCTGAACTTTCATTATGAATAATAGTGTTTCTGCAATGTGACTAATTTTGATGAGTAGATATTTAAGCCTGCACAATAAAAGACATTTTGGTGTAAATCTTTTCCTGCTAATTCTGTGGGATTTGGCATTTTTTTGGAATGAAATGTAATAGATGGTGGCAGGTCAGCAATAAATATTTTCAATGATATTGCCTTTATTTGAACAAATTTGGCTTAGTGGGGAACATTATTGCTTCACACCTCTAGAGTTGTGGGCTTGATTCTTCGTCCTGTTGTGTGTGGAGTTACTGGCTGGATACTCTAGTGTCCTCCCACAGCCCATGGATGTGCGGGTTTGGTGGACTTGCCTGTGAGCGTTCAGCATGTGATGGACTGGGATCCTGTCCATGGGGTACTCTGCCCCGTGCGTCCCGCAACAAGCTTCTGACTCTGTGAGCTCTACACCGAATAACCAGTAAAGAAAAATGTGTATCAAAGGCAGCTGTGATTACAGTTAAAACACGTCTATGAACTGCAAAACCCTTGGCTATTAAATATTCAGACAGTTTGAGAACAATGACATTTGACAAGCATCGTAAATGGTGTCTCTTTAATAATAAATAACCACCTGCTTTTTTAAAGTGGTCATTAAAAATGAAACAACAACAAAACAACCTCGCCACGCCGTGGGATAATCGGCGTTCGCAGACGCACGGGGAGCGTAGCACGTCGAATACGTCACGTCGGCACTTCCGTGTTTACACGCCCACGAAAAGGGGGAGGAGTCAGCAAGCGCGAGCGGCGTACGTTGAACCGAGCGAGGAACGGAGCGCTGGTGGAAAGGAGAAGAAGAAAAGTGACATACGGGGGACTGCATGGTGAAAAAGACGAGAGCCCACCTTTAACAATAGCCTTATACAGCGGAATGTTTTCTCGAAAGAATCATGGAGATGTCAAGAAATCTACACAGAAAGTTCTGGACCCAAAGAAGGATGTTCTGACCCGTCTCAAGCACCTACGGTCATTACTGGGTAAGTGAAGTGACACCACCGGTCCGAACGGGTACCGGGCAGGGATAGAGAGAAACGACGCGTGCCGAGCGGTGTCGAGCTACGTACGGCTCGGGCTCCGCACGCGCGTAACGTCGAGGGTCGCTTAGCTTAGCTAGCAGGTAGGCGACGTCAAGTCGTGCATCCAGGTATGGCTGACGAGTAACGACAGGGGCAGCGAGTCATACTGCTGTGACTAGCCAGCTAATCTGCGGGATGCTAAACACAGGACCGGACATGACGGCTCGGTTTCGACTGGGGTGCCCGCCACTTGTCATTTGCCGGTTCTGGTCGATCCGTGGGGGGCGATAGCCCACTTGCCCCAAAGCTGCGCGCCTGTCGCGGCCCCCGGAGGCTTCTCCCCGGGTTAAAATCCGTTCCATGCGAAGACCTGCTCCCCCGGGGTAGCAAGAAGGGACCCACTGTGGGCTGGCGAGTCGCCTGCCGTCTGCCTGGATGGCTACCCGCTCCGTTTGCGGGAAGCTCTGGCCTCCAAGATGAGAGCTATTGCTCTTCCAATGTGATTTATTTCAATTAGATTAAAACGGAGGGACAATAGCTTTGCTTTTCAACACTATCCCTGCAGAGCCCCCTGCACATCGACACCAACCCGCCGGAGCTTGATGCGGCCATTCAATGCGGGGTACGCAGCGCTCGATGGTCTGGGACGTGCTGAATAGTGCTGCAATTCATCTACCGCTTTTCTTTGCGTGAACCCGTTTCGGCCTGATAACAAAGGGAGAGCACAATAGACAGCAACGCCTAGGCTGCTTCGTCGAGGATTTTAACTGGATAGCCAGCTAACAAATACTCCGTGACCGGGGAGCGGTTGTGTTGTGATGTGTTGGCTTCAGCTGCGTTGTCTGATCTGGGATACAGTCATTAGAACTTCAGGCATGTTTATGCTAGACACTGGAAAGAAATGGAGAAAGCAATTGCTTGATAATAAAAGAAGAGTGCTGATGCAGGACGAAGGCGCTTTGTTTGTGTACTGTCTTGGCGACATTTACGGATACATAGTGGGCGAACTGAATTCGTTATTTATTGTGGAAACGGAGATGCCTGTCTGAGGGGTAGATTTCAGACAAACTTGATTTTGAAGTAAATTATTTGATTGCTGATAACGGGATTAGTTTTTATCAGTGAGAATTCTACCATTTGCCTGGTGGGCTGAAATCGTACGATCATATTTTATTTGAAACTTAAGTTTCCTGTGCCTTTGGCTTATTAGCGTTTGGGGAAACCTCAAAATGCCTCGATTTGGCCGAGTCTGTTGTCATACAGTGGATGAACTAACCCTCATGCTGCCCATGTGAATTCCCCCATCTCTATGGGTGATACCCAAGACCATTTGCTTGTGTCAGTACTGCATATCACTGAAATGTGTGCTTCTGGGGAGTTGGTGTGAGTTGCATGCTTTTGGCTGTAAGCTCGTTGTAGGCACTGGGTGCCTCATGTCTCAGCCCTGCCATTCTTACTTCCGTAGCTGGACCATGTCTTACCAGGCTAAACTGGGCCTGGTTCCCAGTCAGTTGGCTTGGGACGACAGAGCAAGTGTGAAGGTGTCACCTGAGGTCACGGTGGTCCATTAAGCTCTCTGTGGGATGTGTCTGTTAGGCCCTGTGGCCTTGATCCACAAAGCGGCATTTATGCCACACAGCTTGATTCAGCTCCTGGTTAAAAATACGAGGTAAAGTTTGTGCCGGCTGTACAATGACTCCATTGCCTCTGCAACAAGAATTACATGACATTACCTGTTACAGCATCAACAAAGATCCTGACCAGCACTGTGGCTCACTTTGTTTTTCTGGGACTTTCCCCCGCATGTGTATCATGGCGTAAATAATTTTATATACTGCTGGCTCTGTGGCACTGCGTTTTTGCCAGAAAGAGGATTTCCTCTCACCAGCTGGTTCCTGCAGGAACTGAATCTCAGGGTGAGTGATGGGGAGCCATTAGCAAACGGACCTTTCTGTGTTCCTTGTCTGCCAACTAGCCTTTCATATTGTCAGCGTACTGCTGTGAATGATGGGTCAGTGTGTCACACACATGCTATTCAGGGTGACAAATAAAAGCAAACCCATTTGAATCCCAGTAATGGAAAATTTCATTCTTTTCAGTATCAGGTATGGTTTGATGATGAGGAAGTATTAATAACTGTGTGCTTTGGGGAGAAAATATTTTCCCTGCCTTTAAACATTTTTCTGCTTCCTGTAGGGAAATTAAACTTTGGCAGTGGATGTTTTGCCCGACTAAGGTATTTGATCATTGTACCAGAACAGTGTCCTGTCCTTGCACCTTGGCGCAGATGCATAACACTTCGGTCTACATTTTAGCATTGACCAGCTGTAGCGGGGTGAGTGTGGACATGTGGACGAATCATGGGGATTCTTGCACTGGTATTTGAATTTGAGTTTGAAGTACCTTGTTGTTATAAGAATTTAAAAGATCAATAATTTCCTCCTCACATCAGTAAAGTTGATCTAAATTAATAACGAATTACATAAAATGTATGTAATGTATATCCAGGTCCTTATTCAGACTTGGATTGGCAGTCTTGAGGTTTCCGTGTAACTATGTATGTACCCACTGTTCCTTCCTGGGGCCGAAAGTGTTAAAAGTTTGAAATGCAATGTAAAGGCATCGCTTGGATGTCCACAGTAAGTTGTTTTTATTTTGGTGATTTATTGACCTGAAGGTGCCACAGCTGGTTAAGCTAAGGTGGCTAATAATGAATCGGAGACCAATGAGTGGCACACTTGGTCAAAGTTACTCTTTAAAATGTATTCAGGTCTCATAAAATGCTTAGATTCAACATGTCGGCATTTCATTCCAGGTCCAGTAATTCTTTGCATGCCCCCAAGGTTATTGCAAAATTTCCTGCAGTTCTTTCCTTTATTTTCTGCAATAGTTATCATAGTCAGTTTGCTGTACAAGGATTTGTCAGGTGGTCCTTCTTGACTGTCTCATGCCCAACATATCAAGTCCAGCCCACTTCCTAGGCTGCACAATGTCCATGGGGGGAAAAAACTGGAATTTGCCAAACCAGCAGACTCCATGGTAAACTTTACACTACGCTGAACTGAAAGTCAGATTAGTTATACATTAGTGATGTTGGTCACAACAAGCGTGTTTATGTGTTCTGGTTGTAACGTGGTCCTGGCAGTCAGCCTCTGCCTCTTGCATATACTTCCTGAGTCATGTGCTGCCCACAATTTGAGAGACAGCTCTCTGCCCTTAAAATTCCCTTCTGTGTAGCCTTCATAGGTTCTCTCTACTAAATTCCTATAGCAGAACAATTGGGTGTGCATTCATAGACTGTCCAGTTCTCTGAATTGAGTTCAAAAAAGTCACCTGAGCCAGAAAAGCAAAGAAAATAGAGAGAGGCTATTGTAGGTAAATGTGCACTTGTGTTGTACTGGTGATGGTGAGTTGTGTATTGTGTGGAGGCTGTTGTACCTCTTCACTGTTGGAATGAATGAGGACAGGAAGATGAGGGGCTGCTGAATAGCTGGCCTTTTTAAGTGGAGATTATGCAGCGTTGGGTAGGAAGATAAAGACCCAGCCATGGCCTTTGTGAACTGAAGAATGTCATTTTCTGAAGCTTCACTTGGACCTCTTGGCTCTTACTTAGTCCCTTTTCAAGAACAGTGTTTAAGTTCTGCATATTTCACACCCTCCCCAACAATAGAAATTATTCAGAAAGGGTAGTGGTGCTCTTTTGGTTGGTTTTTGAGCGGTTTTCCAAAAAACCTAAAACTTTCATGTTAAAAATGCAATTATGAGAATACTCTTCATTTGTTACATTTTGGCACTATATGCATGTTAGCAATATGGAGAATGCTACCAATGTATAGTGCTCTCTCCTTTCTAATTTCATCCCTTCTGATGTGATTCTCCTTTTTCCTGTAAGTTGGCACTACATGCACACATTGATATATGACTGTTGACTCTTCAATTTTGGTTGATGGGCTGTTATTGTGAAGTCAGGTCTATATTTTTGTAATCTAATCACAAGCACTGTGTTTGCATTTTGTCTCAGGAGGGGAATCCAGCTGCTGCAGAGAATGTCTGTCTTTTAATCGTTTGCTTAACTTCATGCTGAACTGCAGCTGTTTAGCATAGATGGGACTTGGTGCCGTTACCCCTCCCTTTTCCTGCGTTTTGTCCCTTTTCTTTGTTTTAAGTTACTGACTAACTGTCAAACACCATCAAAACACTGTTCTGGAACCATCAGCTGAATCTTGTATATCTTTTGAAATGCTTCCATTTTGATGGTGGCTGTGTTTGATTGTGCCAAGTGGAGTGAATTACTTGTTTAAGCAGTAGTTTGTCTGCACTGCTATTGCTTTGACCACTAAGGAGTCTCTGAAATCATCCAACCATGAAGCACACAGTAATTGCTCTACCTGTCTTATTAACCATAATTTGTGTGAGTGTGCAGCTCAGTGGCTATTTATTTAGCAGAAAATATTTCTGGTGAAAACCCCAGCATGCTTTGTATTTGAACAGATTGTAACAGATGAACGGCAATATATAAATAAATACATAAACGGTGACAATATTGATAACTTATGGTTTTGTTTATGGTGATTTGTTTTTTGAAATATAACAAAGCATGTCTGTGTTTCTGCTAAAAGACTAAATCACTAAGTTCTTTATTTTGGTATTGGGCTTGATTTGTATGTACATATATGTATATGCAGTTGTTTGTAGTGTTAAACTGGGTCTGATTTGCATTCCCTTGTAATATTGCTGTGTCTTTTATTTGCTTGTAAATAATGGGGTACCACAAATATGATAAATGATAAACCTGTAGCACACAGTTATCGCCTCCGGAATCTAATGCATTCCTCAAAGTGTCTATCCAGTAGCGTTTCCAGCCGCGTCTGTCACTGGAGCCAGGTTATGTCTGTGCTATCGCCGAGGGCGATAACGTCAAAGTCATTGTGAGCATGGCTGGGCGCGGATGAGGGATGGACAGGTTGGCTGACATTTGAAAGTTATTAGGCATAGGTTGTCTCGTGTTTCTTAAAAGATGGCAGAGTCGTGTTTCTGTTTTTGGGACACGCATGCAGGGTGGCATTGTTCAGCCCTAGGGTAGGCTGCTGATCTCACTTGACTTTTTTTTCCTCTGTTACACCCATATTGTGCAAAGCTGAAGGGATGATTGTTGATTCTGGTATGAGTGTGGCTTCCTCTACAAAAAAGTCTGCCTTCAGTCCATATGCTAAAATTGCCTGTGTTGCAGTAGCTTGTTTATACATATATGTGTGTATGTGTGTGTATATATGTGTGTATGTATATATATGTATGTATATATATATGTATGTGTGTATGTATATATATGTATGTATGTGTGTGTGTATATATAACTACAAAGCAGTTTCAGTACTCCTTTGAAGTAGATAACGTAAAAAAAGCTAGCT
>JAODJX010000027.1:22925504-22952436 GCA_026776945.1 Isichthys henryi | reverse complement strand
AGCTAGCTTTTTTTACGTTATCTACTTCAAAGGAGTACTGAAACTGCTTTGCTCATTGACAAGCATTTATTGTTGCAGTGTTTTCTTATTACTGCAGCCAGGTGCATTAGTCCATCCACTCTCCAAGTCTAATACTATCAAATGTCGTCATAGTGGGTATTTGCTCTTTGGTTCTACCATTAAATGGCAGTTGTTGCCCCTGCAACCATTGGGGAATTGACCTGGAGCAATGTCCTTTTGTTTTTGTATCTAATGCAGGAAGTGTCGATTGCGTGTGTGCAGTGTCACAGCACAGTGTTGACTCTGCTTACCATCTTGGGACAGAAGTCAGACCAAACATCTCATTCATCTTTGTGGAAAACAAACAGGACTAGTGGTACATTTAATCTGAGGTCTGAACAAGATATCTGTCAAAGCATTAGGGCTAACGGACAGCTGTTGCTTAAAATAAATCGTGGTTTTATGTTTTTTGGCTTTTGGAATTAATTGATTTTATATCCTGCTGTTTGTCAGGCACATATAGTTTGGTCTTAAAAATTGAAATAAAATAAACATGGCTAATGTTTTAGTAACTTTTGGTTTAGCTGTGTTTTGTTTCATGTTGTTGACTTGACAGTCTTCTGTAATTGGAGAACATCAGGTCAGTCTAATTCTTACATTTTAGACCACTTCTCAGCATTAAACTTTTACATTACATTGCATGTTTACCATTATTTAAATGTGCAGAAAAATGTAAGTACTAGCTGTGTGTGTGTGTGTGTGTGTGTGTGTGTGTGTGTGTTGGGGGGGGGGGAGATTCTGAACCATTTTCTTGCTGCAGAACGGTTAAAGGGCACACTCAGTTCCTGTGTGTAATCCTTCCCAGTAATGGTAAGGTGGTTGCCATACACAACACACTGCATTGGTTCACCTCTGTCTGTTCAGTATTATTGAAATTACTCATCTATCACCTAACCTACCAGGTCCCACTCTGGGTAACTGTCAAGTTGGTTACTCACTGTTCATGTTGACAGGGGAGTGGGAGGAGTGTTAGAATCCTCTTGTGCTACCAATCATATCTGCAATCCCAAAGCAATGGGCATGATTGTATGACGGAGAGTGTAGTAAAAGGTTAAATTCACCCCCCACTTTCCCGGAATGCTGCCGTCCGTTTCTCAGTAGGTCATATATGATGTGTAAAATATAGCTGAAAGATGATTTACTTTTAGGACAAATTGTTTCCTTAAATTAGGCCCGGCCTGTTAATTGGTAGTGACCTATTTAGGAGGCGCATACAGCAAGATAGTGACGTCTGTGGATCATGTGACATTCCCGGCTATCCATTCTGGGCTTGTTCACAGCTTGTCAGCAAGGTGTGTGGACTATACCTTGTAATCTGCAGGGATGTAGAGGAGTCATTGCCGCAGGTCTTGGGAAAACATTGATAGCCACTGAATTGCTTGTGAAGATTATTCTAATTGCAATTACACATTCATGCCCACACTGCCTTGCCCAAATGTGTATGAAACTGTAACAGAATTTTTCATATGTGCAGTGTAATGGATTTTAACATGTTGCTTGCCTTTGAAGTGTGTGACAGAATAGACTTGAGGTCTTAATATTTAGCACTTCCTATCAATCACTTTTCCTGTGTGTAATTGACAGAGCTGTCCCCACCCATTCCCACTGAGGGTGTCGGACTCCAGAAATCTGTTATCAAGCCTGAGACACTAGACAGGCTGTGGGTGGGGAGGTGTTTCTGCTGCTTTTTCTAAGAAGCACAGATCAGTGATGGAGAAATGTCTTCGGCCCCAGAGACTGGACTGTTGGGAATGCAGGCATACCGGATGAGGCAATGGATAAAAAGATTGGATTGGCAGGGAATCTGGGACGACCAAAAAAGATGTGTTTCTGGAAGACAACTGGGAATCTGGAATATGAACAGCTGCATGGCATGATTTCTAACCACCAGAAAAGCAGATTTTCTGTAATGTTTTGCAGTAAATGCAAAATAAATGTTACAAAGTATAGCAATTACTGCAATTACCATGAGTTTTTACTTTTTTTCTGTTTTTGTGGAAGAGAGGGGGCAAAGTTGGTCAATACACAAATTTTACAAGTTTGTAGATATGTAAGTGTATGACCCCTTATAAAACATCTGTGAAGATGGTTACTGTCTGTTTTTAAGGAAGGCTGTTTTAAGTGTGTTCAGGATGTCTGCCAGCAAGTCACTTTTAGTGAAATAGCATTTATGATAATGTACACAGGTGGGCGTGATTGGTACTTGGCTTTAATTGGTACACTTAACCCAGTACCACTGTGGATTTGCTATTGAACTTAATTAACTTTCGTTGGCATCCATTCGTTGACTGTGAAGGCATGGGTTGCTTCTTAAATGCTTTTTTCCCCCGATTGAACCTCTGTTTGTTTTTTATGACTTGGAATAATTCATAAGCAGTCGGAATGAAGGGTTTTGTGAGCAGAGGATCAGGGAGACAGAGCTGTGGCCTGTCAAGAATGTTTCAGTGGACACCTCTGCTCTGGACGTTATAGGTTGCAGGGCTCGGTTCTTACGCCCCAACACACCTGACGGGTCGACCTGCCGTCGTTCTGTCAGGGTTGCTTTTCCATGGACAGTTGAAGGGGACGTCATCATTTTGTATACTGTTAAGGACTGTGGCTTAGCACCTCAAGCCCCCAAGCAAGCCACAGTCACAAATGGCCGCTCTTTCTGTCTGAACTGTGCCATTTTAAGTGCTTTTAGTTGGAAACTCTAATGCTTGGTTCCATTTCCTGTGCTGTAGGGATTTGAGGTTTTATGTTTTAATCTGAAAAATAAGCTAATCTTAAACCTTTGTGCTGTTATATTCCAGGTATAATTTTAGAATGTTTTTTATTTGGTCTGTGACGTACTTAAACGTTGGAGGATCTTGTTCTTTCTTTCCCTCTGTTTATGGTGTGATTTGTAAAGAGGTTAATAGAACCAGTTTGTCTGGCTGTGCTGGATAGTACACTATTGCTATATGTTATGCCGAATTGAAGTGGCATAAATTCATACCTTTTTGTGTTCTAGCTTTGTAATTTTAAGTCTACACAACTGTTGTGTTTATCAGTATATATCTTTGAATAAAAGGCTTCTTGGAGGAGGGCTTTTTTTAAACCAGAAGCCACCTGTTCCAGCAGCTGGGAGCCTGGATTCATCTGAATAAGTAACCAGTTCTTCCGAAAGCTGTAATGGATCAGCCGGAACCTCGCCTGATTTGCTTCCCACACCCCAGGTGATTAAAAACCATGCCCCCAGTTGTCGCTGCTTGGGATGTGGTGGCAGCGCTGGCCCACTATTTAATCAAACCTGAGCGGGAGGTCTGCGCTGTGGTAGGGGGAGGTGGGGGGTGCCGCACATGGCCTGAAATGACAGGTTAATTGAGGGAAGCATTTCTGCTGTGCTGCTGTTGCTAATAGATGCTAGATGAGTTTGCACCTTCCTGGCCTGTGAGATGACTGGATTACCAGTTTAATCTATCTGACAGGAGCGAAAGATGGCTGGGCATTGCATTCCCATAATGGATGCTGGTGGACTGTGGAATTCAGATATTCAGATTGACGTTCATCCGGCTCTTAAATGAAGCCAGCTTTCTGTATAATGTCTGCATAATGCAGCAGCAGGTTCTAAATATATGTAACTGCATGACTGCACAGTTCAGCTTAGGAGGCCCTGTAAGCTTGATGCTGGTTTGCATGTCTAAGATTTATCTCACCGCTGCTAATTCTCTGCCTCTGTCCTTCGAATGCTGGCTTGCAGTTTGCCATTCGTCAGCATTCAAAGAAACCCAGGTGAGCCACAATGACTCAGCCCGCTAGTTCTGGTACTGCCATCAAAGCCCGTCAGCTGGTGCTTGTGGAATGCCCTTGCAGAGGCCCAAACGTGATTTGCATACCAGGTGGCTCTGTTCTCTGTGCTTCATCTCTGATTTGCGGCTTCCTGTTGGAAGTTTCCCTGCCGACCCTGTAATAAACACGCCTGGGAGAGAGATGAGCGTGATGGATGCTTGGCGCGAGCTGTGAGGCATGGTGGCGCCGCGCCAGTGGCAGCAGCTGTCCATTCCGCGGGCGCTGAGCGATGGGCAGCTCCTTGCCGATTGCGTTATATAATGGGAGCCTGATTGCATTTGTCACAGCTGGCTGCCGCTGATTTATCATTAACCTCTGTTTACTTGGCCAGACGTCACATCTCACCATTAGAAGTGTTAAGGGCTTCCCTAGGCTCTCCATTCAGTTTTGTTAGCTTTCCTTTCTGTCTATGTCCTCTGACTTTCTCAGTTCTGACTGCATATTTCAAGTGTGCGGAGAGGTTTTTATCTCTGCTGTTGGACGGACGCATGATTAACGTGGTTCGTATCACTAATGACCAGCATGGGGGATTCCCAGCGTCCCGAGCCTCTGCGTTGGTGTCGTTGTCCCTCAAACAGGTGGCCTGCTCTGAATAGAATGTACCAGGAGGTGAAATTTACTGTGGTATCTTATGAAGGCACCCCACCCCCCTTTGGCAATTTCAGGTCCCTCCCTTATGATCCCCTTGCACCTTTGCTTTTTTTGCCCTGCATCAAAGTAACAGTCAGACAGGGCAGTAATAAAGTCACTTCTTATGGACTAATTCTGCTTTGGAAGGCTGTCATTCTAGATACATGTGAATTTGTATCAGCACATGCTATCGATGATGGTAGTGGTAGTAATTTCCATTTACTTGATTTTTGTCTATTTTCACCATCATTCTATTCTAAGTGGCCAAACAGTGATCAGAAATAAGCTGCAAATTGTCATTCAGTCTGTATGCTTATAAGTATAAACACCGCACCAGTACAAAAAACACTCTGTTGCTCTTTGACTAAATGGCACGAACACGTAAGGTGCGCTCCTGTCTCGTTCCCTCTTTGTTCCTTCCGGCAGTGACACCTCTCTCGGGCTTTGTGTGGTCCAGTCCTGCGACCGAACAGAAAACAGGACTGGCAGCTTTCATGTCAAATTTACTCTGCAGTGTACCGTGTGCGTCTGTCTCCACGTCAGGTTAATATGACATTGGTCACATGACATCATTACGACATTTTCCCTTTCCTCAGCTGTAGTCTGAGAGTGGATTACGGATTAACAGAGTGGAATTACAAATAAGACATTGGCAAAAGTAATTGACCATCAGGTCTGTGCTGTGCTGCTAAACTTGGCCCAGTCCTTTGCTTCCCCTGCCCCGAAAAGAACAGCTATCATGGGGAGATGACCGAAGTTTGGCACTGGCTTCTGAAAACAGACCTGGCTTGGTGGAGTATCCTCTACTACTCCTGCCTGTCCTCCACTGGGGGGAGGTGGAGGGGGGGAAGAGGACATAAACCTCTTCCAAAACCTTTGGAAAAACAAAAAACAAACTGTAGCACAAAGCTTCCTGTGTTCTGCTAGTCTTTATTTCAGCTTAAAATTGTAGCCTCTCGTGATAAATTCTACTCCTGTTTTGGAGCAGAGGTGTGTAGGCAGGCAGCAGCGGTGGTGGGGTATAAATTGTGGGTAGTAGGTGTAATATGTGTGGGTTTTTTTAAAGATAAAATATCATTTCTGCATTCAGAATTGCAGTAGAACAGGTTTGTCCACATAAGGCTCAGTTGGAGTGAAGAGGGAACCAAAAACCCTTCAACTGAGAGCTGTTCTAGGGAAAGGCAGAGTGTGGCCCCAACAGACATACAACACTTCCTACCACGGTGTGCGTGGGGAACACACCCACTGTGCACAGTAATCAGGGTTAGGGTTGGCTGATATGGCAAGAAACAAAATTTGTTTCTTTTAAACTATTATTTTTAACCTGTGGCTTCGTACCGTTTCTTTTGTAAGAGCTGGAACGAATTTCTCTTTCGACCGTACCAGTTCCGTATGACTTAAGTGACATTACTACCTTTTTTATTAGTTCATCTGTATGTGAAGTCCTGCTTATCTTTATCTTTGTGTTAGCCTCTTTCATGCACACGAGCCCCACTGCGCCCATCTTTCGGTGAAGGTACTTGGCACATCATGGGCCGTGAGCACCGTCACCTACTGGACTGTTGGCCGCAAGGCTCTTGTGGCTTTCGTTTTGCTTACATGCGTTTCAGTGTAACCTGCAACTTTGTTCATGGGTATCCTGCTTTTCTGTGGTAGCTGACTTATATTTTCAGCAGGAAAATACTTTCTCCAAGGTAAAGACCAGGCCCCAGATAAGGACAGGATGTAGAAATGAACGTCTGTTAATTTGTCTTTTTGTAAACTGAATGTTGCTGCTTAAAGTACCAAGAAAATCTCTGCTATACCACGAAGTCGTTCCCCATAATTGTTCCGATTGTTACCTTGAACAAAGGGTTGTTTATTTTTAGTCCTGTTAATGACTGTTTTCTTAAGAAAGTGAATTAAATCTAGCTTTCGTTTATCTCTGTGTCATTTTCCTTGAACTCCAGCTGATGATTGAATGATGATGAATACGGGAGGAAGTGTCCAAGAGAGGTGGCCTTGTTATCTGATCAGTGACACCCCTGCCCTCTCCCCTGGCCCTTGCTCGTTTCCTCCGAGGATATGGCCCCCTGAACTCCCCCCCCCTAGCTGGGCTACTGCTACTTCAGATGAGTCGACGTGTTTTTCTGAGAGGCAGGAAGCCTCCTGACACAATGAGGAGCGCTGACAGTGGAGCATGTGAGTGGCTCTGATAAGAGCCCCCTCCCACCCAGCCAGCCCCCTGGGCATGGTGATGTTAGTTCACCGGAGGGAGCTCTGTTCTTACCCTGCTATGTTTCTTGTCTCACACACTGGCATGGCAATTATGGGTTTTATTGTTGGCACCGGGGCTATAAGAGATTAATGATGTGTTTACCCACTAAGATGGCGAATTCCCAGGGATTTCTCCCACCTCTGATATTGGGCCCCCTAATGGCTGCAAAAAAAAGACTGTGGCTGTGATGGTTGACTTCGAGTTCCCAACATTAGATTGACCTCACGCTGCCGTGACAGTGGCTCACATTAACTGCTTTGGTTGAATATGGCGATGTGTCTCTTATGAGGCCATTACCTGCCTGTTACCTGGTGGGTCTGCCCAAGTGGGAGGATGCCAGACCATGCTGCCCATTTGGCAGTTGTTTTGCCATCTGCTGGTTGGCTCCTCCTGTGTGTTGCAGTGTTGTTTCACTTTGATTTAAACATGACTGTCGTTCACTTTCACAAGTGAAGAGCGATGTATTGCTCATGAAACATTACAGTCCAGATATCTGGCTTCTTCACCTGCTGTCCTAATGTTACACAGGGATCGTCCTTTTGTCATATCCCTCCAGTGTAGCCCACAGTTTGTGCAGTGTTTACTACAATGGTGTTTGCAGCCCGTAGGGTCCCCATGCCTGTGGTGAAAGATGCGTACCTGATTAGCCTGCATGTGTATGACACTGAATGCGAACTGATTTTCTGGAACAGACTGTTTATTTCACGAGTACAACATCTTCACCTGTGACTTTCCGGATGGTGGGGGGTATGAATGACATGTTTGCATGTAATTTGTACCCTCATGGGATCTGTTGTGGGAGTGGGGGTAGTTTGCCAGGAGAGAAAGTTGTCAAGATATTCCGCCTTTGTGAAATACTGTTTTCCATGGCCTTCTGTGTCTAATTATACGGCTTGTCATCAAGGGAAGTGACCGCCTGTGATGACCTGCTGATGGGTGAGGACACCACTAGCATTTAGAGTCGAAGGAGCTGAATTGCTGTGAGGCTCAGGGCAAAAACCCATAATAATGCCCTGGTCATTGTACCTCATGGTGTTTAGCTGAAGGCAATGCCGGCAAATGCGTCCTGTTTATGTCCTGGGGTGATTTATGCTGTCCCCTCCAATGTTCCTCTTATGTGACACAGTAGAACTCTTTCTGCGAATGTTCAGGTTGAAACATTGAGGTCTTGGGGGAGGGGAGGAGGGTGTTTTGAGGCTGGGTACAGAATCCAGGGATTAGAGAGATTTACTTTTCATGTGTGAGAACTGAAGCCACTTATGGAAGTGGAAAAAAATTGGGGCAGTAGGTAGAGTCGTGGCTACTTGTACCCTAGAGTTTTGTAGTCCCTGGAGCTGATGTAGGAATACTGAGCAGCGTAACCTTAATTGTTCCTGTAAAATATTTTTAAAATTGCATGGATGGATGTAGGGTCAGCTGAGGTAAATGCATAACCAAACATTAGGTA
Organism: Isichthys henryi; assembly: GCA_026776945.1. NCBI lineage: Eukaryota > Metazoa > Chordata > Actinopteri > Osteoglossiformes > Mormyridae > Isichthys > Isichthys henryi. The sequence goes on along the minus strand of JAODJX010000027.1, from coordinate 22,944,232 downwards.
AAGGATCTGATCTCTGATCAGATGGTGGTGAGGACCTCTTTCTTCCATTATCCTGATTGATTATCATTTAAATCCCTGTTTACGTTATTAAACATGCTTTCATTTTAAATAGAACAACCAAATGTATCAAGCCAGGAAGCACACATTTTGAAAAAAATGTAGTATAAGTGCATTGCCAAGAGATCCAAATCACTGTCTCGTTGATGTTTTCTGAATTTTGACTGCTAAATATGACAAGTTTTTTTTCCTGATTGAAGTATTTATTTATTATATATATATATCTTTTTTTTTTTTTTTTTACAGAGGTCAACACAGAGAAGAGTGAACTGAAGGCATTCTTTGAAACCAACTGCTCGCAGATTTATTTTATCTTCTATGAAAATTTCATTACACTGGAAAATAACTTAAAGCAAAAAGGTAAGTCTGCCCGTCGTCTTGCACCATCCCACAACAGGCATTGTAGAGAATGTCTCAATGTAGTGTTGACATCAGCTAAGTTGGTTTGTTCCTTATTTTTTTGCTGTAGTTGTCCTAGATAATTATTGGTTCCTTATTCAACCCTCAGTGATGATCTTGCTTTACCCGTCTCGTTTGAAAATGGGTGAGACCTAGAGCGTCGTTTCAAGGCAGCGTTCCAGCCGTCTGAACTCTTTGTCGTCGAGGCCAGAGGCGTGGCTCATTGGGTTTAAGGGTGTGGAGCTCACGACGACACACAAGGCGGATAGAAGACAGGCCACAGTCTGTCATTCACACAATGCCTTCAGTCTTCGAAAGAATTCCAAAAACTTGATATGTCAGCTGGAATTATTAGCTGGGAGGGAAAAAAAAGTCAACATTATTCAGCAGATGCTGAGTCTTCATTGTAGTTTAGATCGTTTGCAGTATTAGATCATCAGGACTCCCAGTGTAGCCTTGATGCTCACATTACAATTTGCACACTTTCTTGCTGCTCTGAAAATTGATTTAGTGCAGCATTTCTGTCTGTCAGGGACTGTTAAGTAAATACTTGACATGGTGTAAGTGCCTTCATGGGGAGTGAATGTGATTGGTTGCTCCATGACAACTACAGAGAAATCAAGTGCTTATAACATCTTGAGTTTAGTTTTTTTTTTTTTTATGCTGTTTATAAATGTATAGGCTGTTTTGCCCACCGTGTGTGTATACACATTCCAAACGGGTCTCATTTCAAGGTTCATTTAGCACAGTGTGGTGTGCTCCGCACATGCCAAGCTTGTTCTGTAAAACCCAGCATGCTGAAATTACAGCCCTTCAAAGACTGGAGCTGCTACACCGGCTCGGCAGACTGGCATGAGGCTAACATTTTAGCATCGTGCTTAAATTTGTGGTACATACTTTTTGTCCCCGATAGGTACGGTTGTTTAGGCTGTTGACAGTGTCATAAAGAGAGACAGCACTGACTTCAATGCTGGGGTTGACCAGCGCACAGCATGGTGAAGTTGAGCAGTCTTTGAAAACGGTAAATGCTTATCAGTCTTAACTCCAGAAGTTTGGGGACCCCTGCCCACTTGTGTCCGAGAGGTGAATCCTCAGAAAACCCCTACTCATCACTTTTTCCAGTCACTCGCTTTAACCTGTTGAATCATATTTCCCAGTTCAATTCTTCAAATTTGTATGTAGTATCTTTTTCAATATGGCTGCCCTATGATGTATAATTGACCGACGTCACCACAGTTAATGTTAACACAGTCTTAAAAGTCATTCTCAAAGTCATTGGAAGAGAGAAAACATGGTGGTTGTAGAAGAGGAAGAAAAAAAAAACCGTCTGTGGATTCAAGGACACCTGGCTGTCAAATTCCCTTGGGCAGGCTGGCCTCGTATGAGTCAGAAAATGCTGTGCAAGAGTTTTTGCTGCAAAAATGTATTGTGATACGCTGGGCTTCCGGACATCTGGTGATGTTGACAAGCCTCCTAAACCCCCAATGTCCTGCAGAGGGCAGCGGTCAAAGTTCTTGCCCACTAGTGCTACTTTGACATGGCTCTGCATCCCTGTGTAACCCTGCTCACTCAGCTCAGCTCATCCAGCTGTCCTGGAAAGGACATCCTGCTGGCCTGAAACCTCAAAACTGACACTGCATAACTGTTTGCTTTTTCAGGGAACAAATCACAAAGGGAGGAGCTGGACTCCATTCTCTTCATTTTTGAGGTATGTTCTTTTGACCTGATGTTAAAGGTGCTGTTTTTATGGAAAACAAATAACCTAAGTGTAATGTGTGTGTGTGCGGGGTTCTATCTGTGTTTTTCTGGGGTTTCCTGTGTTCTCCTGCAGTTCTAAGATATGCAGTTAGGTGAACTGGTCTCAAAAAAAGATGACCAACATGGATGGATGGGTTAGGAAGGAAGTGCATTGTTTCACTTGGGTTTAAAAAGTTGACGATGAAAGTGATTCTGTTTGGGTTTGTTTTTCGGTGTCACGCGGATGTTACATAACATTGGCCATTTTTTACTTTTAAATTGGGAAATTGTTTTTCATGCAAATCTTGGAAAAAAGCAGGAAAATGTGCTCTGGTTTTTTCCCTCCCCACAACAGTCCCTACGTAAAACTTTGGTTACATGACTGATAACATCAGATCTGGGAAATGGTCTCTGCTTGGCAAATGTATTTACGCAGGTGGTGGGAGGGGCAAGGCTCTAAACCCTAATGTGGGTGGAATTATGGTGTTTTCTCTCTCCCTGCCTGGTTTCACCAAATAGGCGCCAGCTGAAGTAACCAGTATGGCGGGGATTAATCATGTCCACCTTAAGTTTAAAATCCTCAGGTACTCAGATGACCCTGAATCCATGTTTTTAGGGTTCGCTGTGTGCAATGACGTCATTCTCGTGTTAATTATTGATCACAGGGGACCTGAAATTTCAGCTTTACTGATAAGTGCACACTCTCTGTGGCTGTGGGACTAATCTAGGAGATCAAGAGACTGTACCTGCACTCATAGTCTAAATATAGTTTATTATTATTTTTTTTTAAATATTGATGAAGGGAGCCTTTCAGAGTAACGTCACAGTGAAAGCCGCTTATCGCGGCGACGTGCGGCTGGCCCTACCTCCCATCCATGGTCTTCCAGTGCACTGACAGATAACGCAGCTACTGTACTCCATGCATTCGCCGGGCTAACCGCTTTCTGACATGTCATGCCACTGGGTCAGAAAGGACACATTCTTTGCGTTAAGTATTAAATATTAACTACCACCGATGAAATTATAGTACATAATTTTTTTTTTTTTGTCTGTCTTTTTTTAAATATTGAGCACTTTTAAAATATATCGCAAAAAAGATATACGTCAACTTCACCCTGGGAAGAAGCTGCTCTGAGTGTTTATGTTCTTCGAGCTTTCTGGCGGAAGACATTTTCTTTTGTTTCAGCCAGGTGGTGCCTGTGGAGTTTTTATGGTGAAGGGAGTTTAACTGACCACCGCCACATCTCAATGGATAACAATTAAGTATACAAACAAATCGCGAAGAGCCCTTGGTGAGAGTAACAGGGCTGTGATGGTGCAGTCATCATCATCATCATCATCATCATCATTAGTATTATTACTATTATTGTAGTAGTATTTATTTGTTGTTGTTTATTTATTAAAGCTAAAGGCAGAGTTCACTAGTTAGATGCTCACAGCCATGTGCTCATTACACCCTGGTACCTTGATTGCTGCTCCCTTGGATGGGCTCCCCCACCCTGTGGAGGGCCCTGACGGCCAGGCCAATTTAATGAAGGCGGAGGACGGTACAGCAATAAGGTGCCATATGCACAAAGCTGCCCCCCTCCCTCCCACATTCCAAAGGCCTTTGCTCAGCCTGGCATCTGACCTGCTTTGCTTTAACATGGATTTTCAGCTTACCACCAATGTGGTTTGTGACCCGCGCCCCCCCCCTCCCCAGTTTCTGTGTCGAGGTTGTCAAGGGATCATCCTTGGGGGGGAGGGTCGGCGACACGAGTGTGTATGCAGTTTCCCTTATTCTGCCCACCCCCACCCAGGTCACTGCTGTCTTTGTGTCTGCTCCCATCCAGACCCCTGATCCGCCTGCAGTACCCCACCAGACTCCCTGGTGAATCCACAGCTACCGGCTTTGTCTCAGGCAGCTGAGTGGGGGTCTCTGGGGGGTGGGTGTGCAGGATGCCTTTACATATCCCTTTTTTCAAATGGAAAATAGCACCCGGGTCTTGCGTGGAAAAATGCCACATTTTTCCTTCTGAATTAATTTTTTGTTCCATCGTTCTTTTGCTGGATTGATATTAAAAGGTGCCGTAGAACTTTTAGCTTTTAGCTTTTAATTAGAAACTAAAACAGAATACAGGACCAGTTTTGATTTACATCCTCTTGAGTCTTGCCACTTCCGGACGTAATGATACAAAGACCCATGACCATATGCACAATTTAACCTACGGGTTCAGCTGCCTGCATTGCCTTTTTTTGTGAAGTAACACATTAGGTGGTGATATCAGAGGTGTGATTAAAATGTAGTGTCATTCATGCAGAAAAGTAGCAGTTTGGATATATTGCTGTATAAAGAAATTTCAAATTACTGTATCGTGTGATCGCCAAAGTGGTTGACTGAAAGAGGATAGGGTCTCAGTGCAGAGCTCTCTTAAGGAAGTCTGTTAGGTCATGTGACTGCCGACGGGCATCGTGCACTTTACTTGGTGGCAGAGCTGTAAACAGACCCCAGGCTCCAGCCTTGAGTAGTTCTTTGGAGCTGTAGGTGCAGCAAACCCCGCTTGGGAGACACAGGCTCCTTGTGTGAGGGGCTGTCGGCTAACAACGGCCCTCTCAGGGTGCAGAGGGGCAGTTTGTGTTTCAGCCTCTGCCCAAGCGACAGCGCCATAAAACGATTTGCATGGTACCTAACGAGGCTTCCTCGCCCATACACTCTGATTGGCTGGTGTGAACCAATTGAGTCGCCAGGACTGCCCTGCAAATAGTGTTCACTATTCAGCAGAGGTGTAAGGTTTCATATGGCTGGCCTCTCTCTCTCTCTGTCTCTCTCTCTCTCTCTCTCTCTCTCTCTCTCACTCACTCTCTCACTCTCACTCACTCACTCACACACACACACACACACACACATACACACTCAGATTGCTGTGCAGTGGAGTATGGCATGTTGAACTCAGCTTCATGGGCTATGTTATGTTGTCTTGTCATATTACTGTAATGGAGCTACTTGTTAATTACTGTCCCCCGGGTACACAAACACAGAGATTTTTATCAGTATCAGACTGTTTTCATTCCTTGTTCATGTACACAGGGTGCATTAATTACCACTGCTGTAAAAGGGAAATAAACTTTTGTTGAGATATTTAACAAATAATTAAAAACATTTGACATCACCAGAAATATGAAGAAGCTAGGTGCTGAAATGACAGGCAGTCAGTTTAAGGTCTGAAGGGTCTCCGAAGGCATTCCTGTGACTCTTAAGTGGATTCATAAGTAACCGCTCATCCAGCCTTTACCTGCTTTGAGTTAAAAAAATAAAAAATTACATTTTGAGCTGCTGTTGGGGAGAAATAAAACCAAAATATAGATGTAAAGCACCCCCTCACTTGTATTTGAGGCCTATAGTGCAGTTTTGGAAAGACCAACCCTGAAGCTCTGCGCCCATGGTCTGACAGATGGGCATGTGGCATGTCCCTGAGCCTGTTACTCGCCGACCATTTGAGCTTGGCATCACCCCTCGTGCTGGATGCTGAAGGGCCTGGGAGGGGCTTGCAGCATTGCCCATTACCGCTATAGAAATGCTAGAATTTTACTGTATACCTGAATTAAGCAGCTCCCATGCAGAAACTTTGCTGTGCTTTGACGATGATGATGGTTATTTTAGCTGGTGTTTATACCAAAAGCAGCTTGCATTTATATCCATTTCTGTGAAGCGGGAACATGTTATGACTTATTTTGGCTCATCTCCGTGGAGTCACAGTAGTAACACGAGCTTCTCAGACCCCCTCTGCTTTAGAGATTTATCTTCTTGATGAGCCCTCAGAGCCACAGGCCTGTGGTAGCTGTTTGGGATCTCCAAGCTTCTTCAGGGGACTGGCTGTTTTGCATAGGAAATGGTCTCTCGGAAAGTGAGGATGCCTGTAGTGTTTGGGTTACAGACAGGTTTGCCTTTTACTATTGATGAAGCTTAGCATGCAAATAACAGGCTATCAAAGGCACAGCAGTGATGTCTCCCTGCTTTAACCCTCAGGGCTGCAGCTCATTGGTCTTGACTCCTGTCAGTCAAAATCCCCTGCATGTAGATGGACCCTTTACTTGCCCCACATGCAAATGTAATGGGCTGTAACTTTTAAAATGGGCACCTCTGGCCTTCCTTGTCCCCGTCTGATGGGAGACGTGGTCATGCTTATGTGCCTTGCCGGCCTGTCAGAGGTACAGCTGGGATCCCGTCCATGCTGTTTGCTTTGATTTCTGTTGTCAGTGTCCTTTACGGTCAGCGCAGATGGTGCTCAGCTGACAGTCTGCCGCACAGCAGCCCATTTCATTTTGTGCAGGTGTCCCGTGTTTTACCCGAGCAACCGTCCCTGTTCTGGCTGGTAAAACATCAAAAAATGCAGCCAAACTGCTAATCAAGGCATGTTGTAATTTCATTCGACATTTATCCTCCCCATCTTGATTTTCCCCCGCACAGAAATAGCAGATTATAGAGACTGGCCTTTTCTGACCCACATGTTGAGTGAGTTGACCTCGAAGTGGGCTTGGCCCTCAGTTGACAGGAGGTGAAGAAACATGAACTGCTTGTTGGATGAAATTAAACCACTCAGGCAGGCAAGGAGTGGGACGGTTTTCAGCCCAGGAGTTTTATGCCCAAGACCAGCTCGTTTTGTCTTCTGGTGTAACTATGAGAAAAGATGCCACCATTCAAGTTTTATCTAGATTAATTTATTACTGACATTTCAAGAAGTCCTGTCTGATTTCTTTCTATCGTCCATCCTTAGAGAAACTTCCAGTGATTAGGAATCGCAAGCAATTAGCTGTAACACCTCCGCAAACATGCACTGCAGGCACTCAGATCTAAATGACAAGCGATCACATTGACAAGCGTGCTGCGTATTTGCACATTTCTCTACGCAGAGCAATCACGGTCTATTGTATGTGTGAGCACTTGTGAGAATACTCACTGTGTAACATTCTGAAAGCGTTGTAGAATTTTAAAGATAAAATTATTTAGTTTCCGACCAGCTCAGTTTCAAACTTGTCAAATTATTTTGTTTCTGACTAGTACATCAGCTAAGTGGCCCATTGGGAATTCTCCTGATTGGCCTCTCTGAGCCTGGATTCAGGCTGTATCAGTGAGCTAGTAGAAGAAGGTAGAAAGGGTGCTGAACCCAAAGAAGAATGACAAAAGTAATGGAGTTGCTCCAGGATTTTTGGAACTGTCGTTTCTGATCCTAACAGTCATTCTGGGGCACCTTTCAGAAATGATATTCAAAGTCACGATCGGTGCGTATCTGGACGCCTACGTATGGATCATGTAAATGGGCGATTCGGCCATTCAGTGCAGAGCTCAGTTGCCATAATACCTGAGTTTTATGCCCGGAGTATGATGGCAGATTAGGTTAATGCCCGTCTGTAGTCTGCTTGCTTTTGGGTGGAACTCTCTGAGCTGGAGACTAGGTTCCATCGTTGTCCCAGCCCTTTTAGCCTTTTTTGGGGGGCTGGTGGGGGGGGCATTTCTTTTGTTTATCCCCCTTGCCACCAGTAGTGAAAGTGACAAACGTTAATTTCCCCTTCCCCAAATACCACACAGACTTAGACAACACCCCCACCTACTCTGCCATCCTCTTAAATAACGCATGAAGGGTTTTGTGGTTTCGGGGGAAGGGGCATTTGGCTTCGTTATTGGTGATGTAGATTCTCTTATGGAGGGCAGGAGGCTGAAATGAGTAGTGCTGCAGAGTAATTGGCCTCTCACTGGGGCCCTGAATTTGACAGATTGACATCTGTGGTGATATGCAGCGGCAGCCAGCCAGTCGGTCAGACTGACGGGCAGTTCCACCGGAGGTCAGAGAGCCCTCGTACAGCCTGTCGTCCATCACGGTCGATGCCAGGCGTGCTGAGTCTTTCAGAGAAAATGACTCTTAAGCTATCCAACCACCCAGCGTCCACTGGGAAATGCCCTGTCAGCCTTTGGCCTGGGAAGGCGGGCCAATGGCGGTAATGTAACAAAACATCCCAGTAAAGGGGGGGGGAGGCGCCCTGCAGCGAACATCCAACATACTCCCCCAGACCTCACCAATGCTGTCTGTTCTGAAGAGGTTCCTATCATCAATTTTATTATCTAACTCAAGGCTGGAAGAATTAGCATTTTACAGTCTGAGAGAAATAGCTCATCTGTGTTTATTTTTTGTTTTTTTTTCTGGTGAATAAGATGCACATGTGGCATGTTTTACTAAAAAATAGTTTAAAGTCTTTAAGTCTTTGACCGTATGTATATGGCATGAATATTGTAACACTTCTTTCTCTTACAGAAAATTCTTCAACTTCTGCCAGAGAAAATTAACAGTAGATGGCAATTTCACAGTATAGGTAAGTTGTTAGGTGGTGGGAGGGCGGCTGAACAAAGGAAATGGTTCCCACATGGATCATTGGATATGTGCGCGAGACGCAGACCTGAACTGACGGTCTTCCATTAAGCTTAATCCCATTGGCTAAGAGGGTGTAGGAGGGCCGCTGTCATTAGTCAAGCAGGCAGCCTGTCATCCCTGTTCACTCAACAGCCACAAGGACTACTGTGCACTGAAGGGACACCAGTAAGCGGCACTTAACACACTCTCAGCACGGCGTTAAGGTATTCTCCTTACTCGTGTTACGGCTGACATTTCCTCAGACCTTTAGCTAATGAGCACTAGAGAGCCTTTTTTTAATGAGGCTCCGTGGGGCCGTCCCTCTGTGTGTAGTTCTTTCCTCCACCACTGTGTGGCGGAAACCCAGATTCAAGTGTCAACTTGAGGTTCAGTCCCCTGCCAGTTTGAGCCTTACTGGACCCCAAATTCTTAACCCCCCCCTTGAAATGTAACCCGGCACCCTGCCAGTTTGCCACCCATGCCACTGAACAGCGTGTTACCGGCTGTATCTAGCAAGTAGATTAACTTTCAGCGTTGGGTCTTGATTCACCAGCAGCGGCAGCCACAGTGCCACATTATTTGGTGGGTGGGGGGTGAAGGTGTGGGCCCTAGCTACGCTTGTTGGTTCTCCTCCCCCTGTCACACTTCCACAGCGTGGATTAGCGCGGCGGTCGGTGTTTCTCTCACACGTGGTCAGAGGTGTGCTCCCCTCCCCCCAGCCACGGGATCCTTATAACCAGAAAAACGCCACAGGGGATGATTATTGGCATAACTAGGCTTAAACTGTTCTTATCCAAAGAAAATAATTAGTTTCAGAGGAAAAAGGTAAATGAAAATGCAAATGAGGGTCTAATTTGAAATGCAAATTGCTAATTAAATTATGCGATGCTCCATTTCAGGATCCTGAGCGGTAAAAACCTTGGAGGTAGCGATAACCTCTATCTTCTGTTTGTCAGCCAACAAATCCCCCCCCCCCCCCAACCTATATTAGGCAGTGGGGCTCATTGTCTCACCGAAGGCATCTTATCCCCCTCATCTGCTCACAAACGCAGTCCTTGTGGTCGTGATAGTGCTTACTGTAAAACCCAGTTTGTATTGAGATGTGGGGGTGGGTCAGTAGATGGGGAGGGAGTGTGAAGAACCTTCTAGAATGGGAGCAGAGCAGTTTACCAATCTGATGTCTTCTGTTTAGTGACCTATGACCAGGTGGTTTGGTTTATTCACTTATTTGCACCATGCAAAGGCAGCCGTACCTAAAATACTAAATTGTGATGTGGCCCATGAACCAGAAAGGCATGCGTGTTTTTCTTTGGGGAAGAGGCAGCGATCAGACACGGGCATCCACTTTAGCTTAGGACCCCACTAACTGCTGCCATTATGCTCCTTCTCTCCGCCGCTTCTCTCTCCTCCCGCTGAGCTTAGATCCTGGGTCAGGGGAATGCACTCCTACCTCCATGCTATTTCCACACCAGAAACCTATTAATTCACTGGAGAAAAGGGCATTTTCCCAGCCTGCACGGAAGTTCAATGTTCCCTATTTACTTGCACTTAATAGGTCTTTTAACTGCACAAAAAGGGAATTTCACTTTTCATCGTAGCTTTGTGTTTTTGAAAAGCATGTTTGGCTCTTTTGACTCCTTTACAGGGACAGTTGTTCTGTATTCATGTACATAGCTTTCTGTTCAAGTCTTGTCTGCTTTCGTTTCTTACTCGCAGGTTCTAATTTGAAGAAGCTTTTGCACACTGGCAACTCTTTCAAGGTAAAGGATCACGGCACCGTGCTGCATCGCACACCCTAACGCTTTTGCACGGTTCACGGGCAGTCAAGTCAGGTGCTCTGTTTTCCAGCAGATGCCGATCAGTGATGTTATCGACAAAAACAAGCTTTTCTGTACATTGTTTTAGTGGAAATCTGTTGGTGAATGCCATTGCTTATCCGATAAGTCCTCCAGGCTTGGTCTCAGTGCTCCAAACGGCTGAATGCTGCCTCTGCTCTGTGCCGCAGGTCCGATGTGAGGGGATCCGCCTCTTCCTTCTGTGGCTACAGGCCCTACAGAATAACTGCTCCGAAGAGCAGTACCTCATCTTCGCCTGTCTGGTGCCAGGCTTCCCTGCCGTATCCTCATCACGTGGGCCCTGCACTCTGGACACCATCATCTACAATCCCTATTCCAGCCCACCTGAGGGTGAGCTCTGAGCCAGGATGGACTGCTAGGGATCTGGTAGCTACCAGCTATTTGTGATGTCAGGAGAGTAGGAGCACCTGCCCGCAGAATACAAAGGATAGAAAGGAAAAATTCAAGAACTGGCCTGGTGTGCTAAGAGGAAATCTGTGATCCAATGGGGCGTCTTAGAACATGTGAAGATGGCTGTGTTGTCAGACACAAGAGTTGGGATGTGACACAATAACCAGGTGGTTTCTCTAAACTCATCTTGCAGCCAAGGTTGTCCCTGAGGAGATCACACCGCTGGTGCCAGCAGTAGCTGGAGAGAAGCTGGTAGAGGACCAGACCTGCTATATCCTCCAGACGCTTCTCAAGTTCATGGTCCTGCAGGTGAGAGTGAGGCTGAGTGTCCATTGTCCTTATCGAGCTGCTCTGGAGGGCAGCTCCCCATTCTGCATCCTTACGCCACATTTCCCCCTCCCCGCTCTTTTGGGTCGCTCTTCTTTTAAGGCATCAAGCTTGGAATGGAAGAACAAGGAGAATCAAGACTCTGGATTCAGGTTCCTCTTCAGCCTGTTCAGGAAGTACTACCTTCCACACCTGTTCCCATCTTTCACGAAGTTCACCAACCTTTATAAGCCTCTGCTAGGTGAGAATCCATCACTTTGTCGAGATGAGCAGCCTTCTGTCGGTAGTGGAAGCATCCTGTCCAGAGTGTGCTGATTTAGAAAGCAGTCAGATTTTGTTTGTATGTTTTGATGTGTTAAATCAGTAGTTATTTAATAAAATCCTAACATTTCAACTGTAAAATGTGTGCCAGGTGTCTTTTTTTTAATGTGTCAAACTTAGGGATGTTGCCCAGCTTCATTGGCTAATTTGGCAGAAGTTGCCCAACCATTGCAACATCATTTACAAAATCATGCAAACCGTAAACGTTACAAAACAGACATAAATCTGAAGTGCCTGTCTAATATACTGGGGAATAATAAATGAATGAATGAATAAAATAAATTATTCTCTTTCCCTTAGGCTATGAAGCATTAGCCTATTAATGTCATTTTTCATCATGAAATTTCAGTCCTTCTCTTGCTCTCCCCACCCCCATCCCAGATCTCCCCCCCTTCAGACCGAAGCCCCTTTATGTTCCCGTGACACGCAACAATGAGAGCACTTTCTGCACCCGGGACCAGTACCTGGCCCCCCGTGTGGCCTTTATCACCTGGCTGGTCACTTTCTTCCTGGAGAAGAAGTACATCAGCACAGCTGTGTCCAGCACTAAAAATGGAGGGGAGGTCCTTCCCAAGTTCATCCAGGTGAGTGGCCAGTTCTGACTGATCCACACTGCTGGGATTGGTCGAAATCCATGCCTGTTACTTGTCATCCTGGAGCCATATTATAATATACCTTTTCCCCCCAAAGCCTTTCTAATCATTTATAATGCAGCATTAGAACACATGGTTTGTTCCTTAATAAATCTCCTGCTTGAAGCCGTTCTGTTTTCTGTTCCTCTGGAATTAAGAAATAGTTTGTCCTGGAAAACAAATTCCTCAAGTTATCACACTTTAATGTTTAGTCACAAGACTGTGATAAGCACATTTCCCGCACCGTTAGCAAAAGGTCGCCTCCGTCATCGCCGCTCCCTTATCGCCAACGTGACACTCTGTAATGTGCACCGACCTGATGGGTGCTGGGCCGCCCGCTTTATTGGCTTCTATATTTGTGTGTGCATGTTCCTGCTTGTTCCTACTTGTTTCTCCATCTGTCTGTCTCCTGTGTGTCCATCACATGACCCGGCTCATTCCTCCATCGTGTGGGCAGACTGTAACCGCGGGCGGTACCGGCCAGGATAAAGAGAAGGAGAGGGCCCCGGAACCAGAGTCCAACGGGCCGGCAGAGCAGGAGAAGAGCCACTCCAACAGCAGCACGCTGTCGGACCGGAGGCCCAGCAACTCCAGCCTGTGTAGCATCGAGGAGGAACACCGCAGTGTCTACGACATGGTGTACTGCATCCTGCTCTCCACCCGCGACAACATCAACTTCGTCAATGAAGTTTTTCACCAGGTGGGAGCTCCGTCCACCAGGGGTGGGGTTCAGAAGGTGGGGATGAATGTTGCACCATCATTAGTGCATGGTCAGATAAACACGTAAGACGATCATTGCTGCATGAGCATCTTTGATTAAAAAAAGAAAGCAGAATAAGAAGTCATATAATGCAGTTATAGCATGCTTGTGAAGTTTATGTCCATAATAAATATCATCCACAGATTTCATTCTTTGATGAAGACTAAGATGTGCAGTTATACCTGTCCTGTGTCTACCGTTGAAAAGAACAGGAAGCAGTTTTTAACTTGTGTTTTGCTGCCCCCTTGTGGATAGATCTTATAACGAGTTTATAGTTTATTACTAATGTTGTTTACCAAGGTTTCAAGTCATGCTTTCAATATCATGTTGTTCCTGGCAGCAGTATCAGGACTGTCTGTGTTTGTCTGTAGGCTTTTCTGCTGCCCTCCTGTGAGGCTTCAGCAACCCGGAAGGTGATAAAGGTGTACAGGAAATGGATCCTGCAGGAGAAGCCGGATTTCATGACTGAACCGGAGAAGGGCTGCCGGGATGAGGAGGGAGACGATGAACTGGAGCAGCTGGCTGCAGAGACAGATGGCCCTCCAGAGCAGGTAGGGTTACGCTGAGCGCATGCAAGGGCGTGACCTGCACATTCAGCGTGGGTCACATGCAGATCTGCATGCACCAACCGAGACTGCATGTCCTCTTTTTCCCCAGACTTTGGAGAGCCACGGGCACAAGCGTTCGTCCAGCTGGGGGCGCACTTCCTCCTTCAGTAATGCCATCAGCCGAGGCTTTCTCACAGAGGAGGGGAAAAGTAACGTGAAAGCTGGTATCCAGTCCACGCTGCAGGTACCCGGCCGCAGTGCCACCCCCGTCCTTCACAGGCTGACCCAGTGCTTAACACATAATCCACGGACTGTGCCTCCACCACACCCCCCAGGTTCACCCTGCCCTACGTGTAAATAACAGTTTTTTAAATTCAGATTTGACCTGGTGCCCAAATAATTTCCACTTGTGGACTCTTGTTCTGAAATCAGCGCAACCAGTCAAGTGCTAATCAGGGTTGACCTTGTCTGTTCCTCTCAAGAGTTTGTGTTGTTGATGTGTGAAAGCTTTGCCTGGGAATGAGGAATTAGTCCTTCCAGAATCATCTTGTATGGCAAACTCTTCTTCTGATTTTCCCACTGAACTGATCAGATAAATATGAATCAAGGAAGATCACGTTCCAGGAAGAACTGAATGTGTAAATAATAATAATTTGTAATTGAATGCGTGACTCTGCTGGACGTGTCTGGGTAGGATGTGTGTTCCTCAGCATTCTGGGCATCTGTTGTTGCAGGTGTTCCTGACAAACTCGGCCAATGTGTTTCTCCTGGAGCCCTGCCATGATGTACCCAGGCTGGTGGAGGATCAGGTGGAGGTGTGTAAGGCCGTCCTCAACATCTACAGGCGCATGATCATGGAGCACACCATGAACAGGAGGACCTGGTGAGTCCACCCGTACCCTCCTTTGCCTCTTGGACCTTTTTATGATAATTATCAATGAACGCTTTTGTCCTGTGTAACTGTAGCTGCAATAAAAAAATAAAAATGTAAAACAAATCCCCGAATGGATTCTTCAGTCGTTTCAATTCTCCACAAAGTCTTTCTCTATAAAAATATTCTCTGTACATTTCATTGGGTGGATTATTAGCTTTGCGTGCGTGGAAAATGCTTCATAAATCACGCAACAGGAGTCTGTGCCAAAGGTAGGTCATATTTCTCTCTGCTGTGTGAGTCTAAGCTGTGGATGTCTGCGTAGGAGCGGAATAGTTTGTGATGGAGCTTGTTGGTGTCCTTATTAGACGGCTCGTCCTGCATTAGCTCATGACTCTATTTTCAGGTTCTAATTTACAAGAGCCTTAGAAACGACACAAACCTAGAGACGCGTCTGATGCGGGGGAATCTGACGTGGGTGGGGGGGTGTCTCTGCAGGGAGCAGATGCTGCAGGTCCTGCTCAGGATAACGGAGGCGGTGATGAAGCAACCGACGGAGAGCCAGAAGAAGGACGCCTTTGCCGAGAGCTTGGCGGCGATCCTCTTCCGAGTGAGTTTGCGCCGGTGGGGAAGAGGGGCCAGAGCTAGTGGCGCATCGGCAAAGGATGCAAGTTTGTTGGCGTCGCGGGAAAATGTCACAGCTAGATGTTTAAAGCTCAGCTGTTCCATGTGGTACATTTCCACCTCGATTCAGCAAATTATGGGCTTTGCAATTAACAGATGTCTTTGAATCACATCTGGTGTGGCAGGGGCTCTCCAGATATTTAGGACCCATCTCTGTTGGACATGTGACTAGTTAGTCCGTGTTGTGTTGGGTTTACCTTGCCTTACCCCTTCCAGCCTAGATAAACGCTGCCACTTGGACAACATGCTGTATATTGAGCCATGTGGGCATGTCCCCTGTGTTACCCAGACGATCATCGTGGCATGGGTGCGAGCCAACCTGAGTGTGTTCATCTCCCGGGAGCTGTGGGACGAGCTGCTGGCGGTGCTGTCCTCGCTCACGGACCGCGAGGAGTTGGTGGCCGAGTGGGGCAGCATCATGGACTCGCTGACAGCCGTGCTGGCCCGCACCGTCTACGGCCTGGACATGAACAACCTGCCGCTGGACCGGCTCAGTGAGCAGAAGGAGAAGAAGCAGAGGTGGCGAGGTACACCCTAACCCCCCCCGCCAGGGCTGTGTGTCTGCGTGTTATGTATAATATTACATTGCAGGTATTTACTGGATACAATGTGATGAAAATCTGTTATATTGATGTTGGTGGGGATCACCTTTTTGGTCCCCACAAGGGGACAAATCTGTGACTGAACTTATGGTTACTTATAGTTAAGGTTAGGGTTATAGCTGCCATTGTTGGGAGTAGGGTTTTTCTCATAGAAATGAATGGACGGTCTCCACAAAGACATGAGTACAAGTGTGTGTGTGTGTAATAGATAACTCCACTCATACTGAAATCATTCCAGGCTGTAGTGAAGCTAGAAACCAAAAACGTTCTGGATGTCAGTGTTGATGACATCACTTCCTGTTAACGTTGCTAATATATGCTTGTACGTTACTAACTGCATTGTAGGAATTTCCCCTAAAGAAATGTGCCCATTAATTCACCGTGTCTCTATCCTTTGTGTGTGTGCGCTGGAGTCACAGGGGTATCACAGGATTCCCAGAAGTCTGCCGCCGCTGGGCGCTCCTTCTCACTGAGCTGGAAGAATCAGGGGGGTGCGGGGGTGCAGGAGCCCATGAGGTCCCGCAGCGCCACCACCTCTGGGGCTCCGGGGGTGGAAAAGGCTCGCAACAGTGTTCGGCAGAAGGCCACAGGTCAGCCCTCCGAGAGCCGCGGCCCTCGCTCTATCCGAGGATAAGTGTCCTGGTTTATGAGTCTCTCCGTGTGTCTTGACATAATGCTGTCCACAATTAACTTCAAGAGAACGTGTGCCTGCAAACTTTATCTGCCACAGAGGTGGCTTGCTAGGACTTCAACGGCACATTCTGTATCAAAATGACAATTCTCCTTTATAGACACAGAGCTATATATTATACGAATGTACGATGTGTGTAACGTGCTTCGAAGTTTTCCCAGAGAACGGCATTATTGAGGTATATTAAATCATGTAGCCTGGCTTATCGCACCATTGCCAGTGCCAAACGTGTCTCAGTCAAGTCTTTGAAGTGATGTCCTGTGGTGCTCAGATTTTTGATGTTTAATTTCTCCTGATATTTCCTGATATCTCTTTGGGATGATAGCTTTTCATCCAGCGTTAATTCCTGCTTGGATGACGTGCCTTCTGGCAGGAACAGCATCCACCCAATCATCAAGGC
Source organism: Isichthys henryi (assembly GCA_026776945.1). NCBI lineage: Eukaryota > Metazoa > Chordata > Actinopteri > Osteoglossiformes > Mormyridae > Isichthys > Isichthys henryi. The sequence continues at coordinate 22,927,574 of JAODJX010000027.1, read as the reverse complement.
ACAGTGAGCAGGCTCCGCTCTGATACGGTGCCTTTCGTCTAGGTCTTTATTGCGGTGAGGGTGCTCCTGATATGCTGAACCCTGAGCACAAAGGCAGACAGATGGCCCTCGTCATCACCTGCGAGCAGAGAAAACGTGTCGTGGCATGAGCCCGCTTGTTTTGTGTGACTCCCACGTCACCTTGTAAGCCAGATGTTTTTAGGCTGTCGGAAAACGGGTCACAGAGACATCTAATGCCTTAATCTACCAGTGTCGGATGTCCCCGACCACCTTATCACTCCCAGTTCTTTCACTCTGATGCATTTTTTTTAGCAATTGAATTTTTTTTTCATTAAAAAAATGTGTTGCCTCTAAACCACCTGCAGGTGGCGCCAGTGTATCCTCCCCTTCAGTTGTTTGCTGATAGCTTCTATGTGACAGAAACTTGTTGAGTAGGGACATAAGTAACCTGGCTGTAAGCTCCACCCCTCTGGAGCCCCGTCAGTCACCGCCCCCCTGCGGGTCCCTCTCCGCATCTCACGCGTCGAACTTCAGACGCGCCGATATCCCCTTTCATCTAAAAAGCTCAGACATCAATTACATGGCTGTTTTAATAGTTTAATTAAGAAAGTAATTAATGCTTATTAAATTGTTTTCATCAGTAAACCTAGCTAGCTAGCTACACAGAGGCAAACAAAAACATGCAGTAATTAATCGTTTTTTTTTTTTTTTAAAACAGCACTCTTCTTCCACAGTGTCCTGTACATCGTCCTAGATGTTGTGGTTACATTGCATTTAGCCGTTTTATGCATTTGTGATGTAATGCTTGTATTTTAATGTCTGTAGTTTGTACATCATCATATAATTGAATGCAAAGTGATCTGTAACAAATTGAGGTATGGTGTATATATATATTTTTTTTCTCATTGATGCTTTGACAAAAAGAACTGGTTTCAAAGACATTTAAAATACAGGCTTTTCTCCTGTCTGTATAAATGCAGTGTGGTAGAATACGCACCCCAAATAGTAGGGCAGAGTGTGCAATTAAAACAAGTAGACTGCGCCGTGATTGAAACGACTTGGCCGTTTGTAATGAAAGCCCCGCCTGTGCCGTGCATGTAGCGGGCCGGCAAGTTATCACTGACACCGAGTCAGTTCTCAGTCCTGTAGTATCACACATAATGGAAAATAAATTGAACCTTTATTCAAATGCATTAAACCCAACTTGTCGCATAAATGAGGCTGATACATATTATAAATCCAGATAATTGTTCTCAAAGGACTTTCTTACAGAGGGGGATAAAAAAATTGGGGCAGCAAATATCGAGCAACAATATAATTGCATTCCAGGTCTGTGACCTTAGGAAAATCAATTTAAATGAAAATGAGCTGGAATGGCTCTGTCTTGTATTTTAAAATTAATGGTTTCTTACGGTTCCCCTGTCTGTGATGTTATTGATTTTATTTTTTTTTTATTTTTTCTTTCTCCTGTGTGTGTTCCTCTCTCACTCCTTTTTCTCGGAAGCTAAGCGAAGCCAGTCTATCAGCAACTGTGTCCATCTTTACGAGGCTTTGCCTACTACTAAAAGCGTGCCTGTTCTTCACACTGTGAGCTCTCTCTTGCCTGGTATCTCTTCCACCTCTTGCTCTCACAAACTCTCAGGTAAAGCCCACACACAGCTTCCTTTTACTGTCTTCCTTTTTACTGCCTGTGTATGTGTGTGTGTGTGTCTGTGTGTTTGGTGTCTCAGCTGAGGTCGTCTAATCTTGGGGGAGTATAAGTTTGTAATTTGGTATGATTCTGGAAATGTAATTCATTTGCTGTTTATGAATCTGAAGCAAAAATTTTAAGTAGTCAAAGTGGGGCAAGAATACTGGAATTGTAGGTAACTCGCTTGCATATGTAGGCGGGGTAGAGAGTATGATGCTATGGAGAGTGTGGGCGGGGCCAGGGGCAGTATAACCCTGAAGTGTATGTGTGGGCGGGGCCAGGGGCAGTGTAACCCTGAAGTGTATGTGTGGGCGGGGCCAGGGGCAGTGTAACCCTGAAGTGAATGTGTGGGCGGGGCCAGGGGCAGTGTAACCCTGAAG
>JAODJX010000027.1:22914706-22924931 GCA_026776945.1 Isichthys henryi | reverse complement strand
GGGGCCAGGGGCAGTGTAACCCTGAAGTGAATGTGTGGGCGAGGCCAGGGGCTGTGTAACCCTGAAGTGAATGTGTGGGCGGGGCCAGGGGCTGTGTAACCCTGAAGTGAATGTGTGGGCGGGGCCAGGGGCTGTGTAACACTGAATTGAATGTGTAGGTGGGGCCAGGGGCAGTGTAACACTGAAGTGAATGTGTGGGCGGGTGTGATACCAGGGCTCGATGCTTAGTTCACCTTTGTTTCTATAGATGTGGAGGAGGGCCAGCTGCCAGAGAGTGGGGGGGATGGGGAGTCTGGTGATGGGGAGAGCCCGTTGCCCCGAAGCAGCAGTACCTCTGACATCACGCAGTCGACAGGGGATGGCTTTCATGTTACGCAATGTAAGTGCCAGAATGGGGTGCACCATAGTCAACACTCTCATTCAGTTTAACGCCAGGAGCAAGCACTGCACTGCATACCCCCAGACACTCCACAGCATACCCCCAGACACTCCACATACCCTGTGCTGGTGAAATCATTGGCTGAACACCAGAAAATTGGTCACCTGACTTTCCTAAGCCTTTGCTGAGGCAATTGCTCACAGTCACAGTGAGCCATTGCTGCCTCAGATGTAATAACAGCACATCTCTATCATGGTTTCTTTGATCAGTGTACTGTCTAACTCAGTGTGTGACCTCTTTCCATCTTGTCTGAATCACAGGCCAGAAGAAGGAGTACTCTCCGACTGCCGGAAGCGGGGACTGCCAGGCGGCGGGAACTGATGGCGGGGTCACTGGGAGGAAGGGCAACGAGCTTCCTATGGTGAGCGGCCATCGCGCTTCCTGTCACATGACTGTGCAGTAGAGGGGGTCTACATCACTGCCTTGGGCCCAGTGTCACTCTCTCTCCCTTAACACCATTAGCACAGACAGCAGCATGTTAATCAACTGCAGCTTATGTACCTGGATCTGGGAGATTTCTTCAGGTCACAAAGGTAGCTTCTCAGCTCCTTGTGTATGTTTCATTCGACCTTCATATGGAATATGGAAACCCCAGAGTCTTAGTGGGACGTCTCATTGGACCGTTTACGTTTGCATGTATTTTATTTAGCCGGTGCTTTTGCCCAAGGCGATGTTCAAGTGAGGCAAATGGCACGTTACAAACATGCGGTTGTCAAGGAGCCGATTAGGCGTAAATGCTGTAAGTGCTGTTTCAGTGGTGGGGGGTTTGCCGGCTGGTCCTCTGCACAATAACCCTCGTTATGAGCGCCCAAAGGTCCGTGTGGTGAAAATGGGTGGAGACAGAATTGAGGAGAATTGAGATGTTGTGTCAAAGTCAGGCTTCTGACAAAAGCGTGCTCCGCAAAAATGGCTGAGATGACATTTACATTTATTTTATTTATCAGACGCTTTTGTCCAAAATGACTTACAAGCGGGGCAAATGGCACATTACAAACGTGAGGCCGTCAGAGTGGATCATGCGTAAATGCAGCTGTGCTGAGCTGCCAGTGAACAGCCAGGTACAAGTGTAAGAGGTACCAGAGCAGGAGATACAGAACGTCTCCCAGACGAAGAAAGAACCTAATAAGACTGCTAGTCAAATGAGCAGAAAGTGCAACATACAGATGGGATTATAAAATGTTTTTTCTTTTTATTAAAGTATTATTTCTTCCGTATAGTGTATTGTCACAATTTGCATGGGTATATGATTATGGCTTTACATTGACATTTTTCTAATGCTTTTATTGAAAGTGATATTCAGTAGAAGGATGAGTTGTAATTCAAGTGGGTGTCCTAGGATTTGAACCAGCAACCTTTGCATTCTTTGTGCTAATACTCTGTTCATTGTTTGTATGACTTTAATGGCATGTCCTTGTCGGGCTATCAGATCTTCATCAGGCGGAGCAGCAGCCCCGCGGAGCTGGAATGTGCAGGAGAAGGGTCTACGGGGGGAGGACGGGCTAAACTACGAGAGAAAAGTATGAAAGAGCACCCTAACCCCTCCCACCTCCGACTTTACTAGTTTCACCACTTTTGCCTGTCCGATGGACTTTGCATGTCTCTTCCCTGCATCCAGGCGAAAGCGTCAGCAGCGAAACTTCCAACGGTTACCTGAACGACGCCGATGTCAACCTGTCATGGCAGACTTTTGAGGAGGAGTTGGAGCCCCCATCACCTCACGACGTGGGCATTGATCCCGACCCGCAGAGGAGCCTCACTGAGGCGCTGGCAGGTACCCGGGCGACCCGCCCTACCGCTTTACCCGCTCGTTCCCTGGCTAGGCGGAGCTCTGTTGATATTCATTGCTTGGTGCAAATGAGATGAAGGCACGTCTTGAAAGATTTTCAGGTGTCCAAGCCCTGGGAGACGGAGCCCTTGAGCCTCTGATCGTGAGTAATGGTGGCTTAGATTTAGAGATGAGGGACCCCATTTGGTAGAATTATTCAGAGGCCAGCCATGTTTTTCTGTGACTTTAGTCGTACAGTCCCATGAGTCAGGAGGTCAGTGCTTTGGAACTTGGTAGAGTTTGGCACCTGGAAACCAGAAGCATTGAAAAAGGACACAGTTCTTCCTTCCAACACCATTACCGAAGAGTCCAGACACCATCCTATGAAGAAGAGGAATCACTGTTTACAAAATTTGGAAAACTTAAAGGGCTACAAATGGACAGTGCTTTATATTCCAATAACAAAGCACAGTGATCTGAAGGAGTGTGGGAAGTGAAGATGTTTTGAAGACAAAGGAAAGGAAAGTTAAAGAACAGAGGGAAGCAACTGCAAATTAAAGATCTGCAGGTAATTTCAGTGCTCATGGTGAGAACATTGAGGTTATAAATGGCTGTTGCCTCTGGAAGCATCAACAACATTGGATTCCGCAGTTTGTAGATATATGGCTGATTGGCTGTCGTGAAGTTTTCGCTCGTGGGAGTTTTACTTACAAAATAATGTTCTGAGGGCTGAAGCAAAATAGATTGGTTCAGAGAGATAACCAATCAAATTGTAGAGGAGGTGGGACCAAGACATCTGGTTTGCTCTTCCTCCTCTAGTTGCTTGGAGTCACCTCCTCTATAATCTGATTGGTTATCTTTCCGAGTGGTGGTGAGGCAGGGTCACTTTTTTTTCGGGGGATACTAGGAACTGACAGCGGGGGATGTGCGGGTTGCATTATAGTAGTGTTTCCAAACCCAATCCTCTCGAACCCACAGAATGTCTATGTTGTTGCTCCCTCCCCACTCCCTGCCAGATAGTGCACGTTTTAGCTGGCAGGGAGCAAAAACGTGGACCGCTGTGGGTCCCAGAGGACCGGATTGGGAAACACTGCCTTAGAGGAAAAGTGGATGGATGGATGGGTGGAGTGTGTGTTTGTGCTGCTTGGTAGATTGCAGGCTGGAATATTGATGTGCCATCATTAACTTAAATGTGTTTGAAGAGACGTGTTTCATGGCCCAGTGTTAAATGACTGATGGGAACTACGGTAACAGTGTGTGAGGTAACCTGAGGTCTGTCAACATTCGGGTGCCAAGAACAAGAGGAGGGTAAGAGGCACGAAGGCGGCTTGGACCAGCGCCGTGCCCTGCCAGCTGTGAGCCCGCCGAAGATGCTCTCCTTTCCCCCTTGAGATGTGAGGAGCCCGCCCTCCCTGCTTCATGAATCCTCCCCCCTGATTGCCCCCCTCAAAAGGCTTCTTTTCTTGTCTTGGAAACAGCAGGTACAGGAAGGTGTGGATGTAGCTTCCTGGTGGGGGGAGATTCTGCTACTCTCATGACTGGAGCCCTCACCTGCTTTACTGGAATCCTTACTGGGATATACTATGCTGTTTATGCTCAGCGACCACCCATCCGCCTCATCCATGGCTCCTGTTACCTGTCAGTCCTCTGACTACCTGAGAGCCCTCCACCTGTGCCTCGCCCAGTGGCCCGTGGGTTTGCACAGCAGGCCCTTTCGTGCCAAGAGTCGGCACTTTTTCACTCCGAGGTTTACACAGCTGAACACGCTCACCGGCCTCTTTAGGTCACATTTGCGTGCAACGGCTTGGATGCCTCTTACTCAAGGCGGATTCATACAGCTGCCACCTTCATTGGAGCCATTAAGGGTTAAGTGCCTTCCGCTAGGCTGCTCAGGGGCGCCCCCTAGCACTTCAGCTGGCACTCCCTGGTTATGGGCACCATCTCTCACCCGTATGGCTGCTGTAGGTGTCCCACTGGGTCACAATCCCTGGGCTTTAACTGCTACGCCCTCCGCAGGATTTCATTATTTCATTTTTTTTGTGATTAGAATGAGATCCTTTTTAGGGCACATTTGTATTGTTGGCTTCCTCCTGCATCTATGGGTGTTCACTCATTTGTTGAAGCTGAAGCAACGACTCTTGGTTGCTGGCGCGATGACCTCATTCATCAAGTTGATTTCTACTGTACAACGTGGGCTTCCCAGTGGAGAGTCCCAGAGTCATGTAATGGTTGTGTGGTGTCCGTGGGCTCATTCATCATTCATTCGTTCATTCGTTGTGAATTTATGGCCATCGTGTTGGTGTTGTGACCTGTTCCTGTCTGGCATTGCTGTCTCTCCCTGTTCCAGGTCCCGAGTGTGCCTTCCCTCCCCAGCCCGCTTCCCTGCCCCGCCCCCAGCACAGCCCCCCCCTCCTGGAAGACACCATGCACCAGTCTGTGTTGCACATGGAGGATCTGGGTACCTTCCCCCCCGCCCTTTCCTCTTTTCCCCTTGCCATACTGCTTGGTCGCCAGTGTGCCGGTGATCCGGTCCATCCCAGAGGCCGGGAGGGGGCCGTGTTGCACGGAGGGATAGGGCCACTTACCGCTCTCCCACCTTCCTCCCAGCCGCATCTTCTTGCCGATTTAGCTTAGCTCTCCGTTCAGCTTCACACGCCAAAATACACGTGCTCTGCATGTTTTCGCTTCTCTCCACCCCTGTGTTTCTCACTCCTAGTATTGTCTTCTTTCTGACTGTCAGCAGTAAACAAACCCTCTGCTGCTTATTCTACAGATTTGTGAAGTTCTCGCAGCACTTCTGAATGGCAGGAGTGTTTACCGGGGTAGTTTTTACAGAGCTTGCGTTACATTCTCAGTCTCGTATCATTTAATGTACTGAGGTTCCGCCTCCTCAAGCTTCCTATTGGCTGATCTTTACAGTGCCCCTCCTCCCGACCTTTTATAGGTGCAATATCCTAGCATCTACAGAGAGGGTATCTGATTCATGGTCACAAGTTAAAGTGCCCTGTTATCCGTTTTTTAGTGATTGATTTGAAAGCGCAGACGTGCATTACGGTATGTGATCAATGTGGATTGGTAGCATGGGCTCGGTCAGGGGGCCGTCACATGAATCCTTTCTCACGCTGACGCAACCATGCCGTCGGCCCCACAGACAGCAGCGAGTGCCTGACCGACGACATCAGCATCATCGCCGGGGGCAGCCTCACGGGCTGGCACGCCGACTCTGCTGCCGTGCTCTGGAGGAGGATTCTAGGAATCCTGGGTGACGTCAACAGCATCCGCAACCCTCAAATACATGCCAAGGTGTTCCTGTATCTGCACGAGCTCTGGCACAAGCTGGCAAAGGTAATCTCCTGCCCAACACACACGAGATGAGTCTTGGTGTCACTCTCGTTATGTTTGGTTTCAGAAAATCAGTTTCTTAAATGGCTGTTGATTTTGTTAAAATCGGTGTTCTTGATTAACTTTGGAGACTTGGAGGCTGGTGTCGGAAAGTCTAAGTGTATATGCTGCTGAACTGTGCATTGCTTTTGGATGATTGTACCCAAAGGCCACACCAATGCTATTTATCGTCTGCAGGGAAACTATACATAACAAAGTCAGTAATCGGTCAGTGTGAGCTTCAGCTAATCTGTTAAGGCTATAAGATCTTGTGAAGCACCACAGTAATAGTCCTGATTGTTGTGTGGTCGAGAAGGGCCCTTAAGGGACGGGTGCCAGTGAGGTGCGGCTGATGGCACCTGTGTTTGCAGATCCGGGATAACCTGGGCATCAGTGTGGACAATCAGTCCTCGCCGCCGCGTCCGGTCCTCATCCCGCCCCTCAGGATGTTCGCCTCTTGGCTGTTCAAGGTGAGAGGACCCCAAGTCTCCTGGGGAACCCCCCAATGCTGGCACGTGTGCCACAGCGCCCCCTGGCTTTTCATGCCCTCGTTGCCATGCCTTCGGCACCCTGATTTTTCACACTCCCTGTGCCATTTTAGTGCCTGTGTTTTTCACAGTCTTTCGTGACTTCTGTTACCGCGTGCTGAGTTTTTCACACCTTGCGTTTCTGTTGCCCCCCCCCCCCCCATTTTGCTAACAAACATAAACATTTTTGGGTGTTTTTTATTTATTTAGTTTTTCTTTTATCTCTCCTGCGTTCTGCGTCTTGAGCTGCAGGGTCAGTCAGTTGTGGCAGCTCTCTGCTGTTCTAACACTGCAGTCTACAGACGTGCTGTGGAGATTATTACCTGTTACCTCTTATGTGCCCTTTAATGATTCCTCATAGGGCCTCTTTTTCAGTGGGTTGGGGGTGTTTGCAAATTTAGTTTGTGCTGAGTGAGAGCCTTCTATCCCTCCACACCCCCAGGCCACCACCCTGCCACCTGAGTACAAGGCCGGCAAGCTACAGGCGTACAAGTTAATCTGCGAGATGATGACCAAGCACCAGGACGTCCTGCCTAACAGCGACTTCCTGGTGCACTTCTACCACGTCATGCACCAGGGCTTCACCAGCGAGGATCAGGTAAGCCACAGGTGCCTCTGCCGGATGTGCCGCTCGCCATCCGCTTTGCTAAAGATATTTCAGATCTGATATTACAGTTAAGCGCACCTTGCTCATGGTAAATGATGTGTCCTGCTACAAAATAGGCCCCAGGTATATGAACAAGGGTTTCCAGCAGGTGGGTAAACAGGCATCATATTACTTGATACAGGCTTGAGTGAAATATCGGGGAGGTGTAGTTCAGCCCAGTGAACACCAGGTGGCGGTATGGTACCACTGACCAGGTAGTGGCGTGTTTTGTTGTTGTTGGTCCAGGCATTTGAGCTGTAAAGCCCTGAGTAACTTTACAGGTGTACATGTTATTATGTTGTATTCATCTTTCTTTAGTAAGAAGTGCCCTTTTGTTTATGTTAATACGTATTTTCGTATTCTTACGTTAAACAGTTAAATAAATTAGACTTTGTGACAGGCCCTGTGCTGCTCTCAGTTAAACCTCCATATGCTTGGATGTTCCTTTCCCACGTATTAATCTTATTCCACATTGATTTCAAGTCGTCAGTTAAAGGAAAAGAAAGTTCCCCGCTCATTCATTTTCGTCTTCAGTCTGCGCCAGAGCCTTTCTTCATATTTTTAGCACAAAAGGAAATGACAAGGTGACTAACTTTATGTATATCGGACAAAGCAGCCAGCCGAGTGCCGCATCTCTTTGGGAAACGCATATCAATCATCAGAGAAGCATTAACTCATAAAGAAAAATGCAGTAATGTGACATTGATTGAGCGTAATCTGCCCATTTTGCCTCCGGCGGTTTTTTTTGCGATTCCCGGCCAGTTAGCGGCCCGGGGGTAATGCTCGGCCCTTTGTTGCGGGATCAGCGTTGAGTAGAGGTATATCCAGGATGAGAGTACTGTAACGTCACCCTGTCGCTTCCGCGGCATTCGCGACCCTCAGCTTTTGTTCGTCCCGATCAATAGCTGGTGAGAGAATCCAAGTTGGGCTGTTGTAAATGTAAAATGGAATACTGCAAATGCTAGCTGTGTTAAGCATATTCGCCGTTAACAGCGTGAGTGTCTAACGGCGTGCAGGTTACTTCAGCTGCATAATTTATGGCTGAGTGCTTATCGTAAGGGGGTTTGGTAAAGTAAAAACCTCTAATATACAAGGAGCCTAATTTGGTTTGTTTCTCGTTATGAAGGTATTTGCGTTTCCATCTGCCTGTTACTACTAAGTGGGGCCCCAGTTGTTTGCAGGGAAGGGAGTGCATGTGTCTGAGAATGGAGCGAGCAGAAGGCCATCCCAGCACGACCGCCATGGGCACCGCCGCATACGGGAGCGAAAGGGGGGGGGCAACAGCAGGGAACCAGCGGGCATCAGGGGTCTCTCTCTGGTCAGGCGTGGGAGCCAGCAGGCCCGTCGGCTGCGGGCCGCCAGCTCTCGCCTCGTTAGCGTGTGCCGGCCCCCTGCGGGCCCCCAGCTCTGCTCGGGCCCCTGGCGACCCCGTCTGCCACCACGTGTCATCCTCATCCCCCAAAGCAGGCCTAACTCCCACCCTCCCCAAATTTGAATGCTGGTGACACGTTTTGGCTAGGAGCCATTTTGTCGGGGGGGGCGGATGCAACACCCCCCCCAGCACCCCAAGAACACAAAGAGTGCAGTAATGGCTGATCTTCGTGATTAAATTCCCTTGTTTTGCGCGTGAATCGGCACGCGTTCTGCCCAGGTTTATGTTCGGACCTGCCAACAGGACAGTCTTATTAGAATTTTTCCATGTCATTCAATAATGTTTGAGCCCCCACCTCGTCTACGTGATTAATTAACGGTCGTCTGCCGCACGCATCCGGCGGGGCTGCGTTTTGGTGGGGGCTAGAACGTTTTACCTCCCCAGCCCCCCTTCCCTGGCGTGTGTGGGCTGGGGAGAACAGCGGCCTGGCCACGCTGTTGGGCATTGTTGTACCTGAACGTGTTAAGCGGGGCTTATGCCCATCTACCACAGGGCCAGTCGGATGGGCTTCTCAGGAGAATGGCCTGCGGCAGCCATGTGTGGGGTCTGATTTCCCTAATACTTCTTTTGCATGTTATCAGTCCAATAATCCTCGTCTCTCTGGAGGTTTTATAAAGTGCATGACGGATGTTGGTAGATGAGGTAATGTGAAGAGCTTTGACCGATATATATTTTTTTAGGATTTAGAAAACTTGGGCAGTGGGCAAGAGGCTGCTGTCTGACCTAGCAGCTAGTACTCAGGTCAAGCAGCCGGATCAAACCGGTGCCGGGAGAGGTCATGTGACCTATCCCTGTTCACGTGAGCTCAGCCCTGCTGGTCTGCTTGCCTTATAAAGCCCGCGGCCGGCCTTCCTCAAGCAGGAGGGGAGGATCCATGTGGATTCAGTGGATCTGCAATGGTTCACACAACATCCAGGAAAACCTGGCCTTCAGCTCAGGAACCGCCAAAGCCCGCCCCCTCAGAATCGCTGCACTCCCAGTAGGTAAAGTGCAGCAGCATGTTCAGAGAATGGCACACACCCCCCCACCGCCAAGGCTGCGCCTTTACGACGGGGGCCGCAGCTGCTATGGAGGTCCTTCACCCCCTCCAACGTCGTCGTCTCCCTGCTTAAGAAGACCAGCCCTGTCCAAAGCTGTTTGTGAGTCTTAGCTGTCGGTCTCAAGTTCACCCTCAGCCCAGGCCAGAAGTGCAGGATTTGATCCCAGACCTTCCTGGCCCTCCCTGCCTGTGCTCTCTCTGCTCTCTGTTTGCTTCCCATCTAACTCCGCATGCCTTCAGTGAGTCCTGAGGTCTTCAAGGCCTGAGCGTCCGTCTTCACCATAAGCAGCAACACGGCTCTCTGTTTGTCTTTCACCTTTTCGCATTTATTTTTTTCCCCTTTTTCTAAATCATTTCTTTCAGGACAGAAAGGCGCGTAATTTTCCTCATTGAAATGAAAGACACACATCTTTGGCTAAAAAGTACAATTATTGTAACTGTGGTGCTGAAATGACTTCTGCGCTTTGCAGACACCAGGGCCTGGGTTACTGGTTGTTTTATTTCATTTTATTCTTTAGTTATGACTGCGCGAGGGGGTTAAGCTTTTCAGATTTGTGTTAATGCACCTTTTGTTGTGGGAACAAAACAGCACATCCAAAGCGCTCTGATGTAAGACCTTTCCTCCCCCCTGTACCCCCACCCCACCCCACCCCATTTCCACACACAAATTTTCAAATTGTGTTTCCCTACTTATGGGCACAATGGAAATGTTTTCGGAGAGTTGTCTGTCGCACTAAAATGCTCATTTCGTGCAATCACCCAACTGTTTGCGACTGTTAATTACCTCTGACTGTTCAACACATTGCGTTCCAAAGGTCAATTACGGCAGAATGAGGAAAAATGTGAATCTACGCAAACGCTTAAACCAATTTTCTATTTCTGCCACAGCATGTTCCCTTTATTGCTTGTTGTTTTTTTATTGGGGGGGGGGGGTGGGGGGGGGGGGGGGGGGGGGGGGGGGGGGGGGGGGGGGGGGGGGGGGGGGGGGGGGGGGGG
>JAODJX010000027.1:22903349-22914462 GCA_026776945.1 Isichthys henryi | reverse complement strand
TGTACGCTGAATGCCAGTGAGAATAACAAACCGTGGCTTTTTGCAACATTCATCGCGATCTATGAGCGTCGTGAATCCGGATGGATGGATGACAGATAAGTTCTCAGCGGTTTAGAGAGGGCGACAAAGGTCAGCATTAGGGCATGTTCACCTGGGGGTTAACCCAGACAGGTACCTCTCTGGGAAACGTCACCGTCCGAGGTTTGCAAATGATTCAACAGAGTGTGACCCCCCGCCCCCCCAGTCTGTTGTGGCACTGACTGGGGTTCGCATTCCAAAGTGTGACAGGGGGCTCATTATTCTTCCATCCCTCATCTGTCTTGTTGTGGTGACAACAGACCAACTGTATCTGCCTGCGTGCCGCCGTGTCGAACCTGCCAAACTCTGACAGGCCTGTGGACCTGGGGGTGAGACCATCCTGCTCCGTGAGGGTCTTTGTTGTTCGCTAAGCTGCCAACAGCGTTCATTAGCATCGCCTTAGTCAGTGTATGTGAAGCAGGTGTCATGGCCTCCCCACAGGACGTCCTGTACACGCTGATCCGGCACTGCTCCCCTCGCTTCTTCTCCCTGGGCCTTCCCGGCTTCACCTTGCTGGTGGGAGACTTCATCACAGCCGCCGCCAGGGTCCTCGACTCAGACTCGATGGAGGTAAGTCCGGCCCGGTGTACGATGTCACGTCGGCGTCCCATGACATTCCCTTCTTCAGTTCTATATGCATATAAAATGTATGTGGGGCTGTTGCTGGCCACGCCCCTCTCTTTCTCTAGGCCCCCCGGGTCGAAGCTCAGACGGTGCTTGGCTCTCTAGTGTGCTTCCCCAACCTGTTCCTGCATATGCCCTTCCTGCAGACCACGCAGGATAACGAGGGCACCGTAAACAAGGACATAAAGGTAAACAGACCGTCTCTATCCACGGTGATGACTTTGCTGTCAGAGTTAGAGGTCTGTGTTTCACTGACATCCGTCGTCCTCCCTGTCTTCGAAGGATCACCTGGTCTCCAACTTGCTTAAGACGGCACAGATGGAGCAGTGTGAAGGGGCCAGGTATGTTACACGCTTCCAAAGGGCTCCCTCCACGCGACTGTCCCACTCTGATGGGCTCCCCCCCACGGCGCCATCCCGCCCTAATGGGCTCCCTCTCCTTCAGGTGCGTCGCCATCTGCAGCCTGGGAATCTGGATCTGCGAAGAACTGTTGAAGCAGACTAACCATCCGCAGGTCAAGGAGGCCATAAACATCCTCGGTGTCTCATTGAAGGTGAGAGCTGGGGCCAGTGAGGGACACGGCTTGTGGCTTAGAGGGTTAGGACTCTGTCTCTGATCAGATGGTTGCTGGTTCATATCCCACAGTGATGTACTGGAGAAAGACCCTTAATCCTTGGTTGCTCCAGGTACTGGCTCACTCTGCTTTCTCAGTTGTATGATATTTTGAATAGAAGCATCTGCTAAATACAAAAAAATGTTGGTAAATGTAAAGCAGTCCCATGGACCAGATGTAGCGGTTAGCTGCGTGACATCACAAGACGATTCAACGTTGTTTCCGATCCGCTAGCAACTATTTTAGCTGCGTCGTCTGTTGGGTGCTGGTGGGTCTGTTTCCTCCAGTCCTGGGAAGCTGCAGAAGATCAGAGCTCTACAGCATTGTTTCCCAACCCAGTTCTCGGGGAACCCCGGACACACCACGTTTTTGCTCCCTCCCAGCTTCCAGCCAATCAGGAACACTGAATACCTGATACAGGTGTGCTGGGAGCTGAGAGGAACCAAAAACGTGTCCAGGGTTCCCTGAGGACTAGGTTGAGAAACACTGCTCTACAGAGCCCTGGGGCCTGTACTACAAATCAGGGTTACTGGCTTATCAGGGTACCTTAAATCCGACAAGTTACCCCGATAAGCCAGTAACCCCGCTTCGTAGTTTCAGCCACTGGACTTGTGGAACTCCTTTTTTTTGTTCCAGTCCCGGTACAGGTTTTAAGTTGATGCAGGTATCCACTGCTACCTTAACAGATTAGGGTCATCGGAAAGTCGCTGGTTCAAATCCTGGGGTCGGCAGAGTGATTCTGCCATTGGCCCCTTCAGCGAGGCCCCCAATTGTCCGGCTGACCCTGTCAGAATGTACATCACTTTAAATAAAAGCAACCTCTAAATAATAAAATGCAACGTAAATGTAGTCTGCATGTGGAGAACCAATCACATAATAGAGCGGCAGCCTTTGTGTGCATTAACCCCATGCTGTCTGTCTTTTATGTCCTCTCACCCCCCCAAGTATGGGAATAAGGTTGTGGCCCACCTGGCGTGTGACCTGTTTCAGCTACTCATCTACCACTGGAGGCAGCTGCAGCAATACGAGCACTCCCTCCCCAAGAGAATCACAGAGGTACGCACGCACGCAGGCCCTCCTCTCAGGAATGCCCAGTACTCTCTCCTTTTCCCAGCATGCCTCAGCTCTAATGTCCCCCTTTTCAGATTTTCGTGGCCACGATAGCGTTCCTTTTGCCGAGCGCGGAGCACTCAACGGTGGAGGCTGATAAAAAGGTAAAAAAAAAAAAAAAGAAATAACACAGCACAACAAACCAAAAAATGACAGGGTTATTTTATAGCATTGCTTCCCTCATTTGCCGAGTGCATTTGTAGTGGAATTCAGTGGCGGGTCCTACCGTCCCCTCCCCCGCTGCTGCCGGCTGGCTATTTTTGCCAGGCTTGTTGTGGTGAGGGACAGGCACATGGTGCGTCGTGGTGCGGCTAATGGATGGGCTCCTCCCTCCCTCCCCACTCTTCCTCTCCCAGCTAATGGTGTCCCTGCTCCTCTGCCTGTTGGACTGGTGCATGGCCCTCCCCCTGAGCACGCTGCTGGAGCCCATTACCATGCCGCTCCTGGATGACCCATCCTCGCAGAGCACGCCGCTGCTCGACTACATCTACAGGGTGGGTGTCGCCGGGCTCCGGGCGTCGCACGGTCCTGCCCGGCCAGCCACGCATGTGTGTGTGGCGTCCAATACTACTGATCCCACACGGCCCGTATCCACCATAATGGTACAATTCGGGTGTGTCTCTCTAACGGAGCATTTCGACACGTCGATGTTAGATTATTGTAAAGGAGCGCTTGTGGGGCAGACAGCAGCTCCGCACGTCACGCCAGACGGCCCGAGAGCCCCTCTCAGCGTGCTTAACAAGACATGCTGCTTCTTCAGGCCGCTCTTTACCTTCAGACGGAAGCTCCAATCCCTCAGGAGAGACGGATTTGGCCAGTTTTATAGGCACTCATGCCAAATTGTCAGCGGTCAAGAAGGCAGAGCCCCAGGCAGTAGAGGCCTAGCCCTAATTACCTACGTAATTTATTAGAACTCATTAAGCAAAGAGAGTAAACACCGCAGCATAGAAAACGCTGTTGTGGCAGTGAATAGATTCTGACAGTCGCTCGGAACTTTAACCTTGAAGGTCGAGGCTGAAGAGGGAACATTCTGGTTTGGGGTTGAACCACCACTAAATGATGGTTAACCGCTCAGGGAGGGGGCAGCTATGCAACACAACCCACATGCATGGACATGGCACATGCCAGCTCACATGCTACATGTTACCTTGGCAGTAAATCAAGCTCCGCACGCATGGGATCACATCAGGTGGAAGCCTTCATTCAGGCCCTGGGAAATGTGTCTCCTCTGCAGTGAGCTGGCATGAATGTTAAATTATTTGTGTATGTGTTGGGGGGGGGGGGGGAATTATATTCCGCTTCAATAAGGAAATACGGGTTTTTTTTTTTTTTACCTCAGACTCAGAATGGTGTATTTAAAACCCATTGGATTGAATCGGTTCTTGCTTTAAGGCAAACGTGCCAGCAGACATTCGAGGGCTCATCCATCCTGGCTTCTCACGTGACCGTCTGTTGCTATGTGCAGCCAAAGCTCCCCGATCACCAAGCAGGCGACAGTCACTTCAGGAGTGGCGGCTCATCCTCGCCGGTCGGCTGCCTTTCATCCTGAACTTCCTTTCTCCCCCTAAAGACGATGCGGTGCTCATGTACGTCGTAAACTGATTTGCATGGAGGACTGTTTCCACCATGAATCGTCAGATTGCGCTGCAATGGCGTCATGACGCCATCCAAAGTTCCAGTGTCAATGGGGCAAACCTGAGCGATGAGGATTCCCGCCCCCACCTGCCCGCCACGATTGTCAGATGGTGGGAGTTTGACACCAGTCACGGCTGTGTGGGCCGCATGCTGGCGTCCGCCCAGTCGCGCCTGAAACCGCACATCTTCGCCCCCATGTTTGACAGCGTGGGGCTCCATCCGACCGCCCGTGTGGAGTGTGGCAAGGATGTGGGAGGGGGGGTGCCGGCACAGATGCCTCGGTAAGCCGCACAGAAGCCGGCGGATCAGCCCTCCTCGCGCTGTTTGCTGAGGGATGAACTTTACACAGCTCAGCTGCTCGCCCCGCGCCTCCCGGGACGGCTAATTACAGGCTGCCGCGCTAAGCCGGGGCTCGCCGCTCCGCCACAGCAGAGGCTAATGAAGTCCGGGAGGAGGCGCAGGCCGGGGCATCAGCACCACGTGCGGCCTCTGCTTTCATCCAAAACGGCACGTCACTTCACCGTTTCCTGCAAGCGGGTCTTTCACCGGAGCTATTTCAGCATCAGCCCCACGCTTAAGGGTATGACAGCAGGGCCCCTTGGAGGATCAAAGCAGACAGTTTTCGATTTACAAGCCCACATCTTCAACAGTGGTGGAACCTGCTGCTGTTCGAACACTACATAGCAGAAGACTGCTTTGAACCGTGTGCGGGAATGAACCGGAATGAATCGGAATGAACCAGAGCCAGAATCGTTAAATATAAATGAAACTATTAGATGTAGGTTGCTGTATAAGGAGGACAGCACCGGTACACGGTTACAGTGTCTTGGCTTAAGAATCACTTAAAGCAAACAATTCTGCTTGTGGTTGAGAACTGAACATGCGGTCATTTTGAGGTGATTAAATGCCAGCTTAGCTGTGGTCGCTTGACCGAACAAAAAGCACCTGCAGTTTTCTTACAGACATCATTAACTGAACTAAGTGTACTGTCAAGCTTCCCAGTAAACACCAGTTACTCTTGAAAAGTCCCTATTCAGTTTTTAATGGGCTCCTTAATATTTATTGCTCAGGAAACGTTTTGCCAGGTTTGTCCTTTTGTTTTGTAAAGATGTTTTTAACCCACTTCCTGCGTACTTAGTGGTATCATGTCGTGGGACCGTTCTGTCTCACTGATAGATAAATGTTTAATGGGAGATCTATTCATTGAAAAAACGTTCCTTAAAAAGGTAAAATAAGGTGTATTTGGATACGTTCCACACTGCCACAAACATGGCAGGTTAGAATGTAATCCTGATTACACAGTGATTCAGTGTGTACACAGTACAGAGCCACTTAGAGGTGTTTTCGGGTTTGGTCAGGTCCAGTACTGAGATGGTAAATTGCATCCTGGTAATTAGGCTGATCCTCACGGGATACTGATCCGGGTCTCTCCTGTCGCAGGTGCTGCACTGCTGTGTCTCTGGCTCCCACCTGTACCCCCAGCAGAGCCACTACCTCCTCAGCCTAGCGGACCTCTCATACACCGACTACGACCCCTTCCTGTCCCTGGGTGCCGTGCGCAGCTCTGAGCCGCCGGTCCCCAACACTGCCGTCGACTTCGGCAACCTGCTCACCGTGGCCGAGGGTAAGCTCTAGCTGCATGCCTCCGCTCCACCCCACACCCACTTGTGATCAGCAAACTTAGATGTTTAATGGGCGAACCAAATTTCCTCCTTTTACCAGAATCGGAAGTGGAAAAATGTTAATCGGTCAGCTATATTTAACATGCAAGAAATTTGCATTGGATGATGTGTGTTAATATAGTATTATAACGAGCAAGAAGATTCAAGACAATTTACAAGGGATACTGTAGATACACAGTGTTGTGTTAAGTGTATAAAAAATTCTTGTGTATATACTTGAAAATTGTATTTAATTGTCGTTTGTATCATTTGCTGAATTACCAACCATTCGGTGGCCTGTGTTACCACGGTTACTTTGTTACCACGGTGCTTTGACCTGAGGGCTCCAGCAGTTCCATTCTCCCATCTCCTCAGACCCCGCAATGTGGTGATGGTTCCAAACAGGAAGTGTGACCAGCCACACCTCCCCCCAAAACGTGGCTCCAAAACTGTAAATGGTGCCGCTGCATAGGTCTCTACGATCCAACCCCTCACCCCCAAAGTGGCCCATCGGAACTGCAGCGAGCCTCACACACCCTGATCGAAATCGCCTAATGGGACCGGTCTGGCGTTGTAAGGAGTTGCAGAACTGGGGGTCGTAAAAAAATAATAAAAAGAAGCAGCTAATGATTAGCGACAGCCTTCCTGTGCCTCATATCGATTAGGTGACTTCAAAGGGCCGCCAGCTAATGCGGCGTCCGCGTGCCGCCCGCGCCTGCCTTTGATGGCGCATGCTCGTATTGATAGCACTATCACAATGCCGCCATTTCTTATTTTTTTCGGCTTAATAAGGAATAAAAATGTATCCCTTTCAGTTTGAGTAGCCATGAGCATTTACATAATTCTAATTCAGTATCAAGGTAAGTAGATCTATTCATCATATCACAAAGATCTCTCAGTCATTTACTGAGTATGGGATCTTTTCACCATTGTAAGAACTGAATGCCCTTTTCAAAGGTGTCATCAATGATTAGGAGCTACATACAAAGTGCGAGTGGGCCAAACTATTAGGGGGGGGGGGAAATGGGAGAAAAAATACCCTCTTGTATGTAATGACTGAATAATATTTTTGTTCAGCGGTATGAAAGGAGGGGAGGAAATAGCAGAATGTGCGGACGCATAGGTGCGGAGGCCCAGCACAGCGCAAATGTTAGCGTTAGCCTGTAAATGACACTTTCATCTGTGCGCAACAAAGGAGCCTCGACAAACTTTGCAGAGAGCGCAACTTTTACTCTTTTTATTAAAAAAAAAAAAAAGGGAAGAGAAAAAGTGGGCTTAAATAAAAGGGCAGACGAACGGCAGGATAAGTGGGTGGAGGGAAAGACAATTGGGCCCACGGGCTTATTTGTGCCTCTGGCTGTACTTATGCAGCAGCTAATGCATGTGTAAGGTGCAGCACACGGCCATTAGCTTCCGTTAGGCTTGTTAGAGGGGACTGGACGAGGCGTGTTCCCCAGCAGAGATGATAGCCAGCTTTCTGCTCCTCTGCCAGGCCCACAGGCCTGGTAATACGTGTGTAATTGAAGGTGGGCTACTTTCATCTGGGGAAATGTATGGGTTGCCAGTTTTCACTTAATTACCCTCCCCATATCCCCCCATTTCATGTCTCAGAGAAGAAGAGGCGGAACATGGAGCTGATCCCTCTGACCGCCCGCATGGTGATGACGCACCTCGTGAACCACCTGGGCCACCATCCGCTGAGCGGAGGCCCCGCCCTCTTGCACAGTCTGGTCAGCGAGAACCACGACAACCCGTACGTGGAGTCGTCAGAGCTGTCTTCGGAGGTCTTCAAGAGCCCCAACCTGCAGCTCTTCGTCTTCAATGACAGCGCCCTGGTCTCATACCTGCAGCTCCCACCTGTGGAGCCCACAGCAAGCGAGCCTTGCTCCGGCTCCCCTGGGGTGCGGGTCATCGTACGGGACATTTCTGGCAAGTACTCATGGGACGGCCAGGTCCTCCACAGGCCCCTAGAAGGGCTGGCAGCTTCTGAGACACTGCTGCCCCCACTTGAGCAGCGGGGCCCCCTAGTGGTCGGCGATGCAGAGGATGGCGAGGATGTCCTGGACGAGTTGCTGGAGAGCCTGGGCCAAAGCAGCCCCGAGTGCCTGCCTCAACCACGCCTCGGGCTAAACCAACCAGGCCCCTCCCCCTATGGCATGACTGCCATGCAGCAAGGCGCCATCTTGGAGGCCATCTACCGGCAGACTGAGCAGGAGGAAGAGCATGTGCGGCGGTGTAGCGATAACGAGGGTGCCAGCGCCCCCTGTCAGACGGAGCCCTCGCACCAGGAGCCCAAGGCCCCGTTTTACTTCTGCAGGCTGCTGCTCAACGACCTGGGCATGAACTCCTGGGACCGCAGGTGACCTGCCCTCCCCAACAGTTTCCAGTCTTTTCACATCAAAAATCAGATGCAAAACATAGGGAAGAACCTGTCTCTCCCCCCCCCCCAATGGGTAGCTAGATGTCCAGCAGTGCAGTGGGTCTTATTTCAGGGTCTGCTGTGGGGGGCGTGGGGTGGGTGGAGTTTCAGCCTTAGGTATCTCATGTTTCCTTCTGTTGTTCTCTGTGTGTCTGATCAATAGACAAATTAAGCCCAGGGGACGATGGTTTCCCCTGCTGTTCCAATTCACTAATCAGTAAATCATACAAGGGGGATGTCAGGTGAATACAGTAACGGGGGGGGGGCTCTGTGTGTCGCTGAAATATTTGCTTGGTGCATAGCGGAGACTTTTGGGATGCAATCTGGGTTGTCTGGGCCGCATCCGCTGCCCCTGTGCTCTGGGCGCCCTGCTCGCTTGTCCCATCCGGTCCTCTCCCTCTGAATAAAAGCTGTCATTTATCCCCCCGGAGTTTCAATTTGAGCTCCCCTCTCTCCCACAGGGCGGCTGGCCGGCAGAGAATTAATCTGCCGGCCATGTAGGCGAGCCCCCGCCCCTGCTGTTTTCTCTCAGGTCCTCTTCGGTGTATCCCGCCTTTTTTAATACCCGCTCAAATTAGAGACCCTCACCTTTAATGGAGGTGAGAGAGGCCCCTCCGAGGCCGGCAGGCAGGCCCTCCGCCTCCGGATCGAGCGGCGAGGCCCGGACGCCGAAGAGGTGCGAAAGTTTCAGCAGCGCCAGCAAACAGCATTAGGTGCCAAATAAAATCCGCCAGGTTTTGCCGATTTCCCCCATCCCTTATTTTCCTGGAACTGACGGCTTCTGAGAGGGCTTTCGCTGCGGTGCGGCTTTGTAGGATATTACAAGATGTCATTTCTGTTTCCAGCCTCCGCCTGTGTTTGACAGTTAATCATTTTGGAGCGTTTTCTCTTTTTATTTCTTTTTGTTTCTCTTTTTTTCTTGTGAAAGCACGGTTTGCTGTGCGTGAAAGGCGAATGCGCTCTCGTTTGTTCCCTCCAGAAAGAGCTTTCATATTTTGAAGAAAAACTCAAAGCTCTTACGGGAACTGAAGAATCTGGATTCCAGGCAGTGGTGAGTTCCCCTTTTCCATCATCATTATTTTTTTCCCCCAGGTGAAACTCAGAAAATAATGTTGCCTCTGTGGAGTTCAGCTTGTACTGGTCAAAGTCGCCCCCCTCTCCTCCCCCCCTTCAAATCAGAGCATCCTCGGCTGATCACAGATTAGCGCCACTGCACAGCAATCAATAGGCACTTGGACTCGCTAATTACTGAGGCTTGTTAAAGAAATGCCCAGAGGATTAGCTCAGCTCTACTTGTACCTGCTACCTGCCAAGCAGCCGGAGTCAGAGGCTATAAATGCTGCTCTTTTTCCATAATGAAACATGTGATGCCGCATTAAATGCCGTTTTTCCCCCATTAATAAAAGATGGACCAGCATCTCAGTACACGCTGCTTTTGGGTGACTGGATATGATCAGGCTGCTGGTGTGAACGATTATCTGCGTCTCTGTAAACAGGGTGTGTGTGTGTGTGTGGCAGGGTGACTTGGCTGTCTTTTGTGGTGTTGGGGGAGGGGGGGGACTTGCTCCTGGACGAGAGGCCACCTGCCATGTCTATCTCCTTTGCAGCCGGGAAACGCACAAGATCGCCGTGTTCTACATTGCTGATGGCCAGGAGGACAAGTGCTCCATCCTGTCCAACACGGAGGGCAGCCAGGCCTACGAGGACTTCGTGTCCGGCCTGGGCTGGGAGGTACGGCACGTGTGTCACATGACACGGTCACATGACACAGTCACTATGGCCACTGTAGATGCAGGCTTAGTGCTCGTCCTCAGATTCAGTGCTCCTGTGTTCTTTCACCTGCTGTGCTTTACTTCATTCTGCAGTAATCTGTGTGATCTGAGTGTTGAAGCAAGTTTTCCGTGCTTTTTGCTCTAACACACCATGTTTACTGGCAGTGTTTAATAAGGTTAGTTGTAATACTGTGTTATGCATATAAAAGTTCCACACACACAGTTTAACCCACAGATTTTGAATGTGTTTGGTTGAAAGCTTGTCACTCGAGCATGTAAATTGGCGTGGGATGGACAAGGTGAGGTTGGAGCTGGCTTTAACAGCACGACACTGACAAACACCTGTACCCACCCGTACCATGACTCTCTGCTGACCCCTACAGGTGAGACTGGCCACACACTGCGGCTTCATTGGAGGCCTGCAGCGTAACGGGAGCACGGGCTTCACGGCGCCATACTACGCCACCTCCACAGCCGAGGTCATCTTCCACGTCTCCACGCGCATGCCGTCCGACTCGGGCGACTCCCTCACCAAGAAGGTACGTTTACGTTTAGCCCCCACCCCCCCCAAAACTCTCACTCTGAAATCCCCCAGCAACCGTGGCCCTCCATCTTGTGCAATAAGCGACGGCAGCAGGGGGGCGGCGGCTCCGCGGCTCTGCTGGGGGGGGTAGGTGCCTGAGAAGAGGCATGTGACTATTGAGTAATGGGAGTGATTCGTGCTCATCGAGTTCCAGCCCACCCTCTCCGGCTCGGTGTGACCAGGGCCCAGATTCAGCCATTATCTCTCCCCACCAGGGGCAGGCGCTAAGCGCCCTTCCCCGGCACCCTTTTATCTGCCTCTTGCCGAGCCCGTGGGGGAGATCGATAGCCGCGGCAGCATGTTTCCCGGCCCGCGCCCGCGTCCCCGACGGCGCAGGGAAGCGGGTGGCCGCGATCCGGCCCCGCGCCGCCAATGTTATCATGCCGTGCCCTGTAGAGAGAGGAAACTCATCCCCCATCCCCTGCCCCCCCGAAAAAAAAAAGGGAAAGAAAAATCCGACCCCACGCTGAACCTCTGCTCGGCGGTCGCGGAAATTAGTTAGCTCTCGCTCGATTCGATTTCCAGCTGCCCGTCTGAAGCTGCGGAGGTTCCGCCGGCCGCGGCTGAGTGTGTGCCGCCGGCGTCGCTACATTCATTTGACTCTGAGCCCGGTAATTG
>JAODJX010000027.1:22880469-22902587 GCA_026776945.1 Isichthys henryi | reverse complement strand
AAGCATTTTTTTTTGGGGGGGGGGGTGGGGCTAAGGGGATCCTTACTTATGAGGGGGCCACAATTAAGCAGACCATGTCCGTGTCTGAGAGGTGGTGTCAGTTAGGATTTACTGTTTGACTCCATGTGCAACCTGAAGGCCGTGAATCTCCTCCCTCCTCTCTGCCATCCTGGACAGCTGACGTCAGACTGACTCATTCGGCTCAGTCTCAGGACTCCGTCGCCTGTGCTGACTGTTGACACGACTGAGATGATCCAAATCATCTCGTATGAAGTGTTAATTGCATTTTTAGTGGATCAGGGCGTGTTCTGGTAATGGCTCATTAGGCGCCGTGAGATTGGCAGATGCGTTTCTGTCCTGTCGGGGCCGTGAGGAAGGCACCATATTGTCACCTCCATCAGGAAACGCTCTCAAACAGCCATAAACCAGTCCTGTGACTTCCTCTTCCCCGCTTAGCGATTCCTGCCCCCTCTGTCAAAGGACTCTACCCCCCAGGAAAAAAACAGTAATATTTAAAATCAAGGCCTGTTTTTGCCTGCCAAAGTGTTTCTATTTTGATACGAATAGGACGTGCGTAACTACTCAGAGTTAATTTGACTAAATTATCATTTTTGAAAACATTTTTTTCCATTTGCAATCTAAGGTAATTTTGCCGTGAATTACAAACTATATATAGATGAAGGCACCATTTTTGCTATCGTTATATTTTTATAAGCCTTTACCATTGACTTTGCTTAATTCTTCTAAGCTTTGACTATGGCCAGAAACTTTTAAAAGTGTTCAGCCGTTGTCCGTCTCTGCTATTAAATCATCATGTAGAGAATTCATTAAATAAAAAAACCTTAAATGCATTCCTGTTCTGTGTAATGTTTAAATGGTCGCCTTTGTGTTCCTGTGGGTATGTTTACAGGCCATTTAGTGGGGGTTGCTTCATTAGTGCTGGGGCTGGATTAGTGTTTCAATTGCGGCCACAGCCTTACATCACCTGGGGCATGCCCCCCCCCCCCCCCCCCCATTACTCCATTACCGCTTCTCCTAATCACCCCTTCCCCCCCTCCGCCGCAGCTGCGTCACCTGGGCAACGACGAGGTGCACATCGTCTGGTCGGAGCACACCAGGGACTACCGCCGGGACATCATCCCCACCGACTTCGGGGACGTGCTGATCATCGTCTATCCCATGAAGAACCACATGTTCTTCATCCAGATCATGAAGAAGCCACAGGTTTGCCTAGCAGCTGCTCGCCTACGTCTCTCCCACAATCCCTGGGGCAGAATCCACTCTGCTATAAATGTTATTCCACATTATGTCTCTGCTGTCTGTAGATATGAGCTTATTTGATTCAATAATGGAAATATTCAGCACTAAAAGGGCATTTTTAGGTGCAATGGAATCTTTGGTTTTTCTTCTTTTTATAACCCCATACACTTTTTCCATGGAATCTTAACCTTTAAGGTTGTGATTGTTATGGTAGATGCCTGTGTGGAAGCTTTAGTTACGGCTTTTTATTACGTAATCTGACCTGGTGAAGCTCCTTCCCTCTGTCTGTGCTTCCCTTTCCTGTCTGGCCAAGATCCTGGTCCCCATTTTCAGCGCAGTCGCTAAAGCTTTAATCTTCACTGCCCTGAGAAGGCACAGCGATGCTCTGATCTCACTGCAGCCTGTTTCAGCAGTCTGACCTCCCCCCCCCACCACCCCAAGCCTCCACCTCTCCGAGCCTCAGCTGTGGGCCCAGAGGCACTGGGCAGCACGGTGATCTCCGTCTCCTCCATCCTGGTCATGCCGTCCTCCTACCTGGAAAAATGCCCCTCGTTAGAACTCTTTGAAAACTTTCAGTTGCTTGTGTGGCTTCAACAACATTTTTTCTTTTTATCTGTAGAGCTTTGCTCTGAAAGCTTGTGACAATAACCACAATATTTTGTACCAAAAAATAATTTGTCACTGTGTATCCGTTGCATCCTATCTGGGCATCTGCCATGTTCCTATAAAAAATAGCCAATCACATGTGCTCGTCCTGTTCCCTGCAATGGTCGATGTCCATTGTGTCCGGGGGCCAGTTTTATCTGACCAGATGTACAATCGCGAAGCGGAGCTTTACTTCAGTCCGATGAGTAAAAAAAACAATAAATCATCTCAGGAAACTATTTTTTTTTCCATGCAGAAATGTCATGCTTTCAAAAGCAAAGCGGTTTTTTGGGCATCTTTGTACTTTTTCTTTGCCACATCCATGGAAGAATCCAGGATGTATAATAAGTTCTCTGAGGAAGTGTCCAGCATTGGTAATGTGCCCCCTGACCACGGTCACTCTCAGCTGGCTCTCATTTGTCCATCCTGCCCACCGTGGCCAGGCGAAGATTAATCCGCCGGCTGTGGCTCTGAAGCCCCGAGCCCGAACGGCCTCGAGTGGCACGCTGCTGATCCTCCCAGGCTGAGAGGCTTTGCTGTTTGGAGTACGCTTCCCCAGCAGGCTGCCATCCCCTCTCCACTATCGGGTTACAGGCGCCATGGCAACATATGACCGGCTCCATGGAATTATGCACTTTATGTTTTTCTGTGCCCGTCTGGCTCCTGGCCTCGTTGGGAAAATGCAGCTCTGCTTTAAATTGTCACTGTCCT
This sequence comes from Isichthys henryi, assembly GCA_026776945.1. Classification (NCBI taxonomy): domain Eukaryota; kingdom Metazoa; phylum Chordata; class Actinopteri; order Osteoglossiformes; family Mormyridae; genus Isichthys; species Isichthys henryi. The sequence continues at coordinate 22,899,971 of JAODJX010000027.1, read as the reverse complement.
TTTCCAGTGTGGCCTTTTTCTATGTAGCTCCTACTGTGTATTTCGTGGTCTGTTTGGACGGATTAATTAGCCTAAAGTGTAGCTGCAACTACAGTCAGACACAGCCATCTGCCTGCTGCCTCTGAGATGCATGCGGATGCTGCTGTTTCACGAATCCACTGCCCCATCCGATTGGTCCACATATGGACCTCCTAACCCCTAGGGGGAGCCATTTTTAATTTCACAGTCAAAAACCCGGATCAGTTAGAGCTGGAGCAGTTAATATATATTATGAGAGAACCTCCAGATACAGTTTGATAAAAACAGCGATACATGGCAGCCTAAACACCTGCTTTATTCTATACTCACTAAATCACAGGTAGCGTAACTCGACTGCTTTGGAGTGAAGAGCTTTGGATTCATTAAATTGCACATTAAAAACCGCGAAGACGACGATAAATTGTTGGTAATTTAATATTCTTTTAACATTTTTACAATACTGAATAGAAACTGCTGGGCCATTTGTCAATGGCGCTGTGCAAGGTATTGTCCTGCACAGCCATCATCAGCCATGTGATTACAGAGAGCGCAGCCAGTCCCAGAATGCCCTGCCAGATGTCTGATGGTGGCAGGGCCAAACACTCAGTTTGTCACACTCTGTCACACCTCAGGTGGTGGTAGGAGCACAGACTCGCGCGCCGTGGCTGCCCAGGGGAGCCGTGTTGTTTAACTGCAGCCGGATGGTGATAAGTCAGCCTGTACTAAAAGTCAGGGAGCAAAACTGAGGGAGTATTTTGCACTTTGACTTTAATTCCCCGGTCAGAGGTTATTATCTGGGTTCTAAGCTCTCATCTTGGATCCTATCCCAGACGGAAACACCCTGTCTGTCCTTTGCAGGACACATACAGACACACGTTACGGGCAGTTAGCCTGGCGTGTCGTCTGGGGGCAGAGTACACACAGGAAAGCCACACAGCGTGGGAAGAACGTCAATAACACACAGCAGCTAGGGGATTCGAACCGCCGACCCTGCCGGGTTGACGGCAGCGTTACCACCACTCAGCGGTTACTAAGAGCATGAGGTTTAAGACGCTCATTACTTTCCACCCAGCTTAAGTTATTCTCCCTCGTATGGCAAATCCATTTTAGCCGTCTTTCCTGGTCCAATCTAACTCGGATACATTTAAACCCCACGCCCCCCCTTTCCCCTTTTCAAAACCACGGCAAGTCAGAACACGCCTCTACAATTCATGCAACTTTTTTTCTTTTTTTTTTTATTTTTAAAGCACGAATCGGTCGTTTTGTCAGGTGTCATAACAATGAAAGCATCAGGCCCGGCCATTGTTTGTCCTGCCAAGTGCAGCCCAGTAATTCAGCCGAAGCCATTCAGGAATGGCGCGTAAGCACACTGCCTCGCTGAGCAGCTGCCTCCCTCACATGCCGGTTACAACCTGACTTCTTATTCTTCTTATTCTTGTGACTCCCCCACACCTTTAATTAGTAGAATTCCACCATGTGGGGAGCTCTCGTGTCACCCTCCCCCAAGCCCCCCTCCCATTTCTTCACCATCACCATACTCCTCCTTTAAGGCGCTCTCCATGAATAGCTAGCATACGTTCCCCCTTCTGCATCAAACCATGCTGCTTCCACGTCTGGCCAATGGCGTGTGTCGGTCTGGTCTAGGAATGGCTTGGGTTGTTGGTTCCTCTCATGAGGGACCGTACACACAAAACATGGGTGCAATTGCAGCCCCCATTGAGGCATCTAAAATCACTGGAGGAGAATTGCGCAATTCCTCTCAGCCTAATCAGACATTACGTGTATTTATTTTCGTGTTGTTGATCTAACATTGGTTCTTGATTGTGTTTCTGCCTAGTTTATTGTGTCATTGATAGTGTTGGGATTCTGAAACATGCCACCACTTGACATGGTCAATTCCTCTTCCTCGCAGGTCCCCTTCTTCGGGCCCCTGTTCGACGGCGCCATTGTCACCGGTGCCCTTCTGCCCAGCCTAGTCCGTGCCACCTGCATCAACGCCAGCCGAGCTGTCAAATCCCGCTTGACGCTCTATCAAAGCTTGTATCCTTTCGCCCAAATCTGCTCGGCCGCCCTCTTCCGGAAAGTGCCGGCGGCCCTCTTATCTGTGACAGTTCCCTGCGTTTACACCCAGCTCAAAGTCTTACCGCAGAGGTATGTGTCTAATTATTTATCGTCCCCAATGTCCAAGAGAGATGGACAGATGATCTTTACTAGTCCCACTGGGAAATGGGTTTGCATACAGCAACACAGAATGTAGAGACAGAAGCACACATTGCTCAGGAGAAGGTGTCATCATGACGCACCTGACGGTCCTGTGTTCAAGATTGTGAGTTTTTTTTCCCCCTCATTAGGGTGTAATTTTCTAGTCAAATTACAATGGTTTCGGTTAATGCAGCTAGACGAAGCTGTTCTTCTGCTGCCTCTTTCTTGTGTCTCCTAGCATAACTTCCTGGGTCGTGACTTTTGAGGTTTAGGGGGAGGGGATGGGGGGGTGATGATGACGATGTCTGCTGGTAATTGATGGCAGTCGGGTCCATTTGACTCACTGACAAAAAAAATTAATTGGCCCCCCAACTTGAGGTCGACAACAAAGCCCCAACCCCCCATGAAAAAGCGTGTCGTAAACTCCTGATTACAGCTGTAGTTGTCAGTTGGTTTAAGAAGGGAGTAATCAGTGATGCAGATTAATTTGCATCTCAATTAGGTAGGACTAAGGAAGAGGGATGGTGGTCTGTTGCTTACGGGTCGTAGAAAGAAATGTGCTGAAGCACAAAGCCACCTCACACTGAACATGTTAAGCCTGCGTGGAGGATAATGGTTACCATGGAGACCCTGGGCTTGGGTTCTTACTGTAGAACCCAAGTTGTACATTCTTTTTTTTTTGGCATTGTGACAAAACTCAACGGTTTTGCAAGGGGTCAGAGCTGAGAATTCAGCTTGCGAAAGGATGGCCCATTGCGGCCACTCGCCCCGGTGCTTAATCTCCTCGCTGAGGGCTGGTGAGAGCGGAGGTTTGTTTACAGGTCCAGCAGGGGGTCCGACTGCCCTGAACCCTGCTGCGTGGTCTTCCAGTCCTGCTAGGGGAGGGGAAGCTGTGTGGCAGATGTGCCGCTCTGCCCCTGCTTGTCTGTGCAGTGTGTGTCTGTGTGTGTGTGTGTGTGTGTGTTTGTCTATCAGTCATGTATATATTATATTGTGAGGACTGAATATCACCACATTTTTGATAATAACCTGTTATTTTGGTATTGTGGGGACCAAAAAAGGGGAAACTCAATGTTATAAAATCTCTGACTGCAATCAAAAAACTAAAAATGCCAATAGTCTTGTATTTTGTTTGGTTATTTAGGGTTAAGATTAGGGCTGGGTTGGAGTTAAGGCTGTCAATGTTTTGTGTGTGTGTCTGTGTGTTTGTCTGTGCGTTTGTCTGTGTGTGTGTCTGTTTCCCGCCTGGAGGTGGTGGGGGTACTTGTGGGACTGTAGCGTGGCAGATGTCAGTCATCCAAAGCCAAGTGATTTATCACTATGTAAGCGACCAGTCAAGGATGTCTCAGCCGCCTGCGAGGGGAATTCCTTTGGGGGGTTAGAGCAGCCCGGGCTGTGCAAATCTACCTGGTGCTCCGTTGGGATCAGGGACGTCCAGACGAGATAAAGGCGACGATACCGTTAAAGCAGAAACTCAACCACACCTTTAAAGGGCAGCCGATAAGCTGTAGAGAGAGCTGCACAGTCAACCTTGCCAGGAGCAGTGTCTCTGATGGTGTATCTTTCTGCATCGCTGACGGGCTTAAGTCAGCTCAGCTTCATTGCTTTGTTTCAGCCTTAATCCTGTTTAAACTTTTTTTTTTGGGGGGGGGGGGTAGTGCAGAGAGGGATTCGCTTGGCTGGGATATCATCCCATCCCACCCCATCCATTATGCAGCAATCCGACGTGTGGAAAATAAAATCTCAGCGTTTCCTGTAATTTGCAGGGAAAGTGATTTTTTTTTTTTTTTTTTTTTTTTTTGGAAGCTAATTTTTTTTCCAAATTGGATCATTAGGGGGTGGGGTTATTCTCTTTTTTTTTTTTTTTTGAGAAGGCAACAAAGGACAGATCTTATTCGCTAAATAATTTATCAGTCTCTGAACCACAGACTACCATCCTTAGTGCTTCAGTTGTACAGCTGCTCTAGATTTTACACTCTCAGTATTTTTATCAACCCACTTATATCCCTTTTCAGGAATTTCTGGATCATTCTGGTCCTCTATTGAAACAATGACCTTGTCTCTTTTGAACGATGGCTGTCCCTCGACCATCTCCCCCCCCCCCCCCCCCCCCGCCGGGGGGCCGCCCCCCCCCACAAAGAAGTGAGGCATTTAGTTGGAAGCTATCCTTCAGTTGGGGGTGGTTTGTGGTTCTCTGCGTTAGGATGCTGTGACTGCACTCGGAAAGTTGTCAGTTCAAATCCCGTGGGTGACACAGTGATTTTATTACTGTCTTATCCTACACTCTCAACTGTATGTCACGTTGGATAAAAGCTAAATAGCAGTGAAATGTGAAGGACCGAAGATGTGTTTTAAAATGATATGAAGGGCTGAAGTGCTGCTCTGAACAAGTATGATTAACATACTTAAGAGTTGAAAATGAGGAAGGCAATTTCTGACAAAGATGGCAAAGAACAGCAGTAAAAGCTCCTTTGAGATGGCTCTTAAACCAATTACAATCTGGTTTATAATCAAATGAAGGATGCCAGACAATCTACAGCAATACTCCTAACCACTGTGCAGAGTCGAAAGAGGGAGGATGATTTCACTAACTAGACAGGTTGAAACGAAACTCCAAAAGTTGGATGGTCCAATTCAAAAGAACTAGAACATTACATTTAGTTATTTAACAGAGGCCTTTATCCAAAGTGACGTACAACTTAGAACACAGTATCAGAAAACCCCTGGAGCAACTTTGGTTTAGGGCTTTTCTCAAAAAAATGGTGAGATTACAATGGGATTTGACCATCCAATCATGAGCACATTGGCCCACATTAATACATTAATAATTTAGCTAGAAATAATTAGGAACCAAAATACATAGTCCCCCTGATGGGGGGTAAATAATAATTAGGAAAATAAAAATACTTACATGTGGTGATGGTGCTATTGACAATGTGTAACAACACCTGGGTAGCCGGCAAAGCCAAAGGGAACTATGACAGAAGTCCACCTGCCCTCTTGCAATGACAGGCAATGAGGCATGCAGTAAATCCCCTACATGAAACACCTAAATGGGCAGGTGCACTCAGAAGCCCAAAGTAATTATTAAAGCCCTTTTCCAACAGAGAGTTACAAATCCCCACTGCAGCCAATGAAAGGAACAAAACAAAAGAGCATTTCAGTGAAGAGGTAATAACATTGAAATTTGTCCTATTTGCGGGGGACTTAAAAATAGAGAATTAAAAAGGACTGAAAACTATCTACATATCTCAGCAGACTGCACATGTATATTCATGTTGTTAAATTTGGTTATTACCATATCGCTTTACATTGCAGGTTATTCAAAATTGTTTAAGTGACTGGGAAATTCCCTAAACTTACTAGAGTTGAGTTTCCCAAAGCTTTCTTAACGCTATGTCGTTCGTAAGTTCTGTGTTACAACATACTGTAGAACTTACAAACAACTTAGTGGTAAGAAAGCTTTGGGAAACTAGCCCTACTGCAGATATTTTTACTAGAATACCCAAAACATTCCTTTCACTATTCTAGCAAGATTATTGCTTTTAACAATGAAATGAAAACGACTACAAAAGCATTTTCTTAATTAAAATTAAAACGAGACAAGAAAACTAAACATAAATTAAAACAATAAACCCTGAAACTTACTGAAATAAAAATGCATAGAAATAAAAATTTGTGGTTCTATTTTAACTTCAATGTTTGAGTTGAAAAGCCTGCTTACAGGCTGCCGGTCCCTCCTGGTAAGTGCAGCCTATAAGAAGCATGTCAAATAGATAAAATTACATAAGCCCCCGCAAGATTATATTAGGGATGGGTGATATCGCTGAAAATAACAAAAATCCTAATGACAAAAAAATATGTTAAAATATAACTATTGGCTGATACTCAATAATAAGGTATTGGCATTGGTATTGACTGCATTGGACGATCAGTCACTTTCTGTAATTGAAGAGAAGGGATTTCATCGGCTTATTTACAACTTAGAAGAGGTCACAAAATACTAGCCATGCAATATATTCATAATTCAATATTAAATCTGGCTGCCCGATGAATCTTTCGTTTTCCACAGAATAAAAAACCATGTAAGATCATTTTGCTGATCTGCGTTGGGAAGCTCAACAAATTTAATTTCCGGCAGCTGTAAGAGTGAATATGCACCTATCTGGGTAAACCACAAAATATGTATCCATAAGCCCACTGCCCCCCCACAAAGATTTTACACCTACCATCCCCCTTGAAATATTTGTCGGCTTGACCACTGAGGATAACAAGCAGGTTGTGTAAATTGCCGGCCTATATATTGCCAGTCGCTGCTAGACTTCTCAGTCTGCTACTTGAACAGATAGACCCTGCTACAACATGACTGAGAGATGTGTTTGTAATGTATTTGTGCCTGTGCTCTACGCCATTGGTACTCAACTGGCATCCGGAAAGAGACACAATGTTATCCGGACCGTGCAATCAACCGCCAGGCCAAGCCCCTCATACTTGGTCGGCAAAATCTTCCATCCATCCATCCATTTTCCAAACCACTTATCCTTACTGGGTCGCGGGGGGTCCGGAGCCTATCCCAGAAGCAATGGGCACGAGGCAGGGAACAACCCAGGATGGGGGGCCAGCCCATCACAGGCCACACTCACACACCATACACTCACTCATGCACACCTTCGGGCAATTTAGTAACTCCAATTAGTCTCAGCATGTTTTTGGACTGTGGGGGGAAACCGTAGTACCTGGAGGAAACCCCACGACGTCATGGGGAGAACATGCAAACTCTGCACACATGTGACCCAGGAGGAGACTCGAATCTGGGTCCCAGAGGTGTGAGGCAACAGTGCTAACCACTGCTCCACCATGCCACCCTTCAAAATCTACCAATGGCTTCTAAAACTAAACTAAAATCATAACTAAATTATGAAGCTCAGAAAAAATTCAGACTAAAATTAACATTGGTAAAAACTAATTAAACTAAACTGAAATCAAACTGGGAAGGAAACGTTCAGGGGAAAAGTATTAAAATAAAAACAAATTTTATAGACAGTACTGTGTAAAAGTTTTAGGCAGTCAAAGGAAATGATGTTTAAATGATTTTCATGTTGATGTAAAACTGTGATATTATGTTTAAGTGTGTCTGCTTAGCCATTACAAAACCAGTACGTGCAGCACCACTATCCCACCTTGTTTGAGTAATCAATACTTCATCAAGTTATTTGACTAATTAAGGTAATTAATAAATTGAGCTGGTCGTGAAATCCAATGAACACATGGAATGACATTTGAGAGGTTTGCAACCAAAGCAGAATTATCCAAGCTGTCCAACCAGATATCTGTCGCAACCTACGGGATGAAGGACTCAACAGCAGGCATTGTGGGGAAACAAAAGGAGATTTACTGAACTCGATAAACAGAGACTAGAAACAAACAGGATCACAAGGGATCAAAAACAGGACGTGAACCAGGGAGGGCACATGCAACAGGAAGGTTCGACGTCAATGATTGGACAGGAGTTGCCAAGACAAACAGGTACTTAAACACAAGGACTAACGAGGGGTAACAAGCAACAGGTGTGACTCATCAGGGCCACATTAGGGAGGAGCCAAAAGGGTCAGGCATGCAGGATGTGACAATATCAGTAACTTTTTGGATAACAAAAGAAATTGTTGTTTATTTTTTTTATTGTGTTACTGTTCATTTGCATATTTTCAAATATTAAATTCTGTTTTTTTCTGAGCAAATGTACACTTGCTATCCATAAAAATAGGCTTAAACATTTTCTTTGACTGCCTAAGACCTTTGCACAGTACTCTAATTTTGGCAGTATGAAAACGCAAGCAGAGAATTAACATTATAGGCAGCAGCATGTGAAGACAAACTCCAAGAAAATGACAGCAAATACATCATCATATATGCAAAGAAACAGAGAAGATAACCAGCTCAGCACTGGCTCACCCGTTAATACTGTAACTAAGATCTTAGCAGCTGCTGATAATTACTCTTTCAAGTATGAAAGCCACTACAGGAAGGTCAATTAAACTCAAGAGGACAATTCCAGCCAATCAAAACCCCCAGGCTATCCACTATCCGGGCTAAATTTAAACACCCAACCCTCACAATGGAATAACGTCATAATACTCCATAGTTCTGTTGAATGCTATAATCAAATCATTTCTGAAAAGAAGGTGATGTACAATCTTTGAGAGAACCAGAAGCAATTGTGTTTGGTCACGTTTTTATATTAAAAGTTCTGCCAGCTACTGAAATATAGGTTTTTTTTTTCCTTAATAGCTAAGGATAAAGCTTTGGTTGGACCCTTGAGTGCTGCTGAAACGCAGATTGAGAGTGGGGAATTGTGCCAGTTATCTGTCACCAATCAACAATAAAATAAAGACACAGAAAACAGAGACAGTGGCAATAGGAGATGTATAAATAGGCATGACAGTGAAATATGAAAAAGTAGCGTTAGGTACTCTTTCAGATTCACACACCAGTGCAATTTTGCTGGTAAAGAACTGAAGGAGAAGTGGAATTTTAGAAGCAGAATATTTCAGTTTCAGATTACAAATGACTCCCAGGTAATGATATTTATTTATTTCACCTGTAACTGCAACAAATGTGTGTGCTGTCAACCATGTGCTTGTCGTATTCAGCTTTGGAATTCTGTGATATGACGGAATCCTGTGGTATAGTGCTGATGAAAAACAATGGGCAAGCAATCCTTGCCCAAGCTCATCACAAGCTGCTAAACTGGTTGTTTACACACTACTGAAAAAGTTGCTCGGGAGACAAGAGTCTCTTGAAAGACTGAAGCATCACAGAGTCTGCAGGCTTCGCATCTTGAAAATGTATCGAGACAGGAAGGATTACACACAGTGTTTGTTAAGAAAGCAATAAGAATGGATGAGGCCTCTGTGCAAAAAAAAAATATTACATATACGATTTAAAATGTATAAGTTTATAGAAAACTATTTCTATAATAGAAAAATGACTGAAGTATTTACTTAATTACATGCTTTTTAAATCAACATGAAATTATTTTTGAACGAAAAAAATTCTTGAAGAAGTATTTGTCAGACCTGTGCCTTTAAGTCAGGTGTGAGCCTGTACATAAATAAACTGTAGAAATACAATTTGAAATCAGAGTACTTTGCATTTAACGCTGGACAGAAAATTAAAAATTTACCAGTCCAAATTGGACACAATAATATTATGTAAAAAGATTTGCGTAATTTTCCTCTCTCATATTGTAGATCACTACCAATACCAATTTTTCATAAATAAATTAACTTACTGAAGCATAACGTGCAAACTTAAAGATGAATCTAGATGTTAAAAAAGTCAGAAACTGACATTGCTGGTTTGAATTTCTTAGATGTTCTTAGACAGTTATAATATATGAGTTGCTTGGTGCATATTTAAGGAATAACATATGAGAAGGAGTGCAGTTGTACTGCAATATATCACAGCTGTGATGCGGTTCTAGCCACAAGGCCGCAGGACTTTCATACAGCAGTTCATCAAGTAGCTTTTATAAGTTCCCACCGGCCATCTGTTGACTGTTGCCAAGCAACACAAACACTTGCTCCCAACTACTCTGCATGATAAAATAATTTGCAAAATATATTCAAATTTTACTGCTGAACTGGGGCCCATTTACCAAAGGCTCCCGTTAGCAACTTAGATAGCTGGATCCATTCAATTGCATGGTTACAAATGTGTAAGTCGCTAACATAATGAGCAACTATGCTTTAGGGAAACATCTCCCCACTTTTATTTTTTAATTTTGCATCACAACTTCGCATCTTCTGTTTTCGATTCAACGCATGACTTATGTGAATTATACATGTGTTTTTACTGCAAAAGTTAATATTTTATGTAAAACATCTTTTCAGCAAATCCATACTATTTTAAGCTGTTTTACGACATGTATTTTGAGAGACAGCGCTGTGCCGTCAAGGTCCCCCAAATCACTACCAGAGATGACCTGAAGTCTTACCCACACTATGATGCCAGGAATAATGCTGGTGTCTCTCCACAAAACTGGCAGGATTGGTCCTCTCCTCTTAAGGCCACTATATGTGCACATGACTGTCATCGCTGAACATGGTACTACAGTATGTCACTCGTCATCAGTCCATGCCTCCCGATTATGGCACCGCTCCAAACGCAGCCACCAATGCGTTGGTGTTAACGGCTGCCTATGCATGGGACAGTGAACCTGTAGACCGGCTGATGCTAGTCGTCGAGACACGGTGCGGGATGATACAGGGTGTTGTAGAGAGTCCAATACCTGTGTCCGGGTGGCACGCACAAATGTCACGGGGTTCTGTAATGCTTGGTGCACAGTACATCGATCATCCCTTGGTGTGGTCTATCTTAGGTGACTGGAATCTTCATGACATATGTGGCTGCCCTCACGTGCCCATTGGTTCCAAACTTAGGCAACTGTGACATCTACATGCCGGCCTCATGAAAACGACCCCTATCAAACTCTGTCAGATGCCGGTAATGATGTCTAATGCTTCTTTGAGGTATCTTCTGTGTCTGATGGCTAGATGTTCCAGCTCCTTGCAAACGGAATCATTTACATATCCATCACTGGTCTGTACATGTTCAAAATTACATCCAAATCGGACCATTACTTCTGGGTTCTTAACTTTTTTTGTCACTAGGTGTATTTATAAAAAACAAGTTTTTACAATAGCGATCAAAATTTGAAAACAAGTGACCTTTGTAATTTACAAAGTTACCACTTACCTGAATTCATAGCTATCCATGAATTGAAGAGATGAATTTTTATCATATTTCCTCAGTGATAACTCTCTCACACCACAAAACAGGTTGCAGCTCCTCAATCAGTGTAAACAAAACCCAGATATGTGCTCTTATTTATAAGAGTTTTCACACATTTTCTTGACCCAGTAATAACTATGGGATTATCGTATCGTTATCATCTGAATAGAGCTTTTTGTAAATGGGTGGGCGATAAGGACTGCTTTGTGACTCAGATGCTCGAGTCAGTGACTCTTGCTCTTATCCTCCTTATAAAGCTCTGAAATATATATTTAGTTTCTTCCTATATGTATTTGAAAAGTAGACCATTCAAGCTTTCTGGGGGTGTTTTTGAAATGTTTCTATGACATAAACTCGAGGTGTGTTTTAGACCATTTGGCGAGATTTCTGTTTGATTCCACAGGGGGGAAGATAACTTTACTGATTGGTTGAGGCTTAAAGCATGTGTAAATAAGCACAGAAAAGTCAATCCCATTGGTGTATTCGTCTGCACAGATGACGCACAACGCGACAGACACGCTAAAGTGAGAGAGAGCGAGAGAGAGAGAGAGACTAAAACCAGCAACTGGGTGGGAAAAGATATTGTGATTGCAGTAGAAGAAAGAAGCTTGAAAAGAAAATAGCTTGACGAAGTGTCTAATAAAACTAGTGGGACTGTTAGTGGAGACTTTCCCAACAGTATTCAACCTTAACACCCTACTACTGGCCTCAGCTACGTGCGAGAGACTGTTCAGCACAGCCGGACTGATATTCATACGAAAAAGGCATGCGTTGATTCCAAGAACTTTGAAAATCAGCGTCTTCTGAAGCTATGAACATTGAACAAACAATAAACGAGGAAAGAGGTGTTGATGGTGTCCCTCTGTCTGCCCTATAAGCAAACTGAAATACATATCTTCTGCAACAGATGAGATAATGGCTGGCAACTCACTACATGCATTTGACCAGTATAGATGTTAAGGCCACTGGACGAAAATCATTACATTCTACAAACCCTGCTTGCTTTGGCGAAGTCTAATACTTGACACTTTCACTCCATTAGGTACAATATGGGTGTTCAATAAAAGTGAAATAATCTGGTTGAAGCCCCCCTTCAGAGAGGCAGAGCACAACTTTAAAACATGGGCACGTAAGCATGTGGCTCAGAGAGGTAAGCCTCTGTGCCATGATCAGAGGGTAGCTAGTTTGAACCCAGCTGTGACAGAATGATCCAATGTCTGTGGGTCCTTGAGCAAGGTCCTTAACCTCAGGCTGTACAGGCACCACTGCAGATAGCTGCCCTTTGCTGCCAAGCTTGCTCTCACCTACGTATGTCTTAGAGAGCAAGATGGAGTAGGTGAAAAGAGATTTTCCCCACTGGGATCAATAAAGTATTATTGTTATTAATCCATCAGGTACCAGTGCTTTGTTGGGTCAAATGCATGCAAGACAAGTGGCATCCTTTTTCTCTGTTAGCTAGATTGTAGGATTTGTGGGGACATTAGCATAGATAAAACTAATCTCGCATATCTAAAATTAAGGGTGTCAAATCTTCCTGAAACTTCACCAATAAAATATCCATATAGCAGTTGCAGTGGGTCCATAGGAACATTTCTTAAACTGCCAAAATACCAGCATTATTATCAGATTATTAAAGCATGATTAAATATTAAAGCCCCCCTGGACTTTGACTCATAGTTACTTGAGTGCTCACACAAGAGTTAAAAAAGTTGCAAATCCCACTTCTACACCAAACAATTTTCATAGTTTCACAAGTAATTATATTTTTAACTATTTAATTTTCTCTAGAATGCATCCATGCTTTACAGTTTCATATCATTCCCAAAGAGAATTATTAGCAGTCAGAATTATTTTTGTTATTCTCTTCCCAGATTAATTCCATCCATCCATCCATTTTCCAAACCACTTACCCTACTGGTTCGTGGGGGGTCCGGAGCCTATCCCGGAAGCAATGGGCACGAGGCAGGGAACGACCCAAGATAGGAAGCCAGCCTATCGCAGGACACACTCACACATCATTTACTCACACATGCACACCTTCGGTGAATTTAGCAACTCCAATTAGCCTCAGCATGTTTTTGGACTGTGGGGGGAAATGGGAGTACCCGGAGAGACTCAGACAGAGACTCGAACCCGGGTCCCAGAGGTGTGAGGCAACAGTGCTAACCACTGCACCACCATGCCATCCTCCCAGATTAATTTAATATAAGAAATGAATCTTATACCAATACAAACAAACAAAATGTAACATTGGTGCAAAATAGTTACAAGTGTAGGTAACTGGTTAATTTTACTGCACATTGCATAGCAATGCTCTGCAATTTACACACAAGAACAGAGGATATTGCTATATACAGGTATTGACTATTATGACATAAGAAATTATATTATTCATACTCTGTCATAGGTGCCCTCTCTCCTACCTGTGCAGGAGTAGTCGTCAACCTTAATGAAGCCAGGCAGGCAGTCACAGCGATAGGTGCCGGGCAGGTTCACACACACAGTGTTGGCATGGCAGTAGTGCATCTGGGTGGAGCACTCATCAATATCTGGGGAAAGAAGCAGACACAACAATCAGCCCTGTTTTACCATTTGCACTGAGTTACTGCAAGATATAGGGGCTTCTTAAACAACAGAAAGCAGTATTGGTGATACTATAGAGTATCACTATGGTGCAGAATGTTCTCTTTAAAATATTTCAGATGTAGAATTTCAAGATGCAAGAATAAAACAGTAAGAATTATTTTGTTACAAAGTAATAGAGTTACACACATTGCACACATTCTTTCTATAACTCAAACAGTATTGCTACATTTCTCTCTCTGTACTTCAATACTTAGAAAATTCATGCAAAGATGCTGAGATGGGAGTATGCGTCTAACTCTTCTTCTTACTTTAAAAATACTGATGACTCATGTCCCAACCATATTATCTGCATCACTCGCACATTTCCAGAACACATTTATACAATAAATTAAAAACACTTTAACTATGATTCAAAAATTCAATTCTGCTGCATGACACTAGTGAACTTCCTGCATAAAAGAAGGGTTTGGAGTGTGATCGAATGGAATCACAGCTGCCATGGTGATGCACAGGATATGTAGAATAATGACATGGTGAATCACTGAGACTTCAAAACAAATACATCATACAAAACAAGAACTAAATTTGTGAAAAATTAAAAAGAAAATGTTACGAAATACAACACTAACAGCAAAACTTTTGCTCAACTATAAAGCACTTTAATTTTCATGACAGGTCTGAGCTATCGCACCAAGAAAAAATTGTAAAGCCATCAAATTAGCCTGCTATTACAGCCATTAACAGAAAAGTACTATAATGAATACAGTAGCTGTAATTTACTTGTCTTTTTTAAAGCCAAATACATCCAAATTGTTCACAAATAAATAGGCTGCATGATTGTGACAGCTTGTTAATCTTGCTCTACCTGGATGACTCAGCCCTAATTTACTGGGCTATTGAAGGTCTGAAGGACTACTGAAGGACCTGTGATGGCGGGACGCTGTTTGACAAGCTCCTGAACCGTGTTACATACGGAGGAAATCTCCGCAGATCACACTGCCTCCTTTCATGAAGAATACTCCCTTAAGTCAGAAACCGTGTTTGTTCCTCAAAGGAGAGACAGAGGAATAGAACACAAGCATGTCTGCATGTGCAGTACAAGTCAAGGCCATACAAACATGATGAAATATGATTTAACTGAAGATAATTAATGATCTTTCATCCATTTCCCGCTGTTAATGTACCTTGAAACTGAGCCATACAGTATATTTCATATCGCACCCAATTGCAGATGCATTAAGGGAAGCAGCTGGACATTGAGAGTAAAAGATTACACCATCCATAAAAACAATCTAGAAAAGACTAGACGCATTTTTCCTTTCATTTTGTAATGATGGTAGGACTCTTCTTATAATGCAAGCCCAAGTTTAAAACTAACAGGTGCTCTTCAACTAATAATAAATACTCTTAAATACTTCAATAAATGCTCTTCAGCCATTTATTTCTGTGCACATATTTTACCTGACTACAGAATTTCTGCATGCAACAAAGCAGTCAGAAGCTTCTTGCACATTGTCTTTCGTGTGCTGTTTCTTTTCAATGTTAATAAATAAGAAGGGGAAAGGGACACCTTCAATGGTGACAGTGTACTGAACGTACAGTGTATATCCATAAATATATTACAGAGAGGGCACTGACCACTATAAAAACAACTTTCTGGTAGCTGTCTCTTCAATGTCAAATTGTGTTGTGATATTAATCCCATCTCTCTGTGCATTTCTGACACTGAGCATACAGTGCCAGATAAAGATTTCTGACAGAGCGGTAGACTGTCATTTCAAACTATGACAATTAATTTCACTAGGTTGTTTGTGTGTGACATTTTATTTATTTCCTGGGAGATAGAGGATACAACCAAAAGAGCTGTGAAGCAGATAAAAAGAACTGAAAAAAAAAACTTTCTAAAAATAAGTAAAAATGCTGGCATATGACTAAGGGGAGCCATATTCAAATGACAAACTTGGTCTAAGGAAATATAAGCTCAGTTGCCACTGAACAAAAACTGTTTAAAATGTTTTTTTCCCCCAAGTTATCTGAAACTAATTAAAGCAAGCAGTTATTTGAGACTGAACACAAGTGAAAAAGTATATACCACATACTGTGGAGGATGGAAACAAATAACCACAAGGTCTATTTCAGCAGACCATGTGGTTGTGGTCATGCTGCATCAATCTGCATCCATGGTCTGCATCCATGCTATAAAATACTGCAGCTGACTGGTTAGTCACCAGGATCCTTAATTTTCTTCTCCAGAGATGAATTCACTACAGGACTGGTTTCATACCACAAAACCTTTTTCGAGACAATTCTATTGATGTCATTGAAGATCTCAATGGACATTCATGCCCTTCTGCCCAAGTGTGTGTTAACAGGATGAGTTAAAGTTGATTATTTTAATTCTCATGAGAGCAGTTCTCTCTCATTTATCTGTGATGCACAGGTTTTTCATGCCTGCTGTTTCGTGTCGTGGTTCAGCAAATAGAGAAAACAGCAAACGCTATTTTCTATTTGTAGAACTCCTGACCAGGGTTTAAAACAATGGTAATTCTTTACATTATATAGCACCTTTATAATGCATTAGTGGAACATTTAGTGCACCTTCATAATGCATTCATAGAACATTTACTGTAAATGGGCACGTAAGTATCCCTTAACGTCCTAACATTTAACAGCCGTAGTATAGTAGAAATCCTGATGTGAAATTTAAGACTTTTTAATGCCACTTCAAGCCAAATTTAAGACCAAACTATAAATATAAATATGCTTTACCAGAATCAACACACCCAATTAAGTGTCATGCCCTGCTCGTCCGCTCCTTCTGTGTGCCACGCCCCCTCATCTACCCCGTGTGGATTCCCCATGTTTACCAGCTGTTTCATGTTGTAGTCATGAATCCTACGTATTTAAGTCTGCGTTAGGTACGTTTTCCCCAGTCGGGTCATTAACATCATTGTGTGGCTCAGCCTGTTCTCCGTCCTGCATTAAACCTTGTGTTTCCCCAATTCCTGAAGTCCTGCCTCTGCTTACTCGGTCCGTGAACCGTGTATGCCGTGACATCAAGTTTGCATTAAGAAAAAGGTCTAAGAATTGATGTATGAATAATAAATTAAACTTTACAGTGTGACAGTCAAGGCATGAGGGACTCAATTATGAGAATGTGGAAGAGCAGTGCCATCTTCATCACCAGCAACAGGTAACCATGTGCATAAAATTATGAAAAAACAGTCACATACAGTATATTCTTAGGTAGAATGGCAGAAAGTTGTTTTAGGCGGATTAAAGGCAAATGATCATTCAGTCCATTGTTTTAGTAATGGTAAATACATAGTATGATTTCATACATATAGTGGGAACTGTCCATTCATTTCTACAGGAAAAATCCCAATTCCAACATGGACAACCTTAACTCCTACCCACAATTCATACTCATTCAATGCAAATGAAAGTATAGAGTGGTGTACAAAAAAGGACTTCAAGAACATATTTAGGTGAGATCATAATTGAAATATTTAGTTGTCTTTAAAAGCTTTTAATTCTGAATCCGATCTTTCATGTTTGCTGAGACTTCTTGGTAAATTTTTTATGTCCCAATATCTCGTGTCAGTCCAGACATTGTCACAAGTTGAGAAGAAAAGGCACAGAAAGCAGAAAGGGCAGTTTCCTGTAGGACAGCCACACACAAGGTCCACTGCTTAGGACCGTACCACTCTGTTTGAAAAGAGTTGTCTTTTGTTCCTTAGTTCGAAGTAAAACTTCTTGCTCCGCCATTGGTCTTCCTATTTTGTCTGAAAGTTCAGCTTTGAGAAATTTTTAAGCTTTAGAAACTTTTTATACTTTTCATGATGACAGGTGAGGCTGTGCCTCACTGGGGGGCTCTGCCTCACCTGCCTTCCCTGACCGCACGTCCCTGCCCTAACCTCAACCAAACAAAATGCAAGCCTTTAGGTATTTTTAGTTTTTTGACTGCAGTCACACATTTTTATAAAATTGAGTTCTTCCTTGTGACGACCAAAAAAATGGATCACATACCAATATAACAGGTTTTTATCACATGGTGATTTGGTCCCCACACACACACAACGTGGGTATAAGGCCAGGAATATGAGAAAATTACTGACATATTTTAGAATGCCATCCATGCTCTTTTATAACTACGCCATTCAAAGTGCAAATGGTGGAATAAAAAAAAAATAACAATAAAACTAAATGAAATAGATATGTCCAGCAAAGTGTAGTTTAAGCAATGGACAATGCAAATCACTTGATTTTCTGATTATGTACTTCTATACGTCTTTATTAATAATTACACTGTATCCATTTGCCGCAAGTATCAATAAGCGAGTGACCGTAACTGAATGTGAAGTGTACGTGTGAACATTCTAATGTTAATTTACTCGTAAAGTAATCTGGAAAACCAAGGGCTGCACAAGAGTTGCTACAGTATGAACTCAAAATGTTGAACCAATATCTCCTTAAAGCAGAGATTGCCTCTTTTCATAGATATTAACAAGATTTAGCACACGGCAAAAAGGTTCGAAACGCAAAAATGACTGGCGTACATCTCTTTCCTGTGGACATCAAAGGTCTCTGATTAAAAACTAATTTAGTAGTATCTCCGCAAGAGTCAGTCACATTTAAACTTAAATGAAATGTCTTTCTACATCAGACTGAAATACAGTTCCATGACCCCCCCCCCCCCCACTCCCCAGATGACCAATCGCTAGTAGTATTGCATCTTATGTACATTGCAACCCTGCCGGGGGTCAGCATATCTGTTTTGTGCATGCCCGCAGGCAATTGTATATACAGCCTCTGTCTGTGTCTTGTAAATAGCCCTTGTTATATTGTTGGTGTTTATGGTTGCATTTACCGGTTGTGACGTGTTTGTTGCCCCTGTCTTATATGTACCATGTCGGATCCTAGCATGTCTGAAGCTTCGTTTAAGTCTCCCACCGTCTGGCTTCCATGTGTTTCCCTATTACTGTATGTTCAGTTCAGTGCTCGTTGGGTGCCTGTTACAGTCCTATTCAGGGCTATAATAAAGAGCATGTTCTGCCGTGGGAAGCAAGTCTCCTCGTTCTTCACTGCTCTCGCAAAGCCTCTGTCTGCCCAGCGCTACAGTACACTTTTTTTTTTTTTTACTTTACATACATACTCATGTTAGTTTATTTTATACATTAGAGACAATAAGAGATTAACAACAGAACATTCATAACAATACATTGTAATATAAATTATGTGAATGTTATGTTGATATTTTATTGTACTGTATACACCATTCTTCATAAAATTGTTATTATTAAGTAATTAACTAATTAAGTTGCTAACGGCCGGATAGCATACAAAGCGTTATGTTGGACGAAGACATGATATATGTCTATGGCGGGACAGGAACTTGTGAAATATTTCTGGGATTTCCCACTTAATATTCTGAGAAAGCAAAACCGAGGATTAGAAGGACCACTGTGAACGTGTATGACCTCAAAAAAAATCAGGACCTCTAAACTTAAATATAAGACTCTAAAAGACTTTTCAAGGCTTTAATTGGTTCAACTCGAATTTAAGACATTTTAAGACTTTATAATGCCCGGTAGACACCCTGATTATATAATTATATGATTATAATGTTTATTATTATCATAAAATGTTTGTTATTAATGTATATTATAGCTGTTAAGGCATGTTAGGATGTTAAGGTATACTTACATGCTGTATGTCAATTTTCTCTGAATGCATTATGATTCAGATGCATTTATGTAAAGCTTTAGTTCTTTAAGGTTCTTTAAGTTGTTTCATTTTTTCAGAAGCCTAAAATGATTAGGAGGCTGATTCAGATGCATTTATGTAAAGCTTTAGTTCTTTAAGGTTCTTTAAGTTGTTTCATTTTTTCAGAAGCCTAAAAT
>JAODJX010000027.1:22839547-22853079 GCA_026776945.1 Isichthys henryi | reverse complement strand
TTGGGGTTTGGGGGGGGGGTCTAATTTTGGGTTCAATAGTGCTCCACTTGGCTGTACTGACAAACTTGTTTGATGTTATTTTTGGCTGGGTGGGGTGGGTACCCAAATTGGAAATTTGCCCCCCCCCCCCCCCCACACTTATCACAGCTTGCTGTCTGTAATCTTCAGCAATGTTTGACAAACCGTGTGCTTGACCCGCATAGTGTCGTCAGAGTTTATAAATCAGGGCATCTTATTGTCCTTTCTGCCTTGGGCCTAATTGCAGCAGAAGCAGATAGTTTGAATTAGATGTTTTTCCTTGGCACAAGTTTCGCTCCTCTGTTCCTCCTCCGTATCTCCTTCCCGCTCCTCTGTTCCTCCTCCGTATCTCCTTCCCGCTCCTCTGTTCCGCCTCCGTAGGTATGTTGCGGGATACGGTCGAGGGCAGGTCTGCCCGCGATGTTCTCCTGCATGTTTGAATTGATTCAGATAGGGCCAAAGGTTACCCTCTGCCTCCAGACATTCAGTACAGGATGGCGATCAGACACATCACCTGCGCTGCCCCGGTAACGGGAGTTAGATTCAGATTTCAGGGTCTGCTAAGGTTATTGGAGCTTGTAACCTGAATAACAGGGTGAAATATATCACGTGGGGTGGGGGGGGAGGGGGGGACAGACCACTGTGATCATGGCGTCCCTCCGCGCGCATCTCGTCCGGGCTGACGAAACGCCTCTCCCCGTCTCCAGGGTCCCTCAGCGGCAGCACCAGTGCCGAGCTCAGCGTTGCCGTAGGAACGGACTGCACGGACCAGGTCTCCCCGACCATGCCACGTGCTGCAAAGAACAGAGTTTCCGGAAAACTCCGCCGCTCCGCCAGCGCCATAAGCAAATCGTCTAACTGAGCGTCTGCTTCTGCAGCTGATCGCCCGTTTTTCTTTGCGTCCGCTTGTGCTTCACCCTCCCACCGCCACGGCCGCAGTGTTTCCGCTCGTTTGGCTTTTCATGAACGTCGACACACAGTTCCCACACTTAACCTATATTTTAAACTTTATAATGCATTTCCATGTGTCTTTATGTCTTAATTTAGTAACTGTGCAACTGTGAGAGTTTTTTTGATTTTTTCATTTGTCAAAGTCTGGAATGAAACTGCACAAGTTCAGTCCCATTAACACGGAAAACACGAGAACCTCAACAGTACAAGCGTGATGTTACTCAGGGTGCTGAGTCTATGAAGGCCTGTAATAATTACAGCTTAGTTTGATATCCATAATTGTAAAAATGGCGACGGTGGGACTTGAAGTAATTGCCGTTGTGCACCTGCTAGCGCAGGTCGCTAACGGGCAGAGCCCTTTGGGGAGGACACTAAAACCTTCTGCTTGTACAGCGAGCTGGGGCAGGTGGGGCAGTAGCCATCTCATCCCTTGGCATTTCAGACTGGTGCAGGTAGATGAACTGGTAAAACACTGGTACTTTTAGGGAAGCTATTAGGACCTTCATTGGCCGTTATGTATCTTAATTTGTGGCAGAAATGCTAATGTCAAGCAGCCCAGAGCAGGACTGTTTTCTTGTTTGTTTCTTTTTTATCATTTAAATATCTGTACTTTTGTTCTTAAATACGGCACCTTCTCCATACCCATTCTTCAACACTAACTGTCCATTGTTGCTTTTGAGTGGTGGCTGTTGTACCATATAGCTGGCTAGCAAACCGACAGCTACCCTAAGGGGGAGGGGGGGGCGTTGTGTTCCTGGGTCACCTTCCCCAGCAGTGGTGCTGAATTCTGCATAAACTGTAACGTGTGCAGAAGTGTGAGCTAAACTATGGTGAATAATACGATTTCTTTTTTTCCCCGTATTTCAGTCATTTAGATTATCCTCCCCTTGATTTTATGCAACTGCTGGAACGAAGAGTGTAGGATATTTTACCCATGGTTTGGAACATTGTATTTGAATAAGTTTGATATGCGTGATGTTTAAACTGTGCCCATTATTTGTTCTGTGAAGATACATTTATGACATTCCTACAGATTTCTTTTGCACTTATTTTTCCTCTGGTAACATAGAATTGAATGTTTCCGTTTGTTCTCGGATGTAAAAACGCTTTAATTTTATACGTCTGTATATTTTCCTGTGTACATACGAGGAGTGTGACAGGCGACTATTTTACGAACGTGTTCCGTGGTCTTGAGCCGAATAGGAAAAAGCAGCCAGCAGAGCCTCAGGTGAAGCCAAACTCCATGCACTGGTGCGTGTTTAACGCCGAGTCCGCAGCGGAGGCCCACGGGCCTCGTGTAACACTCGTCTTCCCCTGGCAGGCCAGCACACATGCGTCGTTGAGATTTTTATTAGACTTTTTTTTTTTTTTTATAACTTGAAGAGTTAAAGCATCCACACTTAGCAGAGGTGAGTGATTGACAGGCCTCGGGGGGCGGGGGGGCGAGGGGAGGTCACTGTAGCCATGATACTGAGAGATGCCAGGTTGTGATGATGTGAATTTAGCTAACAGACCCCACCCCTCACCTCCCCAACCTATCCCGACTCCGTGCCCTCTGGCTGAAGATGGCAGATGCTGCAGCACTTAGCTGTTCTGTGTAGTTAGCCTCCTTGGAGCTAGGTGGCGCTGCAGGACTTTGCTCTCGGTGACTGTCAGCCTGGCTTGGTTTTGCTCCCACAGCGGGCGCCCCCCCACCCGCCACTCCACACCTGGGATTAAGCTGGCGGGGAGGCCAGGTGTTACACACACTGCCGGCTCCAACGAATCTGCAACACTGTTCCGTTGCACTACTCTGCCTTAGCCGGACTGTATCTCCCTCAAGCACTGATAAAGACAATAGGACACATGATCTGAGGACAGCTCTCAGAAAAGAAGTTAATTGTGTGTATTAAAGAATGTATGCAAAGAAGAATAATAACGGCCTTGATCAGATCGATTCCTTCACCTGCACTGCAAACACAAACACATCTTGGCCGCACTGAGACGTTTATGTAGCAACAGTAGATGCAAAATAAGAAGCAAGACCTTAAGGCAGATGTTTCTGTCATTTAATTAACAGCTGGGTGTAAGTCATTGATATGATCTGGGCCAAATGCGTATCTTAGTCTGGTCAGCGTGTGAAGCTACATAGCTAGTTTTAATTCTAGATTTCGGATAGGAAACCAGCGCCTGGTTTCATTGTGAGGGTTCTTACTGATAAATATAAATATATAAAAGCCTGTAATATAATCTTTGTAAACAAGAAAAAAAAAAGCTTGAAAATCCATCTTTAATTGTTAACATATCAAATTGTTTTTAATGATAAAGTCATGTTATCTTTATTAGAAATGTGAAAAATGAAAACATTTCATTAAATTGATTTGGAAAATCTGTTTTAATGCTTGTTTTATTCCCACGCTCCACATAATTGCGCGCTTTTCTTTTCTGGTTTCTTCTTTTGGGTATTTTATTCTAAATTGGCATTCATCGACTGTTATTCACCATTTTGGAATAATTATTATTATTTTCTTTAAGCTGATGAAAAATCCACCTTGTTTTCACTCGCTTGTGAGGGAATTCTTTTCAGATGTCATTGCTCGACAGACCTGACAGACGACTTGGGGGTGACACGTCGCGAAGTTGCCCCAGCTTGGGCTGATGACTTTGCGGGGGGGGGGGGTAGCTACAGTAACCTGACCCCTCTTCCATCTGTCGCTCCTGCTGTGGTCTGCTGTATCGGGCGAAGCAGCGAGTAATGGCCCCGTCCCGGCTTTACAGGTGCAAAGTCTGTCTTCGCGGCCGCGATGATTGTTTAAGGCCGGAAAACAAGTGATCCGGCGCCTCGCCTCACCTGCAAAAACCGCAAGACCAGCCGTCCGCTTCGGCGCCGTCGATAATAGCGATTACAAGACAAGTATCCTCATCGGTAAATTTCCATTCGTCAGTTTAAAGGAAAAAAAAACTGTGTTGGAGCAGTTAAAATTGTGTAGAGTGTGAATTTATCAGATTACATCCCCCGAAACGCAGATAAACTCGGAAGATTGATTAATTGCGGGCCCCCTGAGCGCTTTACCGTCTCTCCTTATAGCTTCCTGATTTCACCTGCAGTCTCATCTCTTGGCAGGCAGATGTTAAACCATCGACCTTGCAGAGGTGTGCGCACCATCCGAGTAGGAGCGTGTTTTCTCAGAGATCTGAAGCCTCAGGTAGCGTCATGTTCCTCCGTTTATCACAAATCTGAATCCACGGCGCGCTAGTCCTTGACACGAACAAAACGGTCTATGTATTAACTGATAAAAGGAATCTTTAAGAAAACAGAAGCGTGAATTTTATCTCCTGCCACTCAAAAGTGGTTTTAAAAATATGAGACTTTGAGTTACAGCCAGACGGATAATATCGTTCTGGGGTGAGTTTCCCGAAGCCGCATTAACGCAACATCGTTCGTAACTTATGTCTTTTAACGTAGAACTTACGAACGACGTAGCATTATACGGGATCAGGAAACTCATCCCTGGTAAGGGATGCGCAGATTTTGTCCTTTGGTTCTGGCTAAAGAAAGTTAACGTTCAACACCTGCAGTGATGTCCTGTTTGTTTGGATTGACCTTTCAAATAAAATCTATTTGCATTCTCAGTTAAGAAGGGAGCCTCTTGTTATGTAATATGCCTTAGTCACAGATCGTAAACAGAAACAGAAGTAAAATTAAAGTAAATATTTAGATGTAAATATTAGAAAATAGAAAAACAATAAAATAGAATATAATCACTAAAGTGCCATGTAACTACTACGTTCATTAAATTAATAACGGATTAAATGCAAATAGTAATTGTAGGAGACACATGTGTGTCTTCAGAAAGTAACAGAGGCATAAATGGCGCCTTCATCCAGTGTCTAAGAACCTCATCTGTTATTTTATCAAGTATTTTAAGTTAAACTTTCAATAATCTGTTTTGTGGCATTTTTTTTTTTTGTTTTTTTTGTTAGCCTAAAGTTCTCTGAACAGGTTTATGCAGACTTCTGCACCAGTGCTGGTGGGAATTACAATAGACCCATGTGGATGCCGTTAAATTATATTAAAATGCCAAAAAAAAGACAAAAATAACTGCTGAGGATATTCACGTGTTGGTAACTGAAAACAGACATGTCACACGTATAACAGAATTAACATCCGTTTTTTTGACAGTTGTTTTTCCTCAAGTGCCACCTCTTCACGTGAGTTGTAACGTTATTCAAATGTACGATATATGCGTAAATTGGCTTCTTAAATGCCTCCACAATAAATTGCGTTAGGTTTTAAGCAGTGGTTTATTTTTGTCTAGGGCCGTTCTAAAAATGTTAAATAATTTAACTTTTTAAAGAGACCGTTATGATACGATTGACTGAGAACCACAATACTCTCCTCAGTAGTATCTTTAAGTGGCTAAATTAAGATATCAATTAAAATAGATACTAGGATATACTAAAAGTGCTAGAACTCGTTGTTACGGGGGGGGGGGTGCGATTTAAGCGCGTTAGTCTATGCCACCCCTTTTAAATCGTGCCAATAAGGTCGTAAAGCAAATCGAGGTAGGTCACCTCAGTACAATCCCGTGGCGCGGCACATTGTTGCAAGATTGAATCAAGGGCAGAGTGTGTCGTTAATAATCGAAAATCGAAGTTTCAAGTCACTTCAAGCAGAGACAAATGTCTGGAAAACACAGAGGTGATCACTTTGTACAGTGATTATCGTGCATGGGTCGTCAAGGCATTTGTTTCCTTTTGAGGTAATCTGGAGTTCGCTCTACCTTGTTAAACTGCAGGAAATGGGATTTTTTCCCCCATATGTGAAATAGAATTGATGTAAAGACATACATTTTTTTATTCAATTTTAGTTGATTTTCCTACACATACGTTAAACTTAGTTACGAGTGAATTCGTTTGTTATTGAACTGACAAACTGTACAGTGAGAAACGATACGGTCTTTTCGTAAAGTTGGCCGTTTCTTAAGAAAGTATATATCGTGATTTTTTGTATCATTCTAAAATTAGGATTTCTTACCGTTTTAGTTCGTTTTCATTCATTAAATATTTATTTATATACTTACGTGTTGTACTAATGCAACATCTCAATATTTTAAGGAGAATGTTTTGTATCTTAAAGTACTTAATATTTAATTGATGACCAATTCCCTCATGTTCCCTTTGAACTGTTTTATTTCGTAAATAATCCATTCCTTCAGATTCACTTATTACGCTGATTTCAGTTTGGTTTAATATAGCAATGTTCTGTATTTACGTTTATAATGAGTTTGTCTTATGGTTTGTCAGGTAGTGAGAAATCAGTCCGTCTGACAAGGTTTCCTTTCAAATGCAGACCAAAGAGGGATAAAATTATGCTGCATGCGTAATTAAAATCCATAAACTAGCGCGTGCATGTGAACCCTCGTGTCATGTAAGGGTAAAAATTAAATTCTTTATTGTCCTAAGTTAAATATGCTCTATTTGTTAAATATGTTGAAGATTTTACATGTATTGATCAATGAATTCGCCTATTTTTCCCCTCAGAAAACTGCCAAATCCTTATTTATTCGTGGCCTGGAAATAACTTTTTAAAATTGCTTCCACTTTGTTTACTCACATAAACTCAGACGTGCGAGATGCTCATATAACCTGTGAATGAAAAACGCGCCGAAAGTGAACATGACGCTGACAAAGCAACCGTTTGCCATTTTGAAAATATTTTATTTGAAGAGAGAGCCAACACAGTTTAAACATACGATTAAAGCGCTATAAAATCTAACATTTAAGAAAATAACCTGTATATTAGAAAAGGATTGCATCTAAAATAAGAGCTTACGTTTTACAAGAGCTGTGTAGATTGTAGTAAAGTTGTAAACCATCCACAACATCATAACAACGTATAGATAAATATGACAAAGCAACATTTTGCTAAGACGCCAAATTCCAGAATGACTTACAGAATCACACAACACAATAATTTACGTAAAATAGTCTTCATAAATAAATAAATTAAAATATAACGATAAAACATATAGCAATAATATTAATAATATAGATGATAAAATATGTGCCGACTTTATCAAAAATTAAAACAATCATTACAGACATTGACATTTTTAAGGCAGTTACAGCACGATAACTTATGTGTTAAAACTCTAAAGGCATTAATGGTTACACTTCAAGGGAATGTTTAAGAATTTCGTTTGCTTCAAGACAACGGTAAAAGTCGATGTCCAGCGATTCACAAGCTATAATAAAGCTAACGTTATAGAGAACATTTACAGCATGTGAATTAAAAGGCATTTATGACAAAAAAAAGTACACCTAAAGATTTAGAGCAATTTCTTAGGTCTAGAAGCTAGTACATTAGCACGTGTGCAGCAGTCCTAAAAAAATATCTTTAACAGTCAAACTAATGCTTTTTTTGTGATAAACTAAGTCGAGAGAGATTTGAAAATATATACTTCAAGTTATAGTTCCGTAATATTTCAATGGCCATTGATTGGTTTGACCGAGACGCCCCACGATCTTTGGCGATTCGGATCGTAAAATCGAGGCGCTTCCATGCCGCGTTTCCCCCGTTTAAAGGCACGACTTTTCGAAGATGCTCTTTAGCAAGCAGGGCGCACCGGCATCTGAAGGAGGATGACCTGCCTGTTCTCCGAGGGGTGGCATTTGTTAATGTGCCTCGTCAGTCCTGGCGAACTGTAGAAGGTGGCAGGACAGTATTTGCAGGGAAACACCTGGGACGAGTGCAGGAGCCTGAGGTGTCGCTCCTGGCTGCCCCTGTTGGGGAAGCTCTCGCCACACACCGGGCATAGGAGGCACTCCAGGGGGCTTAGGTTCAGTGGACCTTGGCTTTGGTTTTCGTCGGAGGGCGGCGCCTGGTTGAGCTTCTCGGCTCCCTTCTCGGCGTTTGGGAATCCGTGCTCTTCCAGGATCTTACCCTGCGAGTGTCCCGAGAGGTGCTTTCTCAGGTAGGCTTGGCGTTTGAACTTTTTCCCACAGTGGTGACAGTCGTAAAGGCCGTCTTCGGAACCAGACTCTGACGGCCCCGGGCTGGGGGTGTCCCTGTCGCTGGCCAACTCTGCCCTCATGTCCTTGAAGTCCTCAGATAGGGCCTTGACACCAGGCGGCACCTTAGCGATCTCGGGTCTGGCGGCCGATGCGCCGGGCGCCGCTGGCGGTCTCGGCTTGTGCCAGCGCCTGTGAGAGGCGAGGTTTGCCGGGCAGCTGAAAACCTTGTCACATTCAGGGCACCTGTACTCAACCCTTACGATTCTCGAGCACTTGTGCTGGGCTAAAGAAAAGGGATCGGCGTATTCTTCCTTGCATAACTGACAGATGAATTCCCCCAAGGGTTTGCTTCCCCCCGACGACGGCGGTCTTGGTTTTAAATCGACCGGTCCTTCT
This sequence comes from Isichthys henryi, assembly GCA_026776945.1. Classification (NCBI taxonomy): domain Eukaryota; kingdom Metazoa; phylum Chordata; class Actinopteri; order Osteoglossiformes; family Mormyridae; genus Isichthys; species Isichthys henryi. The sequence continues at coordinate 22,844,718 of JAODJX010000027.1, read as the reverse complement.
TTAATTTTCAGACCAAGTACAGGAGAAGTTGTGACATCGTCTTCGAAATGGAGTTTTCTGATCGCTTTGGGTTTCTTCGCGACGGGCTTCATCTTGCGGTCGCTGTCGGATATCGGTCTTTTACTGCTGTTCCTGGCGGCAGCCGAGGGGGCGCCGCTTGTTGTGCCACTTCGGCTGCTGTTGCTGGTGCCGATTTTCAAGTCCACAGGTGCGAAGAGGAGCTGGTCCAAAGTGGTGAGGGCGGCAGGTGTAGGGAATGACTCTGCAGAAATGGGCGAGCCCAGGTTAAAACTTCTCTCGAAATACCTCCTCTCGTGTTCCTTGCTGATGGGCCGCGTAGGGCTGTACAGTGCCTGATACACCGCCTCGGGGTTGCCAAATTGTACTGGTTTTGCATCCCGTCCAGAAACCGGTGTGTCCGCTGCGTGATTTGGTGACGCCTCTGCGCGGTCTGGGCTGGAAGCGACGGATACAGCTGGGGATGCATCGCTTTGGCTTCTCACAGCCTGCATCTGGTCCTGATCATTCTCCTCGGCGCGAACCCTGTAGGATACGTGCCCCGATTTCTTGTTTCGTTTTACCAGGAAACCCTTGGGCATCTTTGCGGATGAGGAAAATGGTACTTGAAAAAGATGTGCTGGCAGCTGAAATGAAATCCAGGTTTGTAGGATTTACAGGCGCGCTCGCTGCTCTGATTCCACCCGCACCTTTTGGCTATTGATCTTTCTCTTCCCGAAATGCTTTCGTCTCCAAGGCATAGCTGCACTCTTTTTAAGGAGGAATGATGCTATTGTTCTCGCCCCTTGTTGCCACATCCCCAACCAATCAGATGAAACATAGATCCCTATGGATTTGGTGGTGGGAGGGCAGAAAGAGTTGGGTTCGGGGGAAATGTGGGAGGGTTTGCAGATTGCTTAGCAGATGTACCTGTAGTGTATTATATTACTGAGCGTTTTGCGCCCCTCCCCGATGTAGGCACACGCCGGGACCCTCCTCTTTTTACGGTCTGATGGGTTTCTATACAAATGCACACGTGCCGTGGCTTTGTGCATCGCCTTTGGGGGCTACCGATCTGCCAAAAGGAAACGTCCGTCAGTACCACCATCATCAGAATTTTAAATTAAAATTGGGCGTGAGGGTTTTCAAATGAAATAGCAACAAAGAAGTTGCGGTTAGTTGAATTGCACCCTGCGTCTACTGTAAAATATTTAAGTTCTTGTCACCATGCAATGGCCACCAACCTAAAATTAAAAATATAGTATTGTGATTAAAATCAGTTCGGACACGATGTCGGGTAGTTGTATAGCACTATGACGAAATTAACACATATATTCCGACATACCCTGACTGGCGATCTTGTGCTCCAGAAGGTACGTTGATAAAACCGAGCGCAGATGACTTTGTTTACTGGGTGTTACTTGTTCCATCAGATGCGTGTTTTCTATGGAAGCGGTAGCGCTCGTGGTCATTGGGCACCTGCAAATAAATACAGCGGTAAAAATGAACATAAACAGATATTTAAAATAGGCTGCACGTTGTGGCACGTGTCCGATGCGGCAGTTTAACTCTACTTATAAATCAGACATGTTACGCATACATAAATAATAAGAAGGGTTTCTCATTTTACAACACAATAGCCATGCCTGCCCAAGCTGTATATCCCGTTTGCGTTTGAAAAGCAAATTGACCTCTTCACTGTGAAATAGGACTCTCAGGCAATCTGGCCAAAAGATAGGCGCGTGCTGTGTATAATCAGGGCTCCGAACAAAGGAGGCCAAACCCGAAAGGGTCAATCCACGGTGATCTCCCCATTAAAGCCGCACAACTTCCCCGGGTCAGAGCTGCCTCAAAGACATTAAATGTATATAAATTTACGGGAGCACGCACGGGCGCGCGCGCGCGCACACACACACACACAAATATGCGTGATTATTTATGCTTCGGAGGGAAGAACATCTAGCTGACTCTAATTTCTTTTAAGGGTTTTACATGGACGAGCAGGAGAGGGAGTAAATGATTAATCCACTATCTCTTTTGAGAAGTTTTGGCCTGTAGCTATAAAGTACATTTTGTGCCTTGTTTGCGATTAATCGAATATAATATTTGTGTTGTTACTAACTAGCAGCGTTTTAAATGCGCGGTCTTTATCTAGCCCTACACTTTTCAGAAGCACTGGAAATTATCTCGTACTAATTATTTTGATCTTGTGTTAGCGTACGATTAATTAAAGCTGTAATACATATCATCAGCACCTATTACAATTAGCAACATATGTCACATATGTGGGATTGTAATTTAAAAAATGAGCGAAATCTTCGTAAGGCCTGTCTGCTGTGTTGAACTGCTTCATTACTAAACTGCACAAAAGCTATGCATAGTAACTTATTCTCGTGCAGCTGTGTTTGTTGCGTATTCTGAAATGAAGAAGGGCTGAAATTTCAAAACCCATTTAGGCTCACGATTTCAGCGTTTTAGAAGAGCAGTGATTAATAGTAATTTCTTTTAATCTATTAGGGAAACCGTTAAATGTTTCAACTACATAAACAGATAAATCTGCTCATAATCAAGTCACGTTCTGTTTATAGCGTGTTTCTGAGTGTACAACGTTTGCCAACGAGCTGTAAAACACAATTTTTTGGTTAAAAAATCTGGTAATGTTAATTACTGATGTGTGCCGAAGGAAGCCGAGTGTTGCTGACCAGCGTAATGTCGTTAGATTTAAGTTCGCCCTCACAGGATTAGCCGTTCGTTAGTTACGCGTGGAAATTATAGTACAATAAAGCTCTCTTAACTCATATTGTTCACTTTATTAGCATAAAGCTGCAGTGGACGAAGTCAAACTACACCACCAGTGTATCAGAAATTGAATGTTTCATTTCAGCTTATTATTCGCTTCTGTTTTTATAGGCCTATATGCAAGTTGCATTGAATACATTTTACGTCGCTCGCATCCTGTGTAACATGCCAACATTACTTTGAATGTATGTACACATACTGAAATAAACTAAATAAAAAGAGGAATTACAGTTATAGGTTACGAAATATTTGCAAGATTGCCTATTTAGTATTCCAAAAGATGGCTTTTTTTAAATAAAATAAACTAATTTAACCAGCTGACTTTGAACTGCCGCTGTTTTGCGCAATTAGCAACAATATGCAACTCAGTCGTTTTAAATGACTTTTCAGTCCGGTTAAAGTGGTCGGTCATTATTTTCCAGCAATCTGTTGTATCGGTTTTCAGTTTTAGGGTCATAAAACCAGAAACAAAATTTCAGAGCCGACGATTAAAATGGTTACACAATTTACGGGTGCAAATTGCACTTTGATCGATTCTCAAATCCTACAAAAAACAACTTCTGCGCGTGGTACAAGGATAGGAAAACATAAGAGATGAGCAGGTTTTCACTCGCTGCTGCACCGACTTTTCTGTCATCATCACAGTAAACGTTTCTGTTTGTTTTATGGTCTGGAGAGCTACCTCGTTTGATGGCATTTTAACGATTACTAATTTCCCGTAATTTTTAAGCGCGCGTGGGCCGGTAATATTTGTTTCGGATGCGTGTGCGTGTGTTTGTTCAATGGCGTGTGCTGCCCAGCAGGAGATGTACTGAAGATTTGCGCCCAATTAGCATACAGCTGCTGGTCCCTCTTGCCTAATGTACACAATATTCACTTTCATCCAGGCCTTATCGGCGTCGCATGGAGTCACAGCACCATGCCCGTTAAACAACAACAAAGACGCTCTTTAAATATCTCACTGAACGCAATGCTTCTGTTCCCGGCACGTCAAGATAACCCTTTTGATTTATCACCAAGTGTCAACTTTGCGCTTTAACAATTCTCGATTAGAAGAAAAGAAAAGGGGGAAAAAAAGCCCATATCGAATTAGCTAGTTTTATTTGCTCTTGTTTAAATATTATAACTTGATCTATCTTTGGGTTATTGCTGCGGGATGTGTACTATAAGAGGTAACATTTTAAATCCACCAGATTTAATTAACTAAACAAAATGACCTGCAAAGTACACAATATTGTTTGGACTGGGAAAAAAATCTATTTTTTGGCAGTGGACTTCATAAATGATTTCTCAAATTATATCAAATTGCGTGTCGTATAACTGGAAAGTTTTAAAAGGTCTCAAATGCTACACGGAACAAAACGAGTCATTTATAACAATATAGTGATAACGAAGTCAGTCAGAATGAGAGACCCTCTCGCCGCATCGATCTAATTGTTTGCGCCACCTGCAGGCGAAAGTAAACGCTGCACCAGAAACAAAAGAGCTCCCGCCCCTACCGGTAACTCTCACGCTGTATTTTGGTAGCGATCCACAATTTCCCCTTTGCTGTTTGCAGTTATGACAGTCTATGCGTTTTATGTGTGTAAAGGTCAATGAAAGTAATGGGTAAATGCTTAAACAAATTTAGGATTTACCAGAAGTTCTGCACTAACCTTGGTCGTATAATTATGGAAACTTTTAATAATTATAGTAGGCCTACTTTAATTATGGTAACCAAAATTCCATAGTTAAGTTTATAAAGCATTTATCATGCTTCAGCTCATAGCTGATATAATCGATGTCTTAGATTCTGTAGTTATCGAATACAAAAAAAAAGAGAATGAAATCGCTTTTGTGTTTGCGGTTTCCTACCAAGCTGGTCCAAGCTTGTCGTGTCCATCACGTCACAGTACTATCGTCAATCAATTATTTCGGATGTTCCTGATGGTAAACCAGCTTACAGAATTAAAGTGAAAGTGGCCGCGATCAGCACGATGACAAGACCCAGTGAGCAATGTATATTTAGTCGGGGTTAGGGGGGACGATGACCAGAGCAGAGAGACTTCCACTATTGTTTCCTAGCAATGGGGGAAAAAAGCAGATTGGACAACTGCATAAACAGATTAAATTCACAGACAATGGTCGAAGTGATTTGAGGTCATATGTGTTTAGATATTAGAAGGAGGTTTTTGAAACCTACGTTTCCTCGGTGAAATACAGCGAATTAGTGCCAAGGGAAAACTAATGAAACCCGCGTTTAATCTTGGCTTTCTGTCACTTTGTGTTACACATTAGATAGCTGTTATTTTTCTCGCCTACCTCTGCCCGGGTGTTAATGCGTACGAGCCCCTGGACTGCGGTGGGACCTTAAATACCCTATAAAATAGAGTAAC
>JAODJX010000027.1:22803604-22825844 GCA_026776945.1 Isichthys henryi | reverse complement strand
GCACACCTACGGGCAATTTAGCAACTCCAATTAGCCTCAGCATGTTTTTGGACTGTGGGAGGAAACCGGAGTACCTGCAGGAAACCCCATGACGACATGGGGAGAACATGCAAACTCCACACGCGTGACCCAGGCGGGGATTCGAACCCGGGTCCACTCCGCGCTTCCCAAAAAAAAAAAAAAAAAAAAAAGACAAGAATGTCACAGTTGCCTGTGAACAATATGTTCAGTTGGTGCAAGACTTGGCTTAATTTTAGGCCACATCTACCATATGTGCAAAGACCGACCCTGCCAGCTTCAGCTCCGCCAGAGGAGGGGGGGGGGGGGGTAGGAGCTGTCCCCTTAAAGCCCCCCCTTCACCCCACCCCACCAACTCAGCTAAAAACATCGGGTACTGACTCACTGCTGCTGTACAACTTTTCATGGAGATGCAAACATACAGAACTGTATCCTGCATTGTTTACGTGATACAGAGTCTGAGTATTTACACCCAGAGTTATGTTAACTCTTATACATTGTATACAACCACCTGTCTCCTTGCTGGGGTGTATTACAAATAAAATACTTATACGACACATCCCAAATATACACCTGCACCATTATTCAAATACACTGAGCAATTAAAAAGGCCTTTCGCCAAAATGTCAAATGTATTTAAACTGATCACCCTGTATTTTCTTATAGAAATGTAATCATTTGCTTCCTGCCCCATGTCTAGGGAAAGACGCTTAGGGGAGACAACGCTATATTCTGCACATTAAAAACGAAAAATGAAAGCGTATAAAATAGCACGTCAAAGGACAGCTAAGCACAGTCAGCATTTCTCTGAACTACTCGGCCATTTAATTGTAGAAAGGTTTAGATTTTGCCGCCATCTAGCGTCCACTAGATGTATTACACCAAAAGGTTAAAGGATGATTGCAACGCGAGTAAAATTCGACTTTCCCAGCGTCATCTTCAACGCAATTGTTTGTAACAATTTTCCAAAGCTATAATCAAGTCAGTAACACGTAGATTTGCCAAATATACCAATTTACTAATAAAAAGGTGCAGTAAACATGACATTAAAAATGAAAGCAGAATCATGGTATATGAATTTTATTCCCCCCCTCCCCCAGCATATCCGTATTACAAGTGGAAAAAAGAAACAAAAATTAAAAATCTGTATAGCTGTGACTCTCTAGCAGTAACTAAATGTTCCTAATACATACAGCTGTCCAGTCCGTAAGCCTAACCCCATGACCAGCCTGGGACCCATATTAAAAATGTGTCAAAGTAAACCATTTTTCACACTGCAGATTTTATATCTTCCCATGATCAAAATAAATAAGTTAAAAACTAAACACTGGAGCCTTTTTGGGGCATATTTACAGTATGTTTGCACGGGCTAACTGAAAGAGAGTCACAGCGCTTGGTTATTCTATGTCTTCGGGTCTGACCGGGTGTGGCAGGGGAATGATGGACTTCTTCTCCGTGTCTCTTGACAATGCCTTCCTCATATCTGTGGAGACAAATGGGCGCTGAGCACGACAGAAGGACCCGACTCACGCACAAGACGACACGGCACTTTGCGGCAGTCTGCCGGACACAATCTGCCACGCCGGCCCAAAGCTACCAATTCGGTTTAAGCCATGCACTCACACGCAGACAGACAACAGGATAGGCAGCGGGAACTATAGAAACGGTAGTCATGGGGACGCTGGGAAAGTGGGTGTGTGGCCGTAAGTAAGCTCACCATATGCATCCTCATCGGGCTCCCCGCTGCTGGCAGAATAGTATTCAATGACAGTCCTATAGACACTGTAGCCCAGCTGTTTATACATGTTCACCGCCACTTGGTTGGAGACCCGGACGAACAAATCCACAAAGAAGCCCCCCTTCCTGAAAGACGGGCGACCGACAAAGACATCATTAAGGCCATCACAAAAGCAGCGAGTATTGTGGTGAAGGAAGACAGAAACTTCCTAGCTCAATGAGCCTCTAGCATCTTTTACCAAGAGTTTTGCAAACTGATCCCCTAATATGAAAGACATGGTCTAAACGAGTTAAGTGTAGAATCACATATCATTTCGGACAAAATCGTCCACCAAAAAGCTGAAGATGACACAGGATAAACAATGGAGAATTAGGAGGCAACATTCGGCATGAGCGTCGACCAGGACACACCTCTCTGAGATCTCCTCCAGCAGCTCCATCAACTTGGCAGCCAGTCCAAGACGCCGGAACTCAGGGGCCACAGACAGCGCGGTCACATGTCCGTGCCACTCCTCCCGAGCCACCGAACCCTCCGCCTTGCCCATGACTGCGCGGAGAGCACAAAGCATTTAAGAGCAGGGACTTCTCAAATGGCACAGTTCAAGAAACACATAGGGGATTCAAACAGGGGCCCACATTTAATGACAGTTCTCCGGTAAACAATCCAAATTGATTTTGCAATTAACCAGGTAAATAAGCGGTGAGACCAGATCCTTTTCATTCGGAAAAAACACCCACTAAGTCAGCAATTAGCGCCATAATCAGTTACGACTATACTAAAATACCCTCAGTAAATAAACAAACAAAAAAAACACCTTAACTTTGGATATTTTACTCAAGCAACAAGTACATTTCCTCACACAACACTTACTGTAGCCCATTAATTCACCTCCCGGTGCCTCAGCCACAATAAAGTACTCCGGCCAGTGAGCAAGGTACTGCAGGTAGAACGGGATGCCATACTAGGTGGCGACTGTAAAGGAGTCAAACATTTATCAAAGCCGTTTCGTCCAAGGCTGTTGTCAATGTGTGCGGGACTTTATTCATATACAGGGGACCAGGCAAAGCACCTGTCCGAAGAGCAAATCACGCCTGGAAACATAAGTTACACTACACTGAAAGGATACAGTTTCCGTCAGGGGATCCAGATTACTGCCAAACACAAAAAAAGCACGAATAAATACATATTCATTTCTTGTCATTTTGTTCCCTATTAAATAACACTACAGAAGTAGCTTTTTGCACCATAATCCCAAACATATGTAAAAAAAGGTTAACACCGGTAACTCATGCATCACCATTAACTTTGCAGAAAAAAAAATATTCAATTACGTTACAAACAATATATAATAGAATCTCATCTGATATGCAGCCACACATAACAGACTAGTTAACGCAATAAAGGACGTGCACTTACATGAAGACAGAACACGGATTAGAGCAAACGTTCATTTAGCTTTTAGCTAAACTGCCAGTGGACCAGTAATGTCCCTAGCTGACTCTCGTTCCTGAAACGCTTGCCAGGCAACTAGCGACAACTGAATCACAGAATCAAACAAAAAGGCTATACTCACATATTGTTAAATTTGAACAAATCGTCGCAAGTGAATGCTCGGAGAGTAGTCATTTTTACCCCGCGCTACACCGCAGGAAGAGAATATCGTGACCTTTTACCTTTGAACGCGACTTCCGGTTGCGCAGCGGTCAAACGAAGACGTGCTCTGCAGTTTTCAGTCTTTTCAGTTATAGCTATAATGTGCTTTTTTTAAAAACTGTCGTCTCAAAATAACTGGGTTAATGTTTGTCGCTAGTCAAGCGTACAGAGGCAATTGAAATAAATTTTTGTTTGCGTAAAAATAAAACCGACTCTGTAGCAAAACAGTGTAAAAGCTCGTCAGGAAAAGTTTAACGGGGTGGCACATTTGTTAATACTGTATTTGGATTATGAAAAAGAGGTCTTGAGTTACTCATACTTTAGAAGTCATTCGATGAGGATAACGGGACACATATGAGGGCAGTTAAGAGATACTGTTTAGTCTTACTGCCTCTCTGGACAGTAAGAGATAACCACAAAGCAAAACCTGTACGGGATAAGCAGTTGGACGATGGATAAATATTACGATCAGCCTTCTCAATATAGGAATGTAATACTGACCTCTAGTGGTCATGTGTATACAACCCATTCTGTTGTATGTAAATGAGGCCATTCAGCCCATCGAGCTCGTTTATCATCAGTAAGTTAATAACAAAATTCCTTTATTTATATTTCATTTGGTTGCATTCATCGCCCCCAAAATAAAGCTTTGTATTTAAATTATTAAGTCCACCCCCTCCCATACCAATCTCCCACCCCCCCACCTTTTCCAGTGGTCCCTACCATTGTACGCTTTCATTGTAAACATAACCCTGCAATTCTTAGTGAAGGGTATTGGATGTGTAGTTAATTTGGTAACATGTCTGTCGATGTGAAAAAAATATATATTGGAAATTCTAGATGTATTAAAAGCTATTGCAAATGATCGAGACTGCGTTGGGATTATATTCTCTGGACAGTTTCCAAAATGGCTGACATACCACTCTACCTGGGTGGGGGGGCTGTTAAAGTGTTGGTAAACATGTCTACCTTTCATTTCAGATCTTACCTTCCTAGTTGAAGTGCTTCAGTAAATCACAACCATCTTATGTTGAATCACTACCCCAAAATGAGGCTCCTTTTTGAAGTAAGATACGAGGAAATGAAGAAATAAGCTGGCTGACGTGCGTTCCACTGAGTCTGGAGAGGAACACAAGCAAGCAGTACTAAAGAGCGGCCTCACTCAGCAGCTTCCTGTTTGCTTGCTGCCCTGCAGGGACTGGTGACTACGAAGCCTGTCATAGCAGACACCTGTGCTAGGATGACAGCTGAAATGGGAGCACTGTGACTCCAGGCTGGTCTATCGATCGGCCCAAAAAAGTCAGAAGTCTACAACTTGGTTTGTGTAACACTACTGGAGTGTTGCACCAGTACTGTGTTACACTCATATAGACACTGAAAAATAAAGCATGTCACAGAATGCGGGGGCAGCCTTGTTTGCTTGTGCCGATGTCTGCTTCATCTACACATTCCCAAAGATAAGACAGGATAGAAGAAGATCACATATGATATGGCATAATGCATTAAGATACGTTACGATAAGGTACAACTTTTCTTCACCAGGGGAAAATCTTGTGCATACAGCAGCAAGCTGGATTAAGTGCAACTGAACAAATATAGGGTGCAAAACAAGATGAGATGCAAAAACAGTTTCACAATGTGTAAACAAATGTAAAACGTACACAGCAAAACAAAGCAAAAAACAAAGAAAAAGTACACAGTACATGAACAATATGATTCACACTATTTTAATGAGCAGTAAAAAGCGTTGTGACTTAAAAATAGCAGTGATGAACTCCGTGGTCAGCCACTGTTTATACCACATGACCTCAGCATACTGATCAGCGTTATGCATTACGCCAGGGTCTTTGCTGGTAAGCTGTCGTATACTGTGGAGCGTAGGGAATTCCCAGGTGAATCAGAATCAGCCCCACCTCCCACATACAGATAATTTACCACTCTCTCAGCACATGCCCCTCGGCCCCCCTTAAATCTAAAACGGTGCGTAAATGCCCTGAGGATCTCTACGAAGATTTACTCATTTGAAGAGGTTGTAATTCTGCCTCAGAATGGAATGTCTCCCCAATCCAAAAATATAGCCTTTTTCCCCCCCCAAACATGTGGATGAATATAGCAAAGCAAGAATTGAGGCATTCATTGTGCTTTAACCAGACAACCACCTGTTCACCATACACACACATGGAAAGCCTGCGAAAACAACATGACAGTTAATTTTTTAAGTCAGCACTTAAGACTATTAATAACACTAAGCACTCTGTAGAGGCTAATATTAAACAGCCAGGAGCTGTTATGGGTAACATTCATTTAAGTTTAATAATAAAGTATAAAAGATCAACAAATAGTAGATGGGCTGTCAAATACAGTTTCAGTGAATAACTCACATAAAGAAAATGATTTAAATCATTAACCTGCACCACTCCCCTTGAATATTTTTGGTTCTGTCTGGGGGGGGGGGCACTATCTTTTACTCCAAACACTGTCAACTTATTAAATATCTTTTTGGACCCACTGCAACTGATATGCAGACCCCTAGGGGGCACTAGACAGCAGGTTGAAAATTCCTGCTGTAAGGTATTGCATGGACCCTGCACTAAAATTTAAGAATGATGCTGAGAGTGCAGGAGAAATATATATTAAAAAAAAAAAACATCCATCAAATTTGACACCCACCGTTAAAAGTGCTTTGACTCCAGAAAAAAAAAACAATTATCAAAATGTAAAAACATTTCTGTATGATGCTTTCAGTTCTACTTTCAGATGTTTCCTTCCCGGTTTGGGAAGCAGGAATGACGTATATCCTCCTGAACTCCATGACATGGGAGGATTCCAGCTTCTACTGCTGCAGGAATAGTGTGATCAGAAGCCAAGGGTAGAGGAGGACTTTCTGGAGACTTGGATGTGAGTGGACATCCAGCGAGCGGCTGGGAGACCTACCACACGTGGAGAAACACAAACACATAGCTGCAGATGTCTTATGTTTGGACTCCGATGCTCTAATCCCCATAGTATCAGTGTCACTGAACCAGAATGCATCCCTGTCTCAGCTTCTGTCGCATTGGGAGGGCAGGGCTTATGGCTTGACTTGGCAGAAACAGGGTAAAAGTTTCCCAGACTGTCCCAAGTCATCGTGGGTCAGGGTCTCAGTACAGAAGCAGGATTGTAAAATCATTCTGGGCCTGTCAGGCGTCATGACCAGAGTGGTGATCAAACCTACAGCATACAGACATCAAAGTGGATTTCTGGACGTCTGGTTTCGATTCATTAAAGGCCATGCGAGTCTCAACTGGAAAATTGAAAGCTTTTTGGAAACCCTAACTGTTTTGCCACAATTTTTTTTTTGTTAGGCAACAGATAAAGCCAAAGTAAACACACTTTAAATGAGGACTGGGATCTTGCAGACTTCATGGAGACTGCAAATAGAGACTGAATTGACAGTATCCCACTTAGCATGTGTTAGCATGTGTGTTAGCATGTGTGTCAGCATGTGTGTCAACCACGTGGAAACATCCTTTGTTCTGCAGAACTTTAATGTCATCAGTGTTTTAGTCTTTTTCACAATCACCATCATTAAAGGTTCTTGGGTTCTTTGCAGTTTTAAGCTGCACCGGTGGTGACAGTCCCTGTTCTTCTGAGTTTCTCCTTGTAGATTAATGTGATGAATGCGGGTTTGGTGATATTTGGTGATTTCAAATAAGTCTTTAGATTTTCCACACGTGTAAGAAGTGGATAAGAAGAATGATACTGCCACATTTGTGGTGTCTTTCATCATTTTTTTTTTTATAAACACGCACAAAAAGTAACTTTTTCATCTTCTTTAAAAGGTGGCTTGTAGTTTAATGGAGTTTGGGAGCAGTGATTAATGAAAGGCTTCCACGGCTATTTAACACGCACGCTATACATGGGTACCGAACTGCTGTGCTTATCATTACCCACCAGACACAAAGTTTAAATCATGATGTGATGTGGTGTGGAAAAAAAAAAGCAATGAATAGATGCGTACAGATGTTGTTGTACCGAGAATGACTATGGTGTGCAAAAAATCAGGGCAATCGCAGAACATCAGCAGGCAAACGGTTTCAGATGCGACAAGGCATGTCACTGTAGGCAAATATGTATGTCTTCTAGGTTTAGGCGCCCCCTGCTGGCCACAAGCAGTCACTACACTAAATAAATGGAGTCCGTGAAGTGGATATTCTACTAGCTAGCTAGCTACGCTCTTCTGGCTGTACATTGTGACATTGTAGGGAGTCGTGCAGCTACCCGGCATTGATGGGGCCACCACCTGTCAACTGTGTTCTGGGACTCAGCATACTGTCAGGGAGCCACGCGCCCCACGTGCCATGATTGATAGACTCCAGACAAAAACATTCGACCACCATCTGATGCAGCTCTCGCTGCAGATGTTGTGGAGACGATGAGATGTGCCGGACTGTCGTTCTGCATTTTATGATGAATGATGCGGCTTTACTTGCTTTTGCGCTGCCTTTGGAACACAATGAAACATGTGGGATAGGTTGCTGGTCACCGGCAGGCCTTCTAGCGTGTGTTTTTAATTCTGCAAAGACATTGTATCACGGATTACAAACATAATCACAGCAAGACTTGTTTTTTGTCAAATAATCATGGTTTACGTGTTTTTCTCTTAACCCCCACATGTGGTGATAGCTTTGGAGTGGGCATTGTGTAGCTCAGTAGGTTAAGGGCTCTATGCCTGTATCCGGAAGGCTGTGAGATTGAATCACATAACAGGAGAGTAGTCATATCACTATTGGGCCCTTGAGCAACACCAACCACTCCAAGTATGCTGTCTGACTCCGAGCTTTACTACTTTGGACAAAAGCCTCTACCAATTTACTGGGCTACCCCTGTGGGCGTGACCTCCTGCAGTTGCCACACCAGCACCTTCTTACATGATTCCCAGACCAGCTTTACCAACAATTTGCTCAGTGGCAGCCTCTTAAATAACTAAAGTTCTTGTGCCTCTGGAATTTATTATAAACAATTTTGGGGCAAGACCCCCTGGCGACTGACAAGCTGCTAGAGAAAATGGTTCTGAAAAAATGCATGGATTTTTGGGGCATTATAACAAATCCTCCTTCATGAATATCATACTGCTTCTGACAAGTGACCATTTCGAAGCCGCTTTCAGCTAATAGGATCTGGCACAGAGCATTCTCTCTCTCTCTCTGTCTGTTTTTCTCTGTCCCATTCTCTGTTGAATTTCATTTCTTTTTCCCCAGATAGGACCTTGAGAAGGGTGCAGGGTACCATTATGTGTCCAGCTGTCCTCAGACCCTGCTTGGCTGCTGAAGATGTCTCGCTTTCCAGTTTCCTGCCCCAAAGCGCCTGTTTTTCAACTGCGTTGGATTTCAGACACATGGGAGCAGCCTGTAACTTCCACCCCCACCATCTTAAGCCGGGACTGCAGACAGGCTCTGTGGGCTTCTTGCTGTTGGCCAAGTTTGTATTTTTTTTCCTTCTCTTTGTATGTTATCGGTTAAGGCAATAATACCTTTTGCGAGTGTTTACATGTTGTCTAATCTTCTCTGGTGGCTACAAATCTCCCACCAGAGCCAGAGGCTTGTAGGCCTGATTTGGAAAGATCTGGAAGTATAAGAAGCCTTTGATTTGGAGGCTTAAGTTCAGGAGGAGGCAGACAACCTGGGTCAGATATTCCTCATTATATGCGCCAGTAAAAAGCTTCCCAACTTTTCATCTTAATGTGAGACAAAAAGGTTTTTTTCCTGAGGCTTCATGCAATGGATGCACAGAGGAAGATCAACTTTGATTAACAGAACATTATGTTGGCCTGTATGTGTATTCATACTATTTTATCAATCCAGCCGTCCATCTTCCAGCCTTTTGTCCTGTTCGGGGTTACAGGGCTTCTCCAGCATGTTTTTGTGATATTACAATACAGTATTTTTTGTATGACAAATGTTCCAGTCAAAAGTCTATATTTCCATGTGTTTTTTTCCTAGCAAATTTGGGTTAAGTGCTTCATTTTGGAATAACCTTTTCTCATTCGGATTGGAATGGATACTTAGTGAATTTCCAGTCATGCAGCAGTGAAATCACTTGATGTGTCAAGTCAAGTCAAACTATATAGTCATTTCAAAATATGCAGGCGTACAATGAAAGGGAATAGCACTCGTCCTAGTGTTTATTTTAGAACTTGCTTTACACATAATACAAGAAGTTAGACGCACAGGACAATGGTGAATGAATAAATTAATTTGCTGTACATGATGCAGCATATTTATCTATTGACCTTTTTCTGTTTGCATCTGTCGTATTGATGATGTCGTCTGTGTGGAATCCCCAGTGGCAGCCCTTCAGAGATGCCTTCCAATAAATGAAACGTAATAAATCTTAGCTACACTCTGCTTCATAAGGACAGCCCTGGGGCTCCTTATGTTAGAGCTGGGCGATGATATATAATGTCCACAAAGCAGACAGCATCTGGATGTTGTGTGCTGTGGGGCACTGTTGATCCGGCAGGCAATGGCTGACTGCTTTAGCTGTGTGCATAAATCTCGGGGCTTTGGCAACTTGTCCGCTAAGGCAACATTTCTCAATCCAGTCCTCGGGGAGCCCTAGACAGTCCAGGTTTTTGCTTACTCCCAGCTCCTGGTAAGAAGCAAAAATGTGTATTGTCTGGCAGGAAACTGGAGGGAGCAAAAACATGGACCATCTGCGGGTCCCGGGGGACCGGGTTGGGAAACGCTATACTAAGGGATGATTGCATCCAGCCCTTCCTGCGATGTCCACAGAGCACAATGCAAGCTAAACGGTAAGCTATGGCCACGTTTCAAAGACTTGGTGATGTGCCAGTGTATTCTTCGTACCTGCCTGTGGTCAGATAACCTGGTGTACCTTCAAGCAATCTGTCTGTGGTGTATGGAGGTATGCTACTAAGTCCAGAGTGCAAAGCCGCATAACTTGCGTCATGTGACAGGCTGGGCAAAACAGCCGCCTTCCCCCGGCGTGGATTAGTGGACTGGGAGGCGTCCCCAAACCAATGTAGCAGGATGTAAACTGATAGGGTGACCTCAAATCACAGAGCAGCTCAGGATGGATGGAGAGGTAAAATGAGCCTGTTCCGCTGTGGTTTCAGGCAAACGGACGGAAGACTCCGGAACTCCCGGGTGACAGGCGACTGCCACGGGGCCCCGTGTCTGGAATGTGGGCGGGTGACCCCCCGCCTTTAACACCGTACTGTCTGCTCGCTGTCCCCCTTGCAGGCACGGATCAGGCATCATCTCCTGCTGATCTCAGCATGTGGGCTGCTGCCTTATTCATAGCGAGAGGCCTGCAGCTGTGGGTCTTTAACACCTTACGTGCTGGATGCAGCAGGAGGTCCTGCTATTTGCAGCTGTATTATGTGATACTGAGGCTCATCGCATGTGGTTGGAAATAGTAACTGGTTCCGAAAACGAGATATTTCTTCCAAAATTGTCTTAATGGGAGACAGAGCAGTTTGAAGAGTTTCGTCTGTGATATCAGATCCTTGCATTTTTAAAAACAGCATGCATTTGGTTTTTTGTCATAAAATAGTAATAATAGTTCATGTGAGTCTTTTCATTTTAAAGTAGACTGCCTGCAATAGCGTACAAGCTTCTGACATTTGCCAGATGTTTCAGTCGATAGCCACATATTGAGGTTTTCTGCACCTCATATAAAGACAGATCTACTTTAAATCACCACGCATTCTGATGCGTTCCATTCGCTACAGGAACGCATCTGTCCTTATGGTTTATTAGAAGGGGGACTGACTCTTTTTAAAATGATGAATAAAGCTATGAGTTGAGTTACAACTCGGCGCTGCTTGCAGAGTTTGGAATTCGGTTCACCTTGACCTAGTCTTCAGAATTCCAGCACCTCTAGATATGAGCGCTGTCATAAAAACGTCGGGCCAGGCGTTGGTGGGAGAGGGTAGGAGAGTCTGTTTGGATGGAATCCGCAGGCACTTTGATCCACAAACACTGGCTTTTCTCGGCCCTGAAATCGCTGGGATGTGGAAGCTGCTGGGCCCAGATGTGTTCCACAGCGGCGCCACTCTGCTGAGATCTGGGGAAGTTCTGACCATTACCCCGCCCCGATCTCCTGTCCGCTATCATTAGGAGGACCACCTCAGACTCTGAAATGAACCTTGAAGATATCACTAACCAAGAATGCTGACAGCATCATGTTCCATGTTGATATAGACTTCTTCCATGCGGTGGCACTGCGGTGAGGTTTTTGGGTTAAGATGCTCCAGATGTGGCCCAAATCTCATGTTGTCCCCATTTAATTTCACACTCCGATTAGCCCACGAACTGTCTGAGCCCGGTACTGCATTTTGGTTTACAGTCAGCTTCTATGATCACTTCATGCTGTCCCGAACAGTTTTCTCAGTCTGCTTTCTCGTTAATTCCCCCCATCTTCTTAGCCACCTTGGGCACCACAGTCACCTGAAAATCCAGGGACATCCCGTGGTTCTGGCGAGAACGGGCCGCATCGTGGGCCAGGCATGATATCCACTCCAAAGCAAGGGTAATCAGGCACAAAGAGAGAACATCTGAAGTGAACGTAGAGTATGGTCGGGTGTTAAAATCACGTGACCACACAGTAATTAGTGACCGCCGTCTCAAATAATTAGGCCGCCTCCTCAATGGAAATGGCGCCCCTCCAGTTTTGGAAGTTCACGGTGGAATGTCAACAGGCACCAGGCCACCTTTGGGAGGAAACGTATTTAAATTAATCAAGTAGTATGAAGTTACTAAACTGAACATGTAACTGAACTTGTGCGAGCTTTTCCGATAATTATATTTAACCGAATGTAGTTCAGAATACAAACGTTCTGTTAAAATGATCAGTCCATGTATGTAGTGAACGAGACAAGTGTTCACACAGAAACTCCCTGTAGCTGGAGTCATTTTATAAACAAGAAATGGAGAATGGATTTTTCATTCCATAATCGACTTTAACTACCGACTTTTTCTTCAATTGCAATTCACCCATGGAGCTGAAATGAACTGTTAAACATGTCTGGAATGATGAAATTTTGCGCTCATCATTTAGACGTGTAGTTATACGGTTACTATATAAACAGCATGGACATCGATGCCTCTAACAGGTAACCTCTCTGCAGCCGTCATTTAAAATTGCATTAATCATTTTGACCACTAGATGGAACACTAAACTGAAAGGTCAAAGTTAGCGTTGTAGACTCTACATGATCGCTTGCTTTTTGCAAAAGAGGTTGTATGCAAGCGTTTTAGATTTGGTAAAAAATGAGCTGGTGCTTTAAAACATGTAATACAAACATTTTGCATAATGCACATAATTGCTAACAGGTTGTGTAATCAAATTAAGACCAGAAAACTTCCTTGATTTGACACAGATGTTCAGGCATCCATAAACCCTACAAAAGAAAATCATATTAGATTTTCATTTCACTGCTGTGAAAAATGTATGCAACCCATATGTTCTTCATATAAAAATGCATGAAAAATATATTAAACTTTTTTTCTTGCGAGTATAAGGCATTACGAACCAGATTATTAAACACTTAAATACTATAAACTTTCATAGTAACGCTCATACAATAGTTTTTAATATGGCATTAGCGATGATGCAAACACATATTGTAGTGGCCATTGTAGTTTTTAGTTTTCGTAAATATTTATTTTTATGTCAATGAACTGTGATATTTTTTTCACTGTTAGTTTTCTTGATAGTTTTCGTTAATAATAGCAGCTATGATTCTCATCCAGGCTGATGAGAGATAGGTTTGCAGAAAACTGACAAACAGTCAGTGGGGGTTAGACCACATCATAAAATGGTGCGTGAAGCAGTTTTGGTCTCCGAATACCCATAGATCCACAGCATTTAAACTGGGAAGCGAATTAGCAGTGGGAACAGCTGAATGTCGATGATGCCATAGAGGTTTGGACGGGGAAAATCAAGGGGAAGATCAACAGGAATGTGAATGAGACGGGATGTGAACACAACAAGCCGATAGCCAATAATGGGGGAACGATGGTTATCGGCGTTGTTCGCTTAGCATTTTCGTATGTATGCAGTTTGTAAGGGAGTCGGGTGTGAGCGGTGTGTGGCATTGTGGGTTAGGGTGCTGTCCCAGTTATCGGAAGGATGTTGGTTCAGATTTCAGTGGTGGGCTTTTGCGCGAAGCCCTTAACCCTGTTTGCTCCACGGTCTCTCTAACCCTGCTTTCTCATCTGTGAATCACTTTGGATAAATATAATTTGACGGGCCTCAAAATATCATAATGTTTTCTAGCTTCAGCTTTGCCTATATCCTGACCCCAAAAAATGAAGCCAATAATGGTCACACAACGGAATCTGACTTCCCGTATGACAGAGTACCGCCTTCCTCTGACATCTTGCTTAAAGATCACTGGGGGATCGATGTATATTTGAAGCCCCAGTTTTGTTCTGAGGAAACTGGAAAAACACGGCGAAACCAGCTGCTTATTTTAAAGCTACCGGGGACTTCAAGTCACTAACATCAAAGTAAGCCAGTAAATCACCGGACACCATGAGTATGGCGTGTATTTCTGCTCTACAAAAACAGTAGATGTGAACTTTCTCCAAAGAGTTACCATAGGGACCAGAAGAAGGACACAATGTGCTGAACAGATGAAGATGTCATTAATACCCTAAACCCAAACAGGATGGGATCGTGAACAATCTGACTGCCTCAACATATTTGGATTGGATGAGCTTTGACTTAATACGAGATAAATTATATTGCTTTTGAAACACAAAATGTTTTATGACTTAAAAAAGACCAGAGGTATTAATAAAAAATGACTGAAAGCATTTTATGTCGCTCTTTAGTTTATATCAACTCATTAAAGCAGCCTGAAGTTTATAAATTTCTAATGGCATTCCACAGAATAATCACATCTTCTAATTACCCAGCTGAAGTGTGCCCTAATTCCTTAATTATATGGTACTGATACATCATTCATATGGTTCAGTACTCAATTAAGATTTTTGTTCCCAAAAGATTGTGGTTAAGTGCTGTTGAGATCAGGGTTTTTGACCCAGGAACAACAAAACTTGTACTAATACCAGACAGAGGTGGAGTTTTCAGGTCCAGAGAGGAAAAATCATGACCAAGATTTTGTTTTAACCAACCAGATGAACATAAAGAGTCATAATCACAGAGGACTCAACTGGTTGGTTGACGTAAAATCTTGCTCTGGATTTTTACTTCCTGGATCTGAAATTTCTACCTCTGATACCATGACTGTCCAGACAGCTCTGTTAAAGAGAATTATGGGATTGCAGGTATACCCCGCCAAACAACTTGATTACATAACTAGATTGTATTAGTACCGGGTGAATTCCATGTGGCGCCCCCTAGGCAATCTTCACCGCTGGCTCCCCCCTTTCTAAGATAAAGTGAAATTAGCTTGTTAAGTCGGCACCCTCCATTAGAATATGGCGCCCTACGCAGCTCCCTATATGTCGCACAATGAGGTAACAGGCACTGTTATATAGACTCTTGTGATAAACAGGGGTCAGTGTTAAATAGGATGCAATGAATCCAACTCCGCTTTGGGTAATTTGGGTGAGATTCTCTCCTTCACTGAGCTTTTCACAGGGTGATGTGCCTGATGGTCAATATGCTTCAGCCGTTAAGGCCCAGCACAGTCACGTTTGCCAGAAAATTCCAGAAAATAGGCATCTCACTCAGAACGCTTATTGTCATAATCCTCCTTCATCCAGCTATGTCGTATAACAGCGCAGATGTATTCTGCATCAGACACGGAGAGGCCAACAGGTACACAGAGCAGGAATCAGAGCCACAAACTGTCTGTGACCCTCAGCAGGCCACAGGCATATGTGTCCCCTACATGCTGAGTGGCGTGTGTGTACATCTGTCAGGCTCTGCAGCACTGCGAAGGTCCACAGCCCATCCAAACGGGCCATGTGTTGTGTCATTCTGGAAGATTTAAAGGCCACAGGTGGAAAACTTTGAGGGGTTTAGGAAGGCATGGAGGCGGCACCGGTGGCCATTGATGGCATATTGGGAGGGGGATTTTCAATTCCTAAAAAAAAAAACATGACTATTACATGCTAACACTGTGTCCTACTTTTCATCAAGTTTATGTTCCAGACTACAAAGAACTGAACACAAAAACTAAAGGGAAAATATTTAATTGAATCTGTTAAAGTAGCAGATTGTGGAAACGTACTTAAATCGCAATGGGTCTTGGCTTTGGGAATGGATCAAAGAGGGGCTCCTCTACCAGAGAAAGACTAGGGTGCTTCCAGCACTTGGCTGGGCTCTGACATACAACCTTCAATCCTGGAAGCCTCTTGAAGGAATGAACCATTTTGTTTCACCAGAAGATCCAAATTCAGAGAGGAGCCAATTCTTTTCTTTACCGCAATGGGCAGTTAGGGTAATCTGAAACAGATGATGGTGTCCATCCTGCGTGAGGACATGGGTGGCGACTCATGGGAAAGGGGACTGGAAGGGGAGGGGCGATGTTTGATGTGTCCTGTCAGACTGTGCTTTGCTTGTTCATTGTACAGGAAAAGAAACCCACATCCCGGCAATGAACATACACACGCGAAACTGACAAACGTATGCTAATGTGCAGTTTCGAAAAACAAACGTTCGCTCTTTGTTTCCATGGCGACATACGGGCGGACATTCAGCACGCCCATTCGTAACAGTCTTTGGTAGGAATTCAGTGGCAGAGTGAACTGGCTGTCTGCTTTTATCCACAGTGCACGTCCGCCGTTCAAAGACCATTCATTTTCTTAGAACTTGACAGGGGCCACTTTGTTTTCTAAATATTTCATGTCACAATTTAAAGACTTTTGCAGAAGGATATAACTAATACAAAATACAGGGAGGCAGGATTTTCCAGTGATGGTTGGACATCCTGCTCGTTTGAGAGATTTGTGCCTATACTGGGAAAATATTACACCAGTGAGACCCCAGTGCAGTCAACCCCACAGTAATGCTGTCTGGGGGCCACTGGGCGTCTGAGCCCAGACACCACAGTTCTGACCCGTGGTTCTACAGATTAGCAGGGGCACTGGGACACTCAGCAGAGGCCCATAAATGGGGAGATGGAGGGTGTTATATTACCCAAATTAAAGCAGGTAGTTAAAGGTTCATATACAGTTTGGGTCAGAAGCCCTGTACATCAGAATCTTTATTGCCAAGGCCAGAGGAAATCTTTTTTTGGCACAGCTAGCTATAGCTGGTGACAGCATGACATTAGACAATCAACAATTAGGATGCACACCGGGGCTTCTCAAAGTGAAGACTATAGTTCATCACAATTCACCTGGACCCAGCCAATAATGGACCTTAGGAATCAAAATGGTGAACGTCAAAAGGCTCAACATGGGTTGAAAAACAAAAATACTACGTAAAATCACCAAGCTTTGCGCAAACATTACTCATCATAATCCCCCCAACCTTAACCCTAACCCTCATTAAAGTTCATGAATTGCTGTTTTGTTACTGAAAATTATTCCGGACTTCTGACTTTGAAGAAAATTCTGATGTGGACCTTTGATCAAATAGTTTGTAAACCCTCGGCACACATAAGCAGAAGATAACAATGACACACATAACAGAGGCGTAAGTGGAAGGTTTGGGTTACATGCAACAGTTTTGTGGATTTTTAAGCACGATCTCCGTGCTATTAGCTATATCTCCCCTGAAGAGAAAACAGATACATCACACAATGGAATTACTGGTTATCATTTGGGAAAAGGTGAAATAAAACTATGGTTTGGAATGGTTTTACTCTCCGTGACACTATTATCATCCCTCAAGCAGCAGTAAAACTCTGGGAAAGTGAATATTAAATGAAAAAATATGCATTCCTCTCTGTAGGAGCACAGTATCATTGAGAAGTCATTTAAATAAATGCTCCTTCGAAGACTTATCCTGCTGACGATCTCCACTGCATCTGAATGAATCCGCAAACATTCATAAACAAAATTATATAACGAATTGGATTTAAATTAAGTTAAATTCAGTTTAGTATCTAAAGTCAAACATCTGAGCTTTCATCCATATCCAGAAACAAAATTACCTCATAAATTCTAAAAATTCCTAGCAGGAAGAATTTTCTTGTAAATATTTTAGGAAACGATGAATATGGGGTTGAAAATGATACAGGGAAATTCAGGTTTATTTAAGTCCCTGAAAATATCAACAATACTAGTTTCTTTTTTAAACAGATGGAAAAATCATGGTCGCATTTCCCTGTATTAGTACAAAATGTCTGTGAATGCTGAAAAACCAAGAAATCCCCAAAAAAGCAAACATGAAAAGCAGTCATATGTTTAATACCTGTGTGAGACACTGACCATGGCAGCTGCTGTTGGTGCGACTGATGGTTCATGCAGCATGGGAGTGTTTATTTGTGATCTCCTCCACCTCTGTTATACGACTAAAATAAATCACTGCCACAAAAAAAAATTCCAGGACTGAAAATGAAGCGAATGTTTTAACCATAACGGTGGAGATCTCCAGGCAGGACACATCCAGAAACCGTATTCTGAAAGCTTTCGCTCTCATCTTCAAAGCGATTTGGAAATAACTTCAGATAGAACACTGGACTGTCTGGCAGATGTTGGCCATGAAGACAGGAGGAAGATGAAGGAGAAGAGTGTGGTGTGGGGGGCTCATACGGGAAATTGGGCATCGGCTTAACGTTAAACAAAAGGTAGATATGTGTTAATAAAGTCCTAACCTGGGTTATTTTCTGCCGTGAGCTTGGAGCTTCCAAGATATGCATGGTTGTGGTGGACTAGAGCCTAAGACAAGTGGATATACAAAATGGATAGATAGGTGAATAGATGGATGGAGTGGATATTAGGGGAATGGTAGTTATATGGTACAACAGTGGTTCTTAACCTTTTGCACTGAAAACCAGTTTTTACCATGCCGGCTTAGTGGTGACCCCTATGTCAAGCATAGGTTTAAATTAGCGCACAGTGCATGCTGCAATTTATGCCAATCAATGCCTACAGCACGAATCTGATTGGATGTGCCAGTGAATTTTAAATTAAGCATCTGTAGTTTGGCTTCTTGGATTGGTTGAATGTTCACTAATTATCGCAAAGACCCGTTCATATACTGTAGGTTAATTCTAGGACTGGGCTGGGAAATCTGATCATGGATCAGCACAGGAGCTTGATGGTTTTAAAATGCTTTTATTTCCAATTCTGCCTTGTGACCCTTTCAGAACTTGCTGCGATCCAAACTTGGGTCGCGATCCATGGGTTGACAATCGCTGTGATACAGTTTATTGTGTCAATCCTGGTGAAATGTACTAAACTTCTATGACACCAAACATCCAACCATTGAACACCAAACTAACATGCAACCACATTTTTAGCTGCCGATTTCCTAATCTCCAAATGAGCAATTTCTATATATACATGTAAAAAAACGAAGCAAGAGTCCAACATCAAAGTTTGTGCCGGATTTTCCCTCAAAGGCCGATCCAGTACATGTCTGAATGTTGGGCTGAGCTTGGCCATGCACTCAGTCTCCTCTCCCTCTTACACTGTGGGTGTTCACAGCAGGCAAATGAAGTCCATTCTGTTCAGTCTCACATTGCAGCCTAACAAGTACAGACCTGGTCTATCTGGAGCCCCTGTCAATCGTGGCAGTCTGTACCTGCTCTACAGACATGCATGCATGCAGAAATACACGAATTCCCGCAGGTAACATGCGAATGACTATGCAGAAGTGCCTAAATCACCCGGAATTCCTCCTGCTTTGACAAGGCATGATGATCTCGGAGGGCGGGGTGGGCCGGCTATTTTCGGGGGGGCTTTTGGCCAGTGCCCTCCGGAGGACAGGAGCATACCAGGGAATTTTCTTTTGATGGCTCACTTCAAACTTCTAAGAAGCACACAGACCTGGCTGGTCTGCTAGGCCTGCCGATAGCTCACCGTGAAAAAAGTAACATGCATGCACATGCAGTAAATGTGCATATATGAGATATTTGATGCAGTGAAATGACTGTTAAATGGGTGAGATGAGAAGGCACAGATTAATGCATAGGCTATCCTAGGGTAAAGGCAGGAGCCTCAGGAAAAATCAGGACCCCCACCAGCTTCAGGAAAAATCAGGACCCCCACCAGCTTCAGGAAAACTGGACTGTTGGTTAAATCAGCAACACCTGAATGTTCATGCTAATGTCATGCTAGGGGTCCTAGTTAAGTTAGTCCACTCCTGGCAATGAGATGGAGCAATTATGATGTAACTGAAGCAGGTAGGTGAAACAAAGAGCTCACGTTACCTGCACAAAAACCACATTATTCAAACACAGAAGTCATAATGGATTTTAAAGATGATTGTAATACTAAAACGGAAACCCAGAACTGAAAATGTCAGGCATTGCACCCACTGCCATTAAGGACTGGCCGTAATTAACCACAGACCTCTCATGCAGTCGCAAATTCCATACAGAAGCAAACTCCATTCTAGGAAGTAGAAACTCTTCTTTCTGAGACAAAAGCAGGTCTCTCACAATGACTTCATAACCCTAATGTGGCACTGCGTTGGTGGGACAATCCCTGCCAATCCCAGCCTCGTTACATATGCATCAGACAATGCATCATAATTAAAAATGAAAAATATACAATTGATTAATTGGTATGATGCTTACTTAGGATGCCCCTGCTTTGTGCCCTGTGCTGCCTGAGATAGGCTCCAGGCTACAGTTCCCCCCCCACCCCCCCCAGTAACCTTACTGGATTAAGCGGTTCCAAAGATGGATGGATGGATGGATGGGGGAAATCATACTGCAGAGTAATTAAAAAGTCTAAGAATGAAGAATTCTGCTAATGCTGCATCCCTCTTGTGAGTTACTGTGCTTCTAAGTACCATGTTTCATAACGACGGCCATAAAGCTCACTGTGCGCTGGATGCCAGAGGAAGTGCGTACACAGCTGGCCCATGAGGAAACCTCCACCTGCCGGCCATTTTCATCAACCAGTCAATCACAGACCCCACAGTGGTGATATTGTTACACCTGCCTAATCCTCCAACCTGAAGCTTACATACTAATAGGGTTTGGGGCAGGACTGCAGACAAAATATGACATCATGTTTTTGGCATAGCCGACAGCATAGCTATTCATTTACCCATCATGCAATGCTAAAAAAAAGCCAGCTGGGAACCCAATGCAAATATTTCAACTGGTACTCAATTGTCATACTTGTTCTTCAAAGTGATTGCTGGGCTCCACGTCACGCTTTGGAAACGATCTGGTCACTGACCTGTTGCCGGAGCACCGAAAAGCAATTCCGATGAGCTAATGTCCTACAGACAAACCTGATGGATAGAGACCTTTAATACAGCCCCATAAATCCCCACGTCTGGGTGCTTGTCAAATGACTCAGTTGAAAAGCGTCTTTTCTTGATGTTACGATCCACTGTTAAAGACTTAAACGGATTTGGTGTCCAGCACCGTATATGCAAAAGTAATTAAACTCCGTCTAATGTGTTACTCCGTTCCAGTGGAAAATAACTCTGTTCTTTTTTGTGGCTAACGCGAATATGTACTTTTAGCTAAAAGCCTTTCTCTTTCTCAAGGCGAATAATAATTTTAAAGCAAGAGTGGGCGGCTGATCAAAGACTCAACACCAAGTTCCATGGTCCAAATAATAAGTCAAAATCAATTTTAAAAACTTATATAATTATATTTCTGAAGGCTTCTAAGGCGAAAAACTTAAAATAAATCTATCCAGCTACTCTGAAAAAATCATTTATGCAGGCAAACTGTTTATCGGGGACTGAACGAAAAACAAAAAGACGAAAGAAAAATCAGTATCTAAAATGACAGCACGCTAAAACACTGTCTTTTCCAGTATAACATTCAGATCATTTTGAGTAGGTTTCTGTGCGACTGCTCACTAACTCCTTCCCGTTAAATATTACTGCCTGTTTTGAGGCCATGCTGAGGCACCCGTTACAGTGCAGGATCCTTGCAGTCTGTGGTCATTACGTTATTAGGCTATCCGAGCGTTTTTCCATTTGCGGAAGGGCTTTCGGAATATTTTCCTAATCGGCAAGACAAATATAGCTCATGGTTTCATTTTCCGCTCATTACCATAAAGAACTCACATGCAGCCCAGTCCCTTGCCAACAACAAAGTGAGAGAAGAGTCTCAAAAACAATGCTTCAAAATGCAGATTCAGCATCTAACTGCGGCCGCCCCGACTCTGATTAGTGCACCGCGCTCGCCCAGACACTGAGGGCAAAGCTTGGGTCCCGCTGCATGTGCATGTTTAATGAACACCCTTCTGCCCTGGAACGTGTCGCGACTCAAAGCTTGAGGGAATCCCAATAGAGGATCCCTTGCAGAACTCTGAAGCTTCCTGTTGCGTATCTGGCAGTCATCCAGGCAGGGTTAAGAAACCCCTTTTGTCCCGCGATTTAGTGCTTAAGGTGGAGATGTGATACATTGGAGATGCTGAAACCAAACTAAGCCATCAATCTTCTGCCTTGGAGCTTGAGCAGAAAAATTACGGCGTGACGTTAAACGAGACGAGTCGTACGGATACACACAGCTAGACCTGCACTGATAGTCCACTTCATCCTTCACTAACAAACATCCCAGTTAAGATGTCTTCTGTACCACTGAGAAGTTGTTGCTATGGGAGATGATTGTAAATGTTTCAAAAGTGATGTTAGACCTACAAAGACAGGAAGAATCACATGTGGGCTACAGTAGTTTCTCCTCAAAAGTCCTTCTGTAAACCCAACTCTGTGTAGGGGGGGGGGGGGGGGGGTAGGTAAGAGGGTCCAAAAAATTATAAATAT
>JAODJX010000027.1:22771706-22803504 GCA_026776945.1 Isichthys henryi | reverse complement strand
CCCCCCCCCCCGCCCCACCCCCCCGCCCCCCCCCGGCGGGTCCGCCCCCGCCCGCGCCGCCCCGGGGGGGGCGGGGCCGCCCCCCCCCCCCCCAGTAAGACTGTCCAATAAATTCTAAATAGTGCTGAGCTCAGTGCACAAATTCACCTCCACTCTCACGACAGTTCGACATCCGGGGAGTTTCATGCTGTATTATTGCAGAGGGAGTATTCAGCTGAAGGTGAAACCCAGCAGGATTAAGGGGGAAGAATCCAGGACAGATTCGTTTGTTGCTAAAAGACAACGGTACCTTTTCCCCCCCACATTTCCTCCGCTGTTCTCGTGGAGTACATTTCATTTTCGTTCAGCTTCAGATTTTCAGAACACAAATAGAATTGGGGGCTGCATTTCTCACGTTACACAGCTACAATTAGTTCAGCGCTTGACTGGGCCGCACCTCCGTAGCACTGACCCAGTGACCCGCTGGTGTTAAGACTGTACAGACTTAGCTGTGTCTGTCTGTTTCTCTCTCTGCGATTCCCATTTTCCTGCCTTGATTTTCCTGCCAAGCTGAGTGGAACATTTTTTTGGAATCAGCAGACCGTGGAGCAATGATATGTTAATTAACATGGAAAAATCCAGAAGAACATTAATTATTGTCCCATATGCTGGTGTGTAAGTGACAGTATCGGTTTCCATTTTGATGTTATCGAACATTTCTTAATTTTATGTTTCCAGGTAATTCAAGTAATCATAATAACCATGTCAAGTAATAATAACAGAACTAATTCACTGTACGTCCATAATGCCTAAGAGGACCATGAGTCCTTTCCATTATTGTCTATCCACAAAACATCGCAAGATTTTGTGCAAAGAGGCTGGATTTCTCCAATCTTGTTCCCCACTCATTGAGAAAGGATTTCTTGGGCTGCTTGCGGTTCTGCCTGGAGATTTCCTAGTCACTCCATCGTGAGCCTGGCGTCTCACTGACCTCGGCGACTTACAGCTATGGAATGTTTGAGAAAGCAGCCACTGCAGGGCACCAGAGCTCACCAATTCCACAAAGAAACGGCTGTTTCACAAGCTACGGGTCACAGGAAATAAATAATCACCAGGTCAAGATAACAAACCACCAGATATTGTACAAGAGTGGAAGGTAGCACTAAAGATATTTATAATCTTCCAATTGATCTAGATTTGGTACTTTTCCTTCTCATGGTGGAGGATGTAGCTGGACAGCAGAGAAATATCTTCAGAAGGCGATCGGCCAAAATCCCCCGTCGACCCTTGGAGAAGGTGCCTGCCAGCAATCATCCCAAGACAAGACTTTGAACTCTCTCATCTGCCATTATCAAAGCAGATAATAAGCCAACGACAGCCCTGCATGCACTTAAAGGGAAACGTATTGTTTCTGAACATTATACGTTATCCTGACATGGCAAGGGAGGGGGGCAGATTCAAGCAAGGCACAATTCAATTCAATTCATATAGTGCATTTTTACACCATTACATTATCGCAAAGTGTATTCTCACAATTAGCTGTTTGTGCCGCCGTGTGTGCAATATAGCTATGATGCTAGATTATATTTGTCTCCAACCCGGGGAATATTACACAAGGTCTTCTTTAAATAACAGTAAATGCTGAGTTGGGTCATAAATTCCACTTTTATGCAGACTTTAACCAAACCGTCCATAAGTGGTTTGCTTTCTTGTGGCACAAGCCAACACAGACTAACATAACATGCTAGCAGTCTATGTAAGCTTTGTTTCTAAATCACTGGGGATTATACTTTATTCAACTTTAATTCTGGTGACCCTGTTATGTTTAAGACAGGCTGCCAATACTACTGCCAAGGCTCTCGGGTCAAGGCCTGTATGAACGCTACATGGAAACGTTTTATGGCGCGATTCACGAGAGCAGCGCGCAGATGTCGATCTTATCAAAGGCGAGAGGAAGCAGGGAAACACCAAGCTTGGGGAGCCAAGACATACTTTAGAATCAAGACGGAGGAAGTGTTTCAGGCATGGGAAAAGACTGTAAAAAAAAAATAAAGTAAGTTGTAGATCTTTTGATGTAATTGTAACGTGACTTGTAAAAATTCTGGCCAGCAAATGTGATGCAGCCTTACGTGAAGTTTATTTTACGGCAAATCATGGGGGGAAATGTGGCGCCAGTGTACTTCCAGACTGATAGATAAGCCATTGCGTTCCTTTCGGATGAACCCGGGAAAAGGCGACATCCTCTGATGTCATCGGGTGAAACGACAGTGAATTATGGCTTGAGCGATGTGCGTTTAATTGCAATTTTGCTCCTACAAGTCACGGCACTTCATATGTTAGAGACACACACATACACACATCCCCTTACCATTGGCCCAGAATTTCAGCTGCCCCCCCCCGGGTAGTTAGCATTTAACTCCTCAAGTCTTTCGTTACAGCAGTAAATCAGCCTGGTTGGTTTTTCTTCGCGGTCTCTCTCTCGAGTGCAGCCTCACTCTCTCAGCGCGTATATACAATTACACAAACATGGTAATTAGGTACTGCGTGAGGTTGCATCAGTACAGACTGAACCTTAAGACTGAACATCTGAATATTTTAGCTGGAGCTGTAATCAAACACTGTATATTATGGTTGGACCAGATGAACTGCAAAGCTTAGCTTAAGCTACTGTTAGAGAATGAAAAATCTCTTCACAGCCTCTGAACCAAACGATGAAATGTATTTATTATTAATCTCATGCCTCATTAGACTAAGAGATATACATTTGGAAGTATTAGTCATAATGTTACCATAGTAACAATCCTCCACAGAGTGCCTGGGCTTAGAGATAAGATGAGGAATTCGGGCATTTGAAAGGAGCCAGTTGAGGTCTCCCGGAACGCCTTGGTATCCCCCCGGAGGACCTGGAGGAGGCGGCTTGTGAGAGGGAGGTCTGGGCATCCCTGCTTAGACTGCTGCCCCCGTGACCCGACCCTGGATAAGCCTCAGAAAATGGATGGGTGGATGGATGGAAGGGTGGATGGTGTAATGACTTGTCACTGGTGTTGTACCCTCAAGGTTCTGCAAATTGCACCTTAGCTGTAGGTATAGAAGGTACAGAAACGACTGAGTAACGTTTTTGTACCATTGGGGGTACGTTAATGTTGTTGGTATCTTGGGAGAACAAAACTGTACCAGGGCTGTATCCATTAGTCTGACAGTGTACTGTTTACATCTTTCAAGATGAAAAGATGAAAGAATAAAGAGGATACTTGAATTGATACCTGATAATAAAATCAGAAACTAGAATTAGATCCATAGCCTATTGTCTAGGAACATGACTGTATACTACAAGAGTTTGCTCCGTATTCATGTAAAGTTAGACCATGGCTTTTGGATCTCCGTCTGTAGTTGCCATGGTGCAGTGGAGGAACCCAGAGAGTGGGGCCAGGCTCCAGAAGCTTCCTGCAAGACCCACTAGATGGTGCTACATGCATGCAATGAGGGTCATTCCATCTGTGATGTGGAGGGGTGGAGGCCTTAAAAAGATTGCTTTTACAGCGGTATCAGCTGGGCTATATTTTCAAGGTCATTCTCAGGCCTTCTTCCCGGACCCGCTGTCTGTGGTCTTTGTTGCAAAACATTCCGACAGTCTTGCCAACGAGAAGCCGTTCTTTTTCCATTGATGCATTTCACCTTGCGGCGGCCCTCTGGAAACCACGCCGTCTCCAAAAGGTAACATTTGTTCCCTAACAACTGTTTTTGCTTGGGGTTCGCCTTTGCCATTAATGGGCAAGGTAAGTGAACCATGGAGCAAGATCGGTCCAACTCAGTCTTTCTGTTCTTCTAACTAAAGTTATCAGGTTGGATTTGGAAGGAGTTGCTCATTAGAAACCCCACCCGATACATCTTTTAGCATATAGCTATGGGTTACACACTAATCACCTTTCCCAGTGATACAGCTGCTCATAAACATGTCATACTGTATTCTTTGATTCATGTCAACCTTTTCACTGTAAAAATAAAAATCACCATCACAATGGATTGGTTAGGTATCCCAGAACCACCCTAGAGGTATAAGAGGTATAAGAAAGCCAGCCAAAGAAAGTAAACTCTACCAGAATCTGAGAAGATTAGGAATCCTGTGTAGCAGATGAAAAGAAAACTACAGAATGTGAAGAGAAAAACAATAAACACTTAAAACTAATTTAATCCAGCAGTGAACGGAGCTGATCTGCTAGGAACTATGGGTTAGCCGGCCAACCACCGATGCTCAGAATTCCTTAGCCTGATGCTAGTGGCTTTTGTGAGACAGTACAGTGGTGTGGCATTACTGACAGGACATGCTTCGAGTACCAGGAGCTTTACCCAGGCATGGTATCCAGCATGGCATGGCATCCAGCATGGTATTTGTGTGCCCCTGGTGCACGAATCACTTGATAACTTGCCATCACTATAGTGACAAAACTGAAACCTCCGACAGGACACTGCTCAGATTTACAGTGCATCAGGTCTTCTGGCCAAAATCTTCCACTGACAGCTCCTGGGGGAGGTGCCTTTCCCGGTTCCATACACATTTTTACAGTATGATCCCATCCAGCATGTGTTTCATTTGCAATGTCTCTTAACACACTCAGTCTTTCACAAACATGTGCAAACAGTTTCCCCACTGTGCCTTACAGGAATCGCCGGGTTTCCCATCTCATCACAGGAAACGTTCAACTCAACATTTCCTATCCAAAATAGCACAAAGCGATCAAGGTTCATAAAACAGAAAGATGTGAACAATGGCATGTTTGCACTGACTTTAAATTCTCCGGGTTTTATGTCCGTCTTCAGGCTCTCGAGTTGCGAGTGAGTTTTTATCAGACCCTTGGATGTCGTGGTCAAGGATTCCAGCCCATCCCAGAATACTCAGGATTCCAGTCTGACAGCTGCCCTCTGGTATCACACGCAGAGTCGTCTTCTTGGGTGTGTGAAGGTGGTCCCACTAACCTTCACATAAAGGAAGACTAAGCCATATTTAGCACTCACAAATATTTCAGGTTTGTATAAACTGTCACCATTCCTGGACTTTTGAACATCCCTGAGGACAAATACTACGATTAACAGTAGTATTATAGTCATAGGACACAACAAATCTCATGATCCTCTTTAAAGTTCCCTCCCTTAACTAAATTATTCTTCCTCTTTGTAACCTAGGAACGCGATTTACTCATCAAACCCGGAGCCTTGAACTTCTGTGTCTAATTATAACAATGGAACATTACTTTTATTTTTTGTGTTACTTCACTGGCATCAGGGTCAGTCGAGCAATTTTCACGCACCAATAAATCCACTGACACTTTAACATGGGAGGGGGGAAAAAGCGTATCATTGGAAGTGACCCCCAACATTTTAAAAGCTATTTTTATTCAGAGGTGTCCCCCTGTTACTTGGCCAGTGCACAGTCAGCTTCAAAGGGCCTGCCCTCAGCACGCTGCTGTTTCTCCTCCATACGGCCACCAGTCACGCTTTCTGAGGCTACCCATACACTCAAATGTCAGGGTGTCCAGTCGACATGGCAACTGGCCAGTCCATATAGCCAGGGCTGTCGAGAATTGCCTCTACCAACACTGGCTGATTTCCAGCAAAAATATACTGACAGCCACGCATACAATTGGTTTGCATGTTATAAAATGGGCTGTTTATATATATAAAATACAAACACGCATGAAATCTCCATAATAAGATCAATTTTCATGTTCCTTATGGGGGATGCTCAGTCAAATGTCCCAAATTTACATTACAAGGTGTGACCTACGCATTTTTCCGTGGTGCAGAAAATGGGAACAAAGGTCTTTGTCTGTTCCCAACGCTTTGCAATCCCAGCTTGAGTAGCTTCGACTGCACTGATGTTTACATTAATTTGCTCAGCTGACAGACCTCAGAGAAGCTTCTGGTCAGTGGATGAAATATGGTAGAAAACCGTAACTCTAATGCTGTACGCAATCATTCCCGAAACAGCAAAAAAACCCATCATTTTTGAGGGGTGCACAATTCATTATTTCACAATAACAGTTATGTTATAAAAGTACAATTTCTTTGGCCTTTAGTCCGTATATTTTTAAATTTACAAGCACCAAATGTACCAAATATTAACAAAAATATCACACCCAGCTGTGAAGGGTTTGTCATAGAAATGTCACGTATTTCAACAAAAATCAAGTGATTATGGAATTATCATTGGCAAAATGGAACGTGTTTGACCAAAGCATGTTGGTGTTGCAGAACATGCATGCTGCACAGAGACAGCGGAGGGAGGGAGGGATTCAGCACTGGAGACGTCAGTTAGTACCAGTTAGCCACTGCTTATGCTATATATACACACACACATAGCTCTACATACATAAGTAGCATGTAAAGCTTCTAATCTTGTCTAGCCAGTGTTTAGCTGCCATTATATCCCCCAGGACTCCTTACTCTGCTTTGTGGAGACATTTCTGCCGTCTTGGAGTTTCCTCACCACCCCTTGTCCTGATTTGTGGCAGCGTCAGTGGTTTAGTACTGGAATTGACTGTGGGTTCAGGCTTTGAGTGCTTCACTGAAGTATCCTGTATCGACAACATGGGCTTTACATTCTGTTTTCCACCATGTCCCACCGTCTTTTTCATCCTCCCCCTGTAATCTCTGGATGGTTAATGGTCCTTATGTCTCCCAGCCTGCCAGATTGGGGTCTGTATCCCATCCTTCCCTTTGCCTGATCAGTGCCAGAATGTGACCTTTTGCTTGCCTATCTGGAACCGGAAGCCGGACCCTGGTTTCTATGATTCAGGCCTAAATCTCTGCCTGTACCTCATTCCAGTACGGCTGACAGACACCTCAAACTCTTCCTGAGGGGGTCTGGACATGTACACCCCCCCCCCCTCACATTTTGGTGGACTTCCCCATTAAATTCCACAATAAGCAGAAATTTCTCAATGAGAAGAAACTCAGTGAGGCTGGTCAGCTGCCGTTTTGATTCTTCAATAAAAAAAGAGGTTTTCTTTTTAGCTGCCAGATCATTTATGCCTCAGACAGTCCTTCCATGTATATCGTCACACAGATTTCTGTCATGGCCCCTCATGTTTGTTGTTTATTTGTCATTTAAGTACAAAAACTGATGTAACATTCCAGTAAATCTCACTGCATTATTGTTCTCTTAAATCTCGAGTCTCCGACACTGCCGTCTTCACCTGCACCCCTCTTCTCCCCCCACCCCCCACTGTAATTCCTCCTCCCCTCATCTCTCTTATTATCCTCTACAGGATGTGGCTTTATAACTTAATAATGGCCAATTCCAATCTGTGACATAATCCACAGATGCATCCTCTGTCCAGTGCTGAACCAAAAGTCATGATGGTGATGCAGACTCGACCCCCGAAAGTTTCCACCGTCTCTCTATAAACCAAAAACTCTATACCATCTGTAACTTGTACACTATAATTTAGCTGATGGCACAAAAGAGAAACATTAGCTTCTGAACTTTTTTTTTTAAAACTGCTTCCAAATATCTGGGAGAATAATGTTATCAATACTGAACTCTTCTATAATATCGTCGCCTCTCTTCCTCCCCTTTTCCCTTCGTTTCTTGCTCTCCCACCACTGCCTTTGTTTTGCCCAGTCCTCTTTGTCCTTTAACCTTGTCCATCGTTGTCCTCTTTTCCCCATCCTCCCTATAAATCTGGTGACTAAACGACAACTCAGTCAAGTAACTCCATACCTGCCCATATCTCACAAATTAATTGCACCTATAAACAGAAATAATGATTTACATAGTTTCAATTTGCGAAAATCCAGGAATTATCACTTAATCCACTGCCCTTAATCCACTGTGCAGCTCTATAATTTATGGAAGATCTCCCCAGAAAACCAGACGCTCCGTTCAAGCACTCATATCTTAACAACCCCCCCGCCCCCAAGTGTAAGGCACTCAAATAAAGTGGAATGAGGCTTGCATAAGTACAGTTTTCAGTCTTTCATGCATTCCTTTCTTTTTCCGTTCACATGAAGAGAGACTGAATTTTTAGGGGCAATTAAAATCTATGCACTCGATCGATTTTTCAGTTTTATTAAAATTACCCACCGTCAGTTTTTAAATATAACCATGTAAAAATGGAATTTCATATATTTTTTTTAATTAGTGTTTCCCTTTATCGGACATCCTTTGCTGGTCTCTCTGGATATTATCTTCCAGATGTAACTGGAAATAAATAGTAAACAGATGATGGTAGGAAAAAAAAATGTGGCACAACTGTGCTGTAAAAATATACCAATATATCACTCACTGATCAAGGTGGTATCGAAAGACTAAATGATAGCACTGCATACAGTTGTATATAAGAAAAATATAATTTTCTGTACAAAGATAAATAATCTGTGAAAGTGAATATTCCTTCTTGCAAATATGCTCAAGAGACCATTAGAGACCCCATAGTTTACGGACAATTCCCATCAGGCATAGAAACTAGACGTAGGAGAGGAATGACCCAAATAAAAGGCCATCGTGAAAGTCATTGAAAGCCCAAATCAGGACCCAGTAAGTCATGCATTCTCCTTTATCGCAGTAAAAGTGCACCTTGCCAGTTGTATGAAAATATGCCGAGTAGAGTGGAAACACACCACCACACATTTTTTTTTATTCCTTGCCAAGATTGTTTTTGCTTGTCTGACTATCAGCATGGCAGCATGACCTCCAAGCAAATTCCATCCATCCATCCATCCATCCATCCATCTTCCAAACCGCTTATCCTACTGGGCCGCGGGGGGTCCGGAGCCTATCCCAGAAGCAATGGGCACGAGGCAGGGAACAACCCTGGATGGGGGGCCAGCCCATCGCAGCTCCGAGCAAATTAAATCTCCAAAATGATTTTCACTTGACTGTTGACATCTAAGTAATTCATACAGGAACAGAAACAATTTTTTAATTAAACTGATAGGCCTGACAATTATAATGTGATGTAACTGGACATATTACAATAAAAAACATATCTATCTATATCTATCTCTATAAATACACACACACACACACACACACACACATATATATATACACACACACAAATTCCTAAATTCCTCCAAATTGGAAAAATGGTATTGGGTATGAAAAAGCTTCACTTTATAACTGAAATAAAGTCACCAAACCCCGTCTCTGCACTGTCAGAGAAAAAAAAAGTGCCAGTTTGTACCTTTGCTTGTCCCTGGGGCTGTAAATATACTTTTGCTGGGTAAATGTACTTTTTATGGTACATAAACGGAGCATTTCTGTACCATTGCTGGTACATTAATGTTGTTTGTACCTTGTGGATGTTCCTCAGACTCCATTTCTGTACCTTAAATTATACTAAAAGGTGCAATTCCCTACAGCTAGAGTACCACTGGCAGACCCTTGAGGGTACAGCTCCAGTGACAGGCAATGGTACAAACTGCTCTTTTTTAATTAATTGCACTGCTCTTTCTTGCAATTTATTGTCATAAAATGACTTTTATATTGTAGGCATAAGAATGTCCTGTATGAAATAAGCATGCAGTGTTTTCATACGCACATATCTGTTAAAGAAGGAGAACCATATCCGTATAAATGAGCACTTTGACTTCAAATGATGTCATTTGGCTGTTCTGCAGTACAAGTTCTTTTAAACACTGTTGGTTTAAAGGGCTTTAAACTGCATAAGTCACCAGTTAGTTAAATTAACCTTATCTTAGTTCACTTATGTTTGGCTCGGACTACCTTAAATCTGACAAGCTATACAGCTAAACAAGAAATGCTGCTTTATCGGAACACCCCCCTGGTGGCTATAAGGGGAGCATTCCTCCTGTCATCTGTGTGGGTCTTCAGGTTGGAGTGATGACTGAGCCCGACCATATTCACTAGGCGATAATGACAATATTTAAAAACAAACGAGATCATATACAAATCCAGTTTGTAACTGTGATTTGTAAAATCAGTTTTTATACTTAAATGACAACTAAATAGTGAACATTAGCGGCCATGATTATCATTGCCCAAGAAATCGTTAAATATGCAAATAATCCTCTGGAAATATTTATATGCAGCCAATAATGATAATCCATGCCAAATAAATGTGAAGTTTTATAAATAAATTGGGAGACCTTCCATCTTCATATCAGATAAAGCACAATGGACATTTCTACCGTATACAA
Organism: Isichthys henryi; assembly: GCA_026776945.1. Taxonomy (NCBI): domain Eukaryota; kingdom Metazoa; phylum Chordata; class Actinopteri; order Osteoglossiformes; family Mormyridae; genus Isichthys; species Isichthys henryi. The sequence continues at coordinate 22,793,364 of JAODJX010000027.1, read as the reverse complement.
TACAAGTACAACACATTCTCAAATGTATACATAACACGCTTTCTCTTGATTAACTATGATGTCACATGTCAAATGAATTAAAAAAAAAAGATTTGAGTTTGAACAGTCAGTCCCCTGACTATCTGCAGTGAAATTAGACTGATTCTGTAAAAGCACAAATGTTTATCTAAGAGTGCCAGAGATATTTTTTTTATGCTGGTACTTATTTTATGTGGCGTTTATGAATAAAAACACAGGATGTTTCTTAAGATCCAATGTCTTGGTTTATAACATTTACCAGTGATATATTTGCAATTCATTTTTGGTTTTAATAGAATTTACTTTGTTTTAACCTATAGTCTTTACACAATTTAAACGCTCACCAAAATGTTATTGCTATGAAAAAGACACGAAAGAATGACAGCAAATGATGTGACAAATTTTCAGAGGCTTATCACGATGCCTTTTTTTTGTTCTATTAAATTCAGAGAAATCGCAGCTGTCGGTGAAGTCATTCTGCGCGATCACCAAGATAAACACGGCAAAAGAACGAAGTTCCACAGCAATAGACCACAGGGAAAAGAAAATTTAGGAAAAAAAAGATTGAAGAAATGGGGGGTGAGATGCAGGAAATATATCTCACGTTCGATCGTGATCATATTTGTTATTATTGCGCACGATCTGAGCCAACTGCGTTGCTTTGCCACACAAGTCGGGACATTTTTGCAGCTGCCCTCTGGGGCTACTACCACGCCTCATCTGCTTTTCCGTTTTATCTGTGAGCTCCACCAAATGTTGCATGTTTGGAAAGTCGCATCCTTTTCAAGACGCTGGAAGCGTTTAAGGGTGAGATGGGTGCGGTGAGCGAAAGTGTATATTTGGCCTGCGAAACACACCTTGTCTGTTCTGGAGAGACCTTCTCCGAAGGTGTATTTTTCTTGTGCAGCGAGGAACGTTGCAGAACGATAAACAGCGACGGTGACTTCTGGAAATAATGTTGGGTTTTACCTCGGGATTTGAGAAGAACTTTCGAGTTCAGTGTGACATCCATAGAAAGAGACATTTATGAAAGTAATAAGAAAAGAGACAAAATTACGCATAAATAAATAAACCCGTAATTGTCACCCATAGTTAGCACAAAGAATTCCGAGTTAGTCAAGAACCATCCTAAGATACACATTTCCTTAATTAAGAATTTACAAAATGTACACTCACCCAGCCTTAATGTTTCACTCAAAACAATATTTACATTTTATCTCAATTGAGAACCCGGTTTCCTTTCATTTGTACACAAAACACAACTGTTTTCTAAATAAGCATTGGAAAATAAAGCCCAAACAATGTTTTTTTTTGGTTGGAAATACACATAGGCATCATCAGAACAGTGTTAATTTAACATATAAGCCGTATGATTGCTATGCTTATATCTTTCATGTTATTTATACACGTGTCCATATACAGACGAGTGTGAGATATTAATTTTAAATTGCTTATAGTATTAGGATCTGCCCTTTAAAAGTAATAAGGAAACTACCGGAAGGTTGCTGGTTTGAATCCCATGGCTGGTAGAGCAGTCATATCACTGCTGGGCCCTGAAACCTTCCCCAGGGGGGGTGGGGTGCCAGACAAATGCTGACCCTCATTCTGACCCCACACCTCACTCAAAAACAGAGTTTGATATTTACACTTGGGGGGACAAAAAAAAAAAAAAAAAAAACTCTGTCTTGCTTACCTCATGTGTTAATGCATGTATCTGAAACACACATAACCTGTTATTTTGTCTGCTAGCAAACTGCTTATGCAAAGGTGCAAAGTTCCAGCACAGAACAAATGCTATGTTGCTCCCCCCACCCCTGCCCCCCACCCAAACTCCAGCCATGCCCTCACTCTCACCTGTGTACATGTGTCTGACTCACTGGAGAACAAGATGCAAATCAAAGAATTCCTCTGCATTTGTACTAATGGCTAATAAATTTGTCTGATCATAAATGCAACTCAGTGACTGGAGTAATTTTTTTTCATTCTTCATATAGATAACATCTCAAACATATTCACTGACACACATACATTACACACGTATGAATCACCTGTGGTGTATGATTAATGAATGAGAGTAGTTTCCACTTATAACGTGTACATTTCTACTTACTGAAAGGTTTCCAGATCTGAAGTCAATGTGTATCCCTTTACGTACAAGGACTTTGGATTGACGTTGGTCGTCTCGGGTGCTGGGCTTTGGTGGGAGCAGGTTAGGAATCTATGCACGTGTCTGGAAGGTCATGGGTTTGAGTCCCATATCTGGCAGAGCAATCATATCATTGGGCCCTTGAGCAAGGTACCTCAGGGGTGCTGCATGGACCCCAAAACCTGCTCCTACCTCCACATGTGCATGTGTATGAGTCTCTCATGGAGAGCATGATGGAATATGTGAAAAGGACATGATTTCCTCATGGGGATGAATAAAATACTGCTATTCAATATTTAATTCTATGTCCAGTAGCAGTAAATGACTGAAATGGATCTCACAAGACCTAGTAAGCCTAAGTCCTTAACCCTGGTACACCTGCCTGTTAAGATTTACAATTCCTCAAAATCGTCAGTCATGTTTCAAGGTAATGTCGTGTGTGGATAGAGATCGTGTCTAATTAGCTGCAATTGAGTGTTCCGTGTTGAATACCTTCTGGCGCTTTGGAACTGAAAGGTAAATATATCGTACATGATTCAGATCCCCCTAGTCTGAGAGCAATTTACATTTTTTTTTTTTTTTTAAATGTTCAGATCTTATGACCAGAGCACAAAAAAAATATAAGTACAGATTTAATCAGGCTTTAATTAAAGATCAGAGCGCTGTAAGAGTATACCTTTGATTTCAACAAAAATTGCGCAATGCTAATCCTTTGCTTCCATAATTGCACCGCCCCTTTTTGGCTGAGAATGCATTTCACTGGGTCCTAAGGTCCCGCGAATTTAAACTGTGGGGAAATGCTTTGCGTTGTGTCTGTGGAAGTGTTCTTAAAAAAAAAAGGACTGAAGGAAAAGACAAATTGCCGGGAACGCGAGCACCATGTGGCATTAAGCTGATCCCAGCGCAGTTTATTTTTCATAATCTCAGCTGTTTCAAAATGACAAACAAAAGTCTGAAGTGCAGGAGAAATGTGCGACTGGCCTAAATTCTCCTTCCCTGTTTACGGTCTGCGATGCTTTTTTCCGTAGTTCTGCAAGTAATTCACATAATGGAGCTGTTTTGAGTCTTTTGTAACTGATCTTTGATACTAACAAATATCAATCCCTAAACGTCAGTGACAAGCGATGCCTAAAACCGTGACGTGTTGTGTGCAGCCTGGAAAAGTTTAAAGCTTTTAAAAAAAATAAAATTATCTCCCACTTTCATCTGAAGGCCATTTACGAGATGAGATGAATTGGTTTCAAGAGTAGGCAGCTTCTAGAATGCAGAGGCGGCTTATTGCCTCGCTGGTAGCTCCCAACAAATTTAAACAAACAAACAAACAAACGACAAAAGGCTAACATTATATTCAGAGAAGTAGCAAAAGGTCCAAATATTACATTGCACTTCTAGATTTTTCTAGTCTCTTATCTTTATTTTGAAAGTCTTTTCAGGTATTTAAGACAGACAAGAAATGACAAAGGTCTCCCAGCGTACCAGCAATATGCATTTAAAGTTGACCTCAATGGCTTCTGTTGTCATTGCTTTTGGCCTCAAAAGTGAGTGCTAAAGTATGTTGCAACAGACATGACAAAGTTAACAATAGAAGCCAATCATAGCAAAGGTGTTAGCAGTACACATGACACATTATTCGTCAGACTGTAAGGAGGTCCTACGTCTGTATTATTCTGAAGATTATGGACTTTGCTGAAAAACGTCTGGCTTGGTTGATTAAGACTTATGGAAATACAACATAAGGCTAACATGCGCCATGTCACTATTTGTTGGATGGTCAGAAAATGCAGTGGAGTTGAAGCGCATCGGTTGAGTCATTGTCTTGCGGCTCCGTCAAACTTAGTAGAAATGTTGAAGGACCATAACCGATCAAACAATGCATCTGCAGTTTCAGGATTTGATTAAATCAAACGTTCGGTACTAAGAAACACCATAACCAGATTCCAGAGAAGGATGGGATGGAAACAGTCGGAACCCAACAGTGGCCAAAATTACAGAATGTGGAAATTTTCCCCGCACATTACGTGATCATTTTTTGTTGGGCCTGTAACTGGCGAACGAGAAGCTGGAGAAAAACCAAGAGAAACAATGGTGCCCGAGTCCACTCTTTCAGCAAGCACCTCAACTACCGTGCTTAAAAAGCTACTGGAGGAGGACAAGAAGTTTGCATGGGGTCTGAATTTCTAATAGTGAAATGTGGACTGGAATTATTTCGCTGTTTTAAAGGGGCACATGTCCTCTTTTAGCTTAAATATGACGGAAACTGGGCCCCAGGATCCATAATCCTTTAGCAATTCGGGCAGCTGTATGTTTTGTTTGTCACATTTTAATGAAAAGGACATTTGCTGTAATGACGCTCCAGTAACAAACAGACGTCTACAATCCCTCACCTTATGCTAAAAGGAAAATGCTCACAGTGTATGACGGGAACGCCGGAATTCCAGTTGTCAGAGGAATTTGTCCGGATATTACAAAGCTTGGCATATGGTGGGAACATCCTGCTGGCCACGTGGGTTTCCAGGGGAAGCAGCCTAGACGCAACTAATAAGGCAGACACTGAGTCACCAATTAGGCAAATAAAATCAAAGCAAACTGGAGACACAAGGAAACGATTTGAGGGTTTATATATTTAAATTAAGGAGCAAACGGTTATGTAATACATGACATTTGCCTGCTCGTAAAACAGACAACTATGTTTTTAGCAGGTACAGCAGGACGTATTGGATCAGGCGGATCTCAGCCAGCATCTGATTTCTCCATCGCAGTATGGGGGCTTGTGATGATGTCATGCGCCGGGAGATATCCCGCTCAGCTAGAGAGCCAGGAGTGTTGTGTGTCATCCAAACCTTTAATGGATTGGTGACCACTCCACTTACTGTTGGTTCCAGGTACTAAACAGCTGATGGTGTGGAGATTTTGTTGGAAAAATCTCCAAGAAGCAGGGCGCTATAGACATACTCAGTGCAACCTTACACATTACTGGTGTGCAGGTCTAAGAGGGTGGGTAGATGATTGATTAAATCTTCTACCAAATGATGGAACCAGGAGCTAGTCCTGCGTTTCATGAAGAGCACTGATCATGTGAAATGGATGTCTTGTTAGGGTTGGGTTGAGGATGGGCACAATTACTTTTAATCCATTTTTTAATACCTACTTGTCCTATGCAGGGTCACTGGGGGCTGGAAACCACACACCCATGGCAGGGAACCACCCAGGATGGGGCACCGACCCCCACATCTCAGCAATCTCAGCTGGCTAGTTGTGAAATAGTGCTGAATTCATCCTTTGTAGTATATGGGGACTACAGTAAGGTCACTCATATTGTTTAACATCGGTTAAGTAAAGGAAAGTACACTGGTAAATACAAGATGTATAATGTTAACCTAAAAGTACTATTAACGAAGTATCGGCCATTTCATCTAGTAATGAAAAAAGGTAAAAATGAATATGAAGAATGGGCCAGACATAAATACAGACATTCATTTAAATGATAGTTATTAAAATTCAGTGGAAATGCTTACAGAAATATAACATTTCATTGGGAGCAAATTCCTCACACATCACTGAGCATTAAAACCGCCAGGATTGGTTTTTAAGGTGCTAATTAGAATGTATTTCCGCTCTTTAAACGGGGCCTATTATACCTCCTGCTCCCTGTATTTGGGGATGTTTACGGGGTGCTGGTGTTAAAAGGTAATTAGCTGAAAATGTGCCCAGAGTGTCTCTGGGGGGTTTTTTCCATTTCTGGTGTCTGATGTCATGGTACAGACAGGCTCACAGATAGACTGCCAGCCCCTGATAATCCCATCCTGGGTGTACTGAACAGAACATCCCGGGAGGTTGTTGGCTCGTGATGCCAGTAGAGAGACCTCTAGAGCGGTTTCACGCACACACTGATCACATGTGGTTCTCCTCGTAATTTTGCTTGTTGTTTTTCTTGTTAACTCTGATGTCACCTTCCAGAACTGCTACAAGTAGCAGAATGACACAGACATTTGTGCCCTGGATGGGTGTGAATATATATGAATGGAGGCTACAGCAGTAGAATATACATATCCACATATATTAATAAGCCAGGAGGAGCTTGTTATACTACACTCAGCACATGCTTTGATGCAAAGCCACATACCATTGAGAAGCAGGGTCAGACAGTACCTGGAGAAACTGGGGTTAAGGGCCTTGCTCCAGAGCCCAATGGTGACATCACTTTGCCAACCATGGCATTTGAACCAACACTCATCCGATCACAGGCAAAGCATCCTAACTTCGCTGAACAACCCACTGCCTCTGTGGGTGACGGTCCGCTTTAGCTTTCATTGGAGAAGTATTTTATAAAAACCTACATAAGCTCAAGCAAGAAAATATGTTAGCAACAGATAACCGCAGTTACGGGCAAATAAGTGTTGGACAGAGTAAGTTAATGCATTGGTCTTACTTGTTGCAATGCAACTGTGCTACTTTTTGGAAGAGCCTTGTTGTAATGTGTGCATTTTCGCTTTTCACTTTCCATCGCAAATGTATGGAAGTGCACTTCACAGATATAACCATGGACACAGACCATTTCTTAATTTTGATCGATGGAATTAATGGTTATGGTTATAAAGAGCATGCATATAATTTATTCAGCAAGATTACATTTCCCAGTGCTGCCTAGCGTGGCAACCTACAGTAAGAGTGTCTACAATGATTTACTGCTTGGCGCTCTGCTCAGATCCATCCTTTTAATTCAGACATGTCAGCACTGCATCTTTTCCCAAAAAGAAGGGCCTTAGTTTTAGGTCTGATTTAAGCTTTGTTTCCACCGGTGATTTCAGCATTGTTACCTACCACTGAAATATTCAATCAGTTTTAGCTCAGTTGAGAAAGTTTAGCCATAAAGCTAAACAGCACATCTGTGAGCACTTGGGCGAGTAAGGAAAATGGCCTCGTTTCAACTAAAAGGAATGCAATTTTTTCCTCGTCCTAGAAGCAGAAGGCCACTCGCAACAATAACAAAATGGGGGCAATTAATGGCACCATTTATCATGGATTAATTATAGAAAGGTGACATTGATAGGGTTTGTTTACAAACTGAAACAATAACAATGTGTTCCAGAAGCGAGATCTTATTTTTGCCCTATTGGGTGTGTGTGTGATTTAACTTCCTTTTAAAGAAAACCATTTATTTTTGTATTTATTTCAGTAGCTAATCTCCACCCAAAAAGCTCCCACCAATTCAGTTGTGGTGACAATTTCTTGTTTCCATTTACTTTCATTTTGGACCCTTGCGTCACCAGACATTCTCACTGCACCACTTAGGTGTTCTGGTCTTTGTTGGGCCAGGTGTTCAAACAAGTAGAAAGATTTTCCTTTCTACTGCAAAAATAAGCAGTGTCCAGTTCGTAGCCTTCTGGGAAGGAGTTGAGTTGACCCCTAAAAAAAAAGGACTGATTTATTCTTTATTTTTTGAAAACCTCCCCCAGAGCAAATATCTATGGAATCGGTAGGTGGTGCACTTTTCTTTGGTGTACACCGTAATCCCAGCAGCATATTATGCAGATCAGGCCTAACCGCGCATATAAGATGATCTCGCATGCTACAGCGATCCTACACTCCATCATTAACGTCATGTCCATTCATCAGGACCATCAGGACAGGTCGATTATCGCATTGCCAGCAAATCTGTCTTTTATGGCCTGCATTAGGCTGGTCTCTTTCAGGCTGGCACACTATCGAAAAGGATGAAGGACGATTTCCATCTGCAGATAAGTACTTTCACAAGCCCTGTGCAGAATTTTGACCAATTAGCATAAACATTCGTGAAATAAAGCAAAACTGGCAAGTTAGTATTTTCACTGCACAGCAAGCAGACTCAAAGTGACCTAAAATTAAAATTCCAAAACACATCAAATATGGGACAACATCTCTGTTATTCCTTCTTTTTTTTTAAATAAACTTCCTAGTATTGTGTTTATGGAAAAAGGGACATTCAGACAAATACATTCTTTCTGCTTTTTTATGCATCTTCAAACAAAGTAATGCGAAACATTTGTACCAGAGCAGAATAAACTGCAGATAAGTGTCCTACTCATGTTGTGAATCAAACACCTAAAAACCTGCAAATGGCTTCGCATTGGGGTGGGGGGGGTGAGATGAGATTCAGGGGGGGCCTTTGTCACGGATATAAAATTAGCAGCCTGCATGTTAAAAGCCAATTACAGAAGGGACATTAAGAATAATTCTTACAAAACAACAAAATTCGTCTTTCTGCGACTCTTAAGAATAAAATCATGTTAATTACAAAAACAGTGTTTGATAGAAAGTTTCACACAGATATAACTAGCCAAAAATCTTAAGATCTACATCCGCAAAATTAACAAAACATTAAATTTGTTTTGGTAATCTGCATTAAATTCCTTACTTTTTGTAAGGTAAAAGATATTGTTTACTAGGGTAAGCTTAAGAGGGAATTTAAAAATAAGAAAAGTATTCAGAGCTTTCATAATTCTCATATCTCGTTGTGTGTGTCGGGAGGTATACATCTGCTTCGAGGCTTAAAATATTCCCACTAAAATCAAAAATTGAACTAGACAAGAGTAGCTCTAAATGCTTAAGAAAAGAAAATGATTAGAAAACTAAAGACAGTCCACGGCCCATTCTGGCTTTTCCAACAAAGACAAGACAGCCAGCGCGCAAATGAAAACCATAAATGCTATCAGTATCAATAAAATACCCTTAAAGTTCTCCGGCACAATGAAACAAGGCCGACCACATGAAAGGCATAGTGAAATGTCTGCTCCTGTCCTGCTAATGAACGGGTGACTCTCATTAATTACGAAGATTTACGGAATACCAGAAGGGTCAGTAAAGAGAAACACACACACACACAAACAGTATTTTTTCATACTTAATCTTCCCCAGCAGGACCAACATTGCACAATCTTGCACGCTTGGGTCACATGACACATGTATAAATTAGTGTTTCATATATAAGCAATAAGGCTCCTGTTCTCCTTCCCTTAACAGCACCATAACACCAAAACACTCATAAACCAGGTGCCTCACCCAGCTCCTGGTAGGGAGCAAAAACGTGGACTGTCTGGCAGGGAGCAAAAATGTGGACCATCTTGGAGTCTCCGAAGACCAGGCTGAGAAACACTGATTTAGAATGTGTCACTATCAAAATGACTAAAAGTATCCACTGTGCAGACATGGGCTAAGTTATCTGATAAATTACACCTGGGCACAGTACTCAATATCATCTTTACAGCCTTGGTAACACTTGACAGGACATGTGCAAAGTATCCTCTCTTACAATATTCGTTTTTCAGATAGCTGTCTGTATGCCGACTCCCTTTATGCTGTTATTTTAAGGGCTGCATGTAGGATGTTTATGAACCGTTTCTCCTCCACCTCCATCCAATTCTTCTGCAAAAGTCATAAATAGTTGATTACAAAAAAAGTATTAATGACTCAACGCCACTGGGACTCCCATGGATGCCAGATATATATGTGATACCACACAACATTCAGTAAATCTGGTCTTTATTGGGTCTCCAGCTATTGCAACTCCCAAAGGGTTTTGCTTCTGCATCTGGGTGACTGACCCAAAGGCTCTGGCTTTTGATCACTCCTGTACTGTCCCCAACCATGAAAGTCCAAAAAAAGCTTTGGGAAAAGAACAGTCTGGCTAAGGATGCCAGCAACTACTTCTATTCAACCAAGCTATTTTAGATATTTATCTTTATCTACCTCTGGGAACATTGACATGAATCTTGTTCCTGATGGTTCTCAAAACAAGTGACTCACTTTGCCCAAGAAGCCTTTAAGAAATTGAAATTATTAAGCAGTAAAAACCCCCTAGGATTTATCCTATCAGTACCAGGGCATTAGACTGGCATCCCCTGCCTTGTGCCAGAGAGTGTGAGGTTCAAACCCACCTCCTGTGACCCTGCACTAGATTTACGATGGATGATCCAAAAGAACAAAATGTGAAGGATGTGTCATTAATAACCTTTCAGGATATGGACCTTACGACTTTGAGAACATGGCTGCTCTTAGTCTCCTGCTCACCAGCCCTGCAGGCCACAGCTGGAGTCTCCCAACTGTAATGTGATTGGATGACTGTCTGTGGGAGTCCTGACAAGCAGCATGTTACAGTACAAGTAATAAATCAATAACCTAATTATTCCATAGCAAGCTGTTAATCCATTTGCCAAGCAAATATCACAGTGCTAAGTGAACTTGTCTCGCTTAGATCTAGGCCTTCTGAATACGACCTGGGTCTTGGGTGCAGCATGTCTGCATAAACTTCATTCAGAGAATGAGGCACCAGCACATTGTAGCTGTCTGAGGGAATGCCAGAAAGAAAGCCAAGAGGAGGGATGAAAGCAGAAGAGGTGGAAGCCTTTGGATGGAGAAGAAACAGATCCACCCAGTGACACATTAAGCTGAAATCTCTGCATTACCAGACGGCCAGAAAGAGCTAATCCTGAATCCACAAGTGCTGATTCAACACTAACGGCATATCGCTGTAGCTCCTGAGCAGGCAGGTAAGTCGCTGAACCCTTTATAGCACATTTTATTTACTTAACGGATGCTTTTATCCAAAGCGATATACATTCATCGTGAACGCAGGACCAGACAGTCCCAGGAACAACTGGATCTATGGGCTTTGCTCAAGCGTCCTACGACAAAATCACTCTGGGGACCCCAAGATTTGGATCAGCAATCGCCAGATCACAGACACAGCACCCGAAGCCATTGAGCCACACACTGGCCAGATAGAAATCACTTCAAAGATGTTCTTAGTATGGTAGTTTTAACCTAATACACAGTTTAGACTCAGAGCAGATGGATCTTCCAGTGACTTGTGATTGGACATATTTTCTTCCTTCTTTAAAGATCAAAATCAAATGGTTACAACCTCAACTACTTGCTATAAGAACATTAGAGAAGGACAAGAGGCAGAGAAGATGCAAATAAAATAAAATAGGTGCACATAATATGTAATTGTGATTTGAAAGGATTTAAACTGCAGAATCATTTAAACTTTTAGGTCCTCTACTTGTATGCTGGGCCTCATTTACTCAACATATGAAGCCGGCGGATGCGGAGGCTGGATTCTCCTGTTAACTAACGAATTTCATTACAGAATTGGAAAAAACGTCCTCCACATGTTCCGTCAATACAGAAGTCTTCGGCTGCCAGCGAGAGAGAGGATGCACACGGACACCAGACAGACATTCGCCGGAGTGTTCTCCATCTATCCCACATGCTAGTCCGCTTCTGCGATGCATGTGCGCTGATTTATCCTCAGCAGATGTGTCTAAGTTCTCCTTCTTACACCAGGGACGAGTAATTAGTAATTAAACATGCTGCTTTGACCAAGCTTCCAACACACTGTCAGCAGGGAAATGGCAAAGCTGCAGTAACAATAGCGGTGAAAACAGAGGAACGGAATGAAATACTGTCAACTCATTAATAATTTCAAGTAGAGGAACTTGGAGGGACTGCTAAAGCTAATTTAAACCAAGTTAAGAGATATCGTCTATATGACGGTCAGATTAGCACACGGCTGTTTTCTGTAACCTCTGAGCGGCTGGTTCTCATGATTGATCGACGCTTGCATTTCCCCCGGGGTCTCCTCACTATTGTTCTAAGCGTCCGGAGTAACATCAGGAATTTTGAGAGCCTCGGTCCCCCCCTCTACAAAGAGGTCAGTGTGCTAGGGACAAAAAAAAAATAAAAATCTGGAACACAGGGAAATAATGAACCTTTATTTTATTTCCTAGCTTAATGTCTATCTCGCGTCAAATCAGCATTTCGGTCACATTGATTGCACCCAAAAAAAATAAAATGTCACCACAAACTGCAATAAAAAGCAGCTGTCCTACCCCTTGTCTTCGGAATTATGCAGATGAATGAATATTTTTTCATTTTTTTATCTCATTTGGGACTCGTATTCCCTTTCTGCTAATATTTTTTCACCAAATATGAAGCAAATCAAAGTGTTTCCAGACAAAGGATTTGCCCCTTGCAGACGCCACAAAGGACTGTAGACTATGTACTTGAAATGGCCACAAATCATTAAAAGAAAAATTCCAATATGGTGCAGAATGGAAACAATAAAATAGTCAATCTGCTAGGTTATTTTGATCTTTAAAAGAATGCAACGGTAGACAGTGCTTCTATTATGCACCAAAGGTCAGAGGTGAGCAGAACCTCAAACAGAGGAGTTTTATTAACTTCAGGAGCAAGATGGATTCTTGCCTTGTTTATCGTCACTAACCAGCTGGTTTTGTTAATGGATATCGAGGAATTCCAGTAGAACAAGCTCGCCGATAATTACTCTGCCAGTCGCAACATCGCATGTCTGATTTCTTCCTGCGGCACATGGCCTTTGGATGCTACCTGCCATCGACCTGTGGTTTGCAGCTTCTGGCTTGTGTCTTGTCACCTTTTGCCCACTGTGACAGCAGGTAACCCAGGACCCACTTTTCCAACTCAAAATCCTGCAGCCTCAGGGTCTGTATATATTCTTATAATTCATCGGTGTGCTGAAATTTTACCAACAGACAGACAAATCCCACACTAGCAACATATAAGCAAAGCATGTTTTGTGGAAATAAATACGTATTGTCCTGGGAGTCTGGTATTTCTTGTAAGACTGGTGACAAACGGGACCACCCGCAAGCATGCTCTTCAGAAGTGTCCGCATGTAATTTCAATCCTAGCCCCTCTTCTGATCATCACCCTGGTTTAGTTGCTTCCAGGTTTGAGTCAGACTTCAGGATTCAGGCCTTCCGGGAGGCAAGGAGTGGCAGATGATCTCACCTTCCATGTGGTCCTGACAATCTGCTTTCTTTGCCATGCTGTCAATCACATTCAGCTGCTCAGAGTAAACTGGAGACATGGCGGACAGCTTGCCCGCTGCAGGACCGTGACAGAGTTACATGTTCTGGGCTAGTATCCAGAGACATCTGAATGGAAAATAAGCTATAGATAAGAAAAGTTTAATAACCTTTAGTCATTTTTTTCCCCCTTTACAAGTACTATTGACTGTTGGGCTATTGTGGGCTATATGATGACTCCGTGGGTAGATGGAGTGTTTTACGATTCTTCTAGGAATTATAAATTTTTTTTAATAACGTCAATTTTTCATAGCGGTAATAAACATGTGGCGAAATAAACGATGACTTGGTGCGTCCGTAACAAAACATCTTTAAAAGTGTCTTTCATCAAATTAGAAACATACAATGTGGTTTTATTCCCGAGAAAAGGGAACAAACAGACTGCAAGTGTGTTTAAGTTATTAGCTTTCACGGTACTTATAGCTAATTAGGACTGTGCAAACCAAGGCAAACCAAACAGAAATAAAAGAAAAGAATCCTCTAAACCCCAAATTAGAGCATTTACAAAAGCTGTTTGCTTGGATTGATGGACTTCGACGTTCTCAGACTGTTGCGATACTGATGCAGCCCATCTGGAGTCACTGCACTACGGCTTATTAATATACATAGACGGGCCCAGGTACACGGCTTGGTCTGACATACACTCACGATAGCAATTATAAGGCGCTAATACAGGAAATACGCTTAATTCTCTCAGGATTTCCAACGCATAAGTGATCAGAACCGCAAAAACTGTTACGGTTTCATAAAACACTGGAATGTAACACGACGATGCTCGTCAGAAATATGAAGTCTCTCTTTAAATAATAGAAAGCTTAACATTTTGTGACAAATTTAACAATCGAAGCATGTAATTGGTTTATGTCTACTTGCTTGGTATTATTCATCTAAAATTACATGCTATTACTCACATATGTATCAATGCAAGGAAAATCTGTGTTCACTGTTTCTGCCCATAAATTTACTGCACCTGGCTTTGATATAAAACTACTGTAAATGTCCAGTTGATTGGTTAATAGTGTGCGGTCATTAGCAGGGATGAATATAAGTGACTAACATTTTCAGCCCGAACTACTATACAGTTAAATGCAGAATACTTAAGAAATAGGTTAACGGTAAAAGGCTGATTTGCTGCACTGGATTCGTGAAATATACGCCTGGCGTGGCAAACTGTGTGTGGTCTATTCTCATTTGATTGCATAATTTGTTTTTAAATTACATAATGAAATTCCATAAAATGTCCTATTTCGGTGAAGTTGGAAAATGCAAAATCATTCGGTAATTAAAATAAGCGGAGGTATTTTGCCAAAAGCGACTGGGACTTAAGATGCTTTTGCGCTTAAGGTAAAATTAATGGCCTTTCAGCAGCTACACTTTGGCAGCCGCGACCCGAAAAGCGCCGGGACGCCTGAACACGACGCGGCTTCTCGTTTGGCATCAAAACGAAGAACGACTGCGAAAGCGATCGCACTGGTTTGGCGTCCCGTCCCGTCCCGTGTTCCTTCTCCTCCCCTGGGTGGTGCTGTGGTTTGGTCCCTCACCAGGGAACCCGCTGAACGGCACTGCGAGTCAGACGTACTTCCTGCGACTTTAATCGCGAACGTTGTTATTCCAATGATACGTTTCAGAAGATTAAAACAATAAAATCATTAGACGGATATATTAAAATTCCTGATAAACGAAACAAGCAGATCCATCGCATCTGGTGAAGGATTTCGTGTTATGCAGATGAAGTAGTCGGAGAATACCGTTCTTGGAAATTGCCCTTAAATAAATAACCGGTTTCCAAGGCATGGGAAATAAACAGCATGAAATTCATTGCATCAATTCATCAACACTCGTAATTTAGTGTACCTGCTATCCACAGTGCGTCCATGAAAATGAGAACCAAAAAATACGATGCAAGCATTATTATTGAGTCACTATGTGAAAGATTTGGGAAAATTCATTACAACCGAGGTGTCAAAGTGACTGATATACAACATATAGGAATAAATATATATACACACACATATAAATAAATGGAGTACTTTGATGATACTTTATATACTTAAGGTGATTATATAAGGGGGAAAAAAGTGGCACTAAAATATTTGAATATAATATTTTGACAGGACCAGGTAAATAGATGTATTGGTAATTCAGTTGAATAGCAGATTAGAGAGATGACACACATTAATAATGAAAGCCAGTGTTAATTTTGATTTAGTGACTTATGTAAAATCAAAATAATGATGTAAAGGTGCTTCTACAGACTAGAAGAAAAGCATGCTAATAAAATAATCCATAAATTAGGTCACTCACTCCCCCCAAAGTCTATTGTATAGTTATGCAAAGAGTTTAAGTGAGGTGTTGAGTTATAGAGTGTAAAATCACAGTAGCAGACTATATTAGGGAGAGCTTATGGTCAGCATGAGGGAAACGTGACTGCAGTAAGTCATACTCATCGTTTGTGCCAGTCTCTCATTCTTGCCGATTTCTTCCTAGGAACCTCTGTGTTTATGCCAGTGTCACGGTTCAGGACGGAGGGAGGCGAAAGCAGGCATGCAGGAAAGACTAAGAGGCTCCAACAAAACACAGTACAAAAGGGCAAAAGGAAACGGGCGGGCAGGCAGGCAGGCGGGCGGGCAGGCAGGCGGGCAACAGTACAATGACCGGACTGGGGAGCTCAGGACGAGGAGGCACTATATACACCACAGATGAGGAGCAGACGACTAAAATATGGTCCCCACAAAAACAAAACAACAGGTTTTTTATCACATTGTGGGATCCTCACAATGTACTATATACATAACACCCCCCCCCCCCACACACACACACACACATTCAGATGTGCAACTTAGTTTGCAAATTGAGAAAAAAGAACCAGTGATCAAAAGACCATAAAATTCTCTTTGGGGGCGAAACTAGAGCATTTCCTTCGGTATTCCAGTGAATCCCACACGTTTCCTCAAAGATACCTTATGCATTACATGCGTGTCCTTTAGATTTGCCTCAACTAAACTTCAGACGTATGTCAGCCTTCGGTGGATACACTGGAAAAAGGAAGTTAAATGTGCTTTATGCCCATTTCAGACAATCAATACATGCATTGTAAGTCGTCTGTAAGATTCCCTTTTAAAGTTATGCGGGCTGTTAATATTCGGTGATTCAAACTGACTCTGAAAACTTAAAACAGAACAAAGTTCTGGTTTTAATGCAGAAATGTTTTTTTGTCTGATCCAATTGCAGTGAATGGTTTTCCAGATTTGTTTTTTATACCGAATGTCAGCTCAGACATAGATGTGCTAAAACCAAATGCATTCTGGGATTCTGAATGGAACATTAAGATAGATCTTTGGACACAGCGCCAGTGTTTTTCAATGAAACTGTGAAGTGCTGAATAAGGAGGGTAGAGGATCAAAATGTCTGTTCACTGACAGAACCTCGTAAAGGCAGACATCCCATCTCCCACTGAATGCCAAGTTTATATTTTGAAAACCAAGATTTCTTACAGTTATAAAATTCAGAAATTTGAAATAGATACAAAAATAATATGACATCTAAACATATGCTGACTGGACAAAAGTATTCGGAGTCTTGAATATTAAGTTGTAAGTAAGCAAGTAAACAGGCAAGCAAATAAACAAACAAACAAACAAATAGATTGATAAACAAATAATTTACTTTGTTAGTCAGGTACCTGGAACAGCATATTCGTTTAATCATGTATTCATTATATATATAAATAAATAAAGGGAACTCTCTTTACTTAGTGTGACTAATAAATTACAAGTAATGAGGGAAACATATTGCCTTAAGTATAGAAATGCAACACTGTCCAACATCAATATTCAAATTTAAATGTCTTTATTGGTCACATTTAAGTGATTCAACTTTATATGGGTGCTCTTGTATCATGTATGTGGAATGAATTGTATGAAATGTATGAAATATGGAGATGTGAAACTATTTTGGAGTGAAGAAAAATGAAATGAGGGAGTCTTATAAAAGAGCAAATCTGCGCCTGAGTTTTGGACACAGACGATCTTGCTGTGCTTTACGCTGGTTGTCGAGATCATTCCGTTCCACAAAAAAGTCACTGCTGTGAATTATTTTTGTATTCTGTTCCATTTCTATAAATTTTAATGCTGCAGTTTATCCTCTATAATAGATTTCTACACTTCAGGATGACTTTACTCTGTTAAATTCTGAAAAACAAAGTATCCACCATAATCCTGACCAATTTTTCATGTGAACTATATGCTGGGTACTTTATGGTTCAGAGCACAGCTATCAAAATTTTGCCTATAGAACTCACACATAATTAAGTAAAGGAATAAGCCAATCACATGTGTTTTTTCCTGAGCAATCTTTTACCTTCGTAAACATGAAAATATAGAGGTGCACGATCACATAGATCCCAAGTCAGTCACTCCAAAACACCAGCTTATGACTGACAGCTCCTTCCAACTAATGTTTATGCATGTCCATTACAAAGCCCATGTGTGTCTTTTGTTTGAAATCATACGGGCTCCCACAGGTCTCAGGAGGGACTGCAGTTCCGGATTGGCCGAAAGCGCTAGACTTCCATTGTCTTCCTATAACCAGTATTTGGGAGTAACTATTTACATTTAACAGTGTTAAGCGATTAAATTTTAAAATAAATGTAATTGTAATCAGTTGCTGTCACTGAGAAAAAAATATGTAATTAAATTAAATCAAAATTCTGGTGATTAAGGGGTTACATGCGAATATATTCTTTTCGTTAATAAGCTTATATGTTTTATTTTGTTGCTCTGCGTCTTTTTGCCGTATAGAAATGCATTTTTTTTGGCATATTTCCAGACAACGTAGGTCAGCAAAGTCATTGAAACTTTTCAGTTTTCCACTTTTGCCCACTTTAAAACATTCGATTCGTTAGAGAAGTAATCAAAAGGAAATCAAATATGACGTTACATCATTTTGATGAAGTAATTGAAATAACATTACTTATTACATTTTTAACAGGGTAACCAGTAATCTATAACCTATTATGTTTCTAAAGAAAAGTAACTTTCGCAACTGTCTAACATACAATCCAAAACGCTGAAGGACTTCAACTGCTCTTTTGCTAAATGCACCTTGAATCTGTGTATCACCAAATAATTAGATAAAACTGAAACATACGGCAGCTCATGAAAACTTTGCTGTGGATCACAGGGAAATCACAGTCTAGTGAGACGCTGGGATCGAGTCTCACCCACCTTTGTTTGGTCAGGATTTGATGGATCAAGGTTTCCAGGAGGATTCCAGTTCTTATGTTATAAAAAACTTGATAAGGACACAGAGCATTGGAGCCTGGAGGGATGGAAAACCAAGAGCTGTCAATCGGCATTTTGTTTCTTTCATAAATGACTAGTTATCTGCAAAAGCAAATTGGGGATAATTAAATGTGACAACAAGAGAACTTGCCATCGGTCCCACAATGGCATTTTGGTAACATTCTGTTAGTTACTGTTTACATCCATTGCATTTCACCCTATTCCTGATAATCAGAGGCTTTAATGAGTGGACACACATATTTGTGAGCTGGACTTAAGTCTCTTGGTGTTCACAGATTCCAGGGACACAGATGATGAGGGATAGAAGAGCGACATCCCAGATCCTGTGCAAGGAATCTTCATCGCCCGGCCTTACAGTCTCTCTCATCCGACACTCCTCCCTTAATTGCAAAATTATTTCTGTGGTGCAGTTTGAGACATAGTGTATGTCTCTTGAAGCATTAACGAAGGAGGAACTTTTATTTGAGATGGACCGAAACATTGGCCTGCAACATGAACCGATTCACATTCCCATTCCATTATTCTGGTTTACGGGGACAGGAACGGTCGCTGCTCTTTAGGTTACATACTGCACCATATGCTCCACACGTGCCCCACCAGCCCGGCTGCGCAGGCTCACCTCCATCTGGTGGGGGGGTGTCAAGCAGATGGCTACATTGCATGTACGTGTCTTAACGTTTCAGGCCCATTCTTTGACAGCCTCCCCCCTTGGTGTTCGGAGGCTCCTTTTATTGTCCACGGTTCGCGAACTGGGCTAAATGTAGACGTATGACCTTTGAAGAGTCCAGCCAACCCCCCCTCCTCCCCCAAGGACCTCTGTCACTTACTTAGCAAGTCTTTTCTGAAGGAGATGACTCTGGTATTCTGAACTGCACTTTCATTAGGTCCTTAGTAGCCGTGCTGGTTAACCCATTAGGTAGCTGTGTAAGACGGCATCTACTTGCTGATTTAGGAACCGTTCGCCCACTTTTGCTCCTCATGAGCTTCAACCAGCACCGCTGGGTGGTCCACTCTTCAAACTTTGGGATTTTACTTTTTATTAATGGTAATTAGGCTTGATTGAGAGGAATATTTATGCTGCGACTGTACAGTTTTAAGTTTTTTTTGTAATATAAATAAAGTGCTAGACCTCATCCGCGCTCTTTGGCATGTCCTGCAGTCTGCCAGCATGACACCTTCTTGCTCGGAAGCAGAGCCTGGTGTCCCTGGGCTGCCTCCGCGTCCTCAGCAACTGGAGCTGGAATAGAAGGCAAACCTCCGGACTGCAACAGAATTAGACGTCAGTTCTGTCATATTTAAAAGCAACGTTTTAGGGAGAAGAAAACTTAAAGCTCAAAAAAGAAAACACGTTATCAACTGCAGCGAGAGAAACTATTTAGTCGTAGTTGTTAAAATACTGAAATGACTGAAAACAGATGAAGTATGTAATGGTTTTTAAGGAAATCTATCCAGCAAATTCACAAATGGTCTTTCGTATGTGTCGAGGCAGTTTTACTTTCCAAGTTGGATTGCTTATAGTGTCTTAAACATGAACCATTTTCATATGGGCACAGCAGAATGGGAATGTGAGAGCGGCATCTATACCATATAAACAATTTACAAAGAAAGAACAGAAGCTTGTTTCTAGGTTTCGTACAGCCTGCAACACACTCGCTTCATCCCTGATTGGTTAGTTTACAATATTATACAATCATCCCCCCAACCCCACCCTGACTCCCCAGTCTGGAAGAGATTGTGTGGGGTTTCTGGCTGAATTGATGCATTTCACCCACAAGCCTCTGATAAAATTCCAACAGTTAATTTCAAAACCAGTCAAGTTTTTTTTTTTCCTTTTCCTTCTTGAAAGATTGAGCTTTTTTCCATGTGCTGCCCTGTCAAACAAATCTTCCCTGAAAACCCAGCGGTGGCAGACCTGAGATCTAGAGGAACATCTTAACAGATGGGCACGAAGAGGCAGCTGTATGCGGTACCTCTGTATGGTTACCTCTGCCAGAACCCTTACAAGAAAGCTCAGATGATGCCTGAATTCACTGCGAATGCATAGGTTACCCCCCCCCCCCCAAGTTCTCATTACCATTATTATCTAAAATGTCAATTTGATAAAATGCATCATGTGTGGAACATCTAATTTAGCAGTTTTGCCCGGCTGCACATTAGCGATAACTCTGTTTCAGGTAGCATTAATATTAGGTTTACTTAGAGCAGTGTTTCCCAATCGAGTCCTCAGGGACCCTTCTGATACTGAGCAAAAATGTAGACTCTCTGGCAGGGAGCCTGGAGGGAGCAAAAACACGGACTGGCTGTGGGTCCCTGAGGACCGGATTGGGAAATATTAAGTATTGTTATTACAGGGCTTGGTAACAGAAATAGATAATGTAAAACCCAGATGTATATTTAAAGGCGGGAGGATATGGGCTGTCTCTCACACCTCCCACCCACCCAAATTCAAAGCAATTAGGGGCAGAAGCGGAAACGTGGGATGCCTGTGATGTGGAGTCACACCGCTGGGAGTCGGGCTTCTGCTGAGTGAACACTTTCTGCGGACAGGGGCGATATGCAGTGTTCCACAGTCTCACACCTGGTTCTCCACTGGGTAGCCTTCTTCCCCGGCTCCGGCTTTTCCATTTATTCAACCCTTTTCTCTTTACATCATAAAAAAATGGGGTGGGGGATGTAGCTAGGCCATGTTACATAAACGTTTTTTGAAAAAATGTTTCAGGCTCAAGAGCGGAGTTTCCACAGGGAGGGAGTCATCATGTCCATTTTTTGGAAAGAATAACATTCACACGTCCGAAAGCTGAAAAACGAGCCATGTGATTGAGGTGAAGAATGTCTCGCAAAATTAAACCAATTTACCAATATTGTCATTCAAAGACTTCCAGTTCCGTCCATTGATTTTGCCTTCGTAAATGGGCAGGTTTTGATATATTGGAAGGACATTTGAGAAAGTAACAATATGGTTGGAATTTAATCTGCAGGTCTCACACATGAGATAAAAAAAACTCGGCTGACAGTTAGGACCCCTGGTGAGTGTCTTGAGGGACATTTATTATGAAGCTGGGGGTTGGGGAGGTGCAGAGACAGGAAAAAGAAGTGATAATTCCCCTGGATCCAATTTCTGTGGATTCAGTAACAAACAAACAAAAAAATCTCAGTGTAAAATGGATTAATTCTTCGCAGGCATTGCCATGGCCTAACATTCATGAGTGCTTCTCAAGTTACATGCAACTGTGATTCCACACTGTAGCCCATTGTTGATGCTATTACAGTCTTAGCCCCCCCCCCCCCCCCCCCCCCCCCCCCCC
>JAODJX010000027.1:22751230-22765913 GCA_026776945.1 Isichthys henryi | reverse complement strand
CCCCCCCCCCCCCCAGTGGGGGATCGCAATCCCAAGGCCGACAGAGTAATTTCACCCTTAAGTCCCTGAGCGAGGCCTTAACCCCCAACTGCTCACTGGACAGGCCCAGGGTCAAAAACATCTGGTAAATAAATGAAACGCAGAGAGTTTTTTTTTTTTCTTTTTACCCAATAACCATTGACTTTAAATTTCACATTCTATTCCATTAAAGAAGCATCCAGTTTTGGTTTCAGATTTATTATTAAGCTGTTCTTCGGCAGACAGCTTATCACAGTTATGGCTTCTCCTGGTCCGGTTTTTATGACGTGTTATTATTTCACCACACGTGAATGTGGAGGAAAAAGTCTGAAAAGAGGAAACAGGACACTTCATCACTTCTTAATAAGAGATACCAATTCCCCAGCTCATTAAGATGCAGAGCTAGATATTCTTAGAGACCCCCTGTGCCATATGAAAAATCTCTTTAGAAATGCCTTTTACTGACATTAAGATGACGCCTATAAACTGGACGCTTAGTGAAGCATAAAATTTTACAACATATCACCTACTGTAAATGACAGGGAGATAGAAAAGACGTTAATCACCGAAGTCGACGGCAAGAATAAAAAATTACAAAGATGTATTGATGACAGTTTATTATCTAATAAAAGCAGACAAAGTTTGTCTGAGAGTAGGTTCAGCCTGCATCCAACACCCCCGCGGGTTCAGCCTGCATCCAACACTCCTGCAGCGAATGGGGTTAAGAGCCCGATATTCCAGGACTGAAATCTCCGACCCTCCAAACAGAGACACCCACCGACTGCGCTGCACTCCATCCCGGTGCTTGATGGTGAAGTCAGATTACAGTGTTGCTCTTCCATTGACTCCGATGTGTGCGGATTATGTTCTTCATTCGAGTCGCACTTGGTTCTGCTCCAAAGCCACATGTTGTTTCTCATCCTTGTTGGAAGAACTAAAATGTAACACAATTCTCTTATTTTCTTCTTTATCGTTCCTTGATTTCTGCTGTTTTGCATTTTATCGTTAAACATCAAATAAAGATGGCTGCTCCTTTGACCAGAGACCCGGAAAAAGGATGGCGGACGTTTTATCCACTAAGTAGGATCAAAGATTTATTATGCTCTTGGTCTGAGTGGACTGAACATACCTGGATGAAGAGGCTCGGCCTCTGTACTGAAAAATAATTTAAGCGATGCCAGTCAAGTGCCGCTCAATTAACCAGGGAATTCAAATCATGAATTGACTGGCATCCTCATCAGGATGTTGGGGTGAGGAGATCAACCCCCCATTTAAGTGGAAAACACAGATATTGCCTGTTTACTGGTTATATGTCTGGCTCTTCCGTGCGTTTATCGCCAAGAAGACCGCAATCTAAATAGTTTGATCAGTGCAAAGTTATAAAAAGAAAAAAAGAAAAAAAAAAAAACTCAGCTAGACTCAATATAAATAAACCGTTATCTGCCCCAAAGTGGTTACCCAACAGACCGTCACTTTTTTTTCTCAATACAGACAAAAAAAAATATTCATATTTCCTGTGGATCAGTGTGTTTTATTTACCGGGATTTCAGGATAGTACATTATGCACTGTGAGCAGAGGAGAGATCAGGAAGGTCTTGGGGGAGTCGCTGTCCCGTGGAAATGCAGTTCTACTCTAAGCATTCAGCTATTTAAATGTGGAAAAATGGCAAGTTATCCAAACACCACTAAGTAAATAATAAGAGCCAGTCTAGCCCACAAAACTTTCTTTTCCATTGTAGTCCACTGTTTTAACTACTACGCATCAGAGGTTTCCATTTAAAAAAAAAAAATAAAAATTATATATATATATATATATATATATAAAAAGGTTGGTTGGAAACTTTCGTCCATGTCTACTGCTCCACAGCACAGAAGAGAATGTTGGTGGTAAAAATATGAGGGGAAAATGAGTTTTTAACAGTAATAAGCGAAGGATACGCTCACCTGTGTTTGCTAAAGAACACAAAACACAGCTACAATATACATTTCCAGATTGAAATCAGCTGTAGTTCAAAACTAAACTGGAATGTTCTAAAAGTAGGGCGCGGCACTTATTTTTGTTAATTACTTTAATTGCACATATTAGTCATCATACACTAATTAGATTTTGACCTTTGACCTTGGCTTAAAAAGTAATTAAATATTCTGAGGGAGAGCATGGAGCGTTTGGGTTTTTTGACATGGCGGAAAGTTTCATGGAATGAGAGTGCACTTCGACACCATGCCACTCAGCGAGCACAGACTAAGGGACGAGTCTTTACTGGATTACGATACAACATTAAATGTGAAATTCTGGACGACACTGAAGATATCCAGCTACAGGCGAGAGGAAACTAATGAAAACATCGGGTTTGCAGTATTTATATTGGTTGGGGCATGAAGTTGGGTTGCAGGAAGTCAGGGGGCGAAGCTCATTTCAGTCATTTAACTTGAGGTGTTTATTAACAAGGCAAGATATTTCTGCTGATGTGAAGCTTCTTCAACGCGCATTGTGTCAGTTTGCAGGACTGACTTCTTGTTTGAGATCCACGAGGAAAGCAAAAGCAGTATTGGGCTCAGAGGCTATGCACTCAGCATATTTGACCTCTTGCGGTCACATTCCCAGCTTTTAAATGGTTCCACAAAGATCTTCAAGATCTGCTCCCTGTCACTCATTCTCACTTCCCAGCTTGAGAGAAATCACCCTGCTCACATGACTCGCCAAGGTCATGCCGTGTGGGTCCACTGGAATTGCGTGCAATCAGGGCTCTCCCTACTGTTATGCATGCAGTCTAGCTTAATTGTGATGATATTACCTGGCCAGACTCCTGTATTCAAGAGTTTGAAGACTTTCTGCAGATGAATGACGATCCAGGAATCTGATGAAGCAAAACCAGCGCACATTTTCGTCCTGAGTCGTCCTCTACCTTCGACTTTCCTACTTTTTCTTTGAGATACAGTAAGCGCACTGCACACAGGCACTCTCAATCCAACAGCCGCAGTAAATGCGATTTCCTTTGCATGTTTTAAAATAAGAACTCATCATTGTTATCAGTCCTCTATGTACATTTTCCTTTAGATTACTATACGCATTAAAATACAGAAAAAAGTGGCATCTTCATATATTCTAATTACAATATCAACGTCAGATCACCTTGTTCATAAAGTCTGATCTTCACAGGTAGACACAATGTGCACATTTTACCCTGTTCTGCTGGCTGCCTAATTGTGAAATACTTGTGGAAATATTATGGAATGTCTCAAGTGAAGGACAAGAACGATAACCATAGTAAGTATTACAAGTAGCAATAATTAAGCAAGAGTAATAATGTAAAATTTCCAAGCTAGTTCAAGTAGCTGTGAATCTATCCAGCTTCAGCAGAGGATTCACATGTCTGGAGATCTAAGCCCCACGTTTGATTTTGCTGCCGTTTATTTACGTATGAAGCTGCATGATTGGAGCAGAACCAGCCTGGTGGTCAATTGTTGCTCCCATTCATTCCTAACACAGATAGTTCTAAATAAGCATGTTAAAAAGCCTCATTTTTCTAAGGAGCAGCAATATGGTCTGGAAGGTGTCCTTGGACATTAATCAAACAATTAGAAGCACATTTTGGGGGGGGAGAGCGTGGAGTTTCAGCGAGGACGTGACCCCTAGAGGGCGCTGTCTGGAGCCCCAGGGTTATCTGACAAATAGCCAAGTCTCTCTTGGTGGATTTTATAGCCCTGAAGGCTTATGAGCCCTGAAAATATATTTTCCTTTATTCCCCAAAACTGGCCCTAAGGTCGCCTGAAATTACCCGACTGAGTGCTCATACTCTCCCCATAGATGCCCCATAACCCACGTGAATCCCACAATGTGTACAGTAATAGCATGATTAATCAGCTGTAATTCGATGGAAGCTCAGCATTAGTAATTCAGAGTCTCACTTCAACCCATTAAAAATACCAATAGCGGCCTCTTGTTAAATGACACGTATAGCCTCAAAAACACAATCAGGTTTTATGTTACTGGTTAATAACATGGGAGATGGTGTTAAGACACAAATACATTATGTGCTTAGACTGCAGAAAGATGTAACTCGTCTGTGTAACTTGCTATTTGTTCAGTAGCAATTTCTGTTACCACAAACACCAACCAATTTTGCCGAAACTGAAACACAGTACCAAGCACATTGGCCTCCTTCAGACTTTACTTTTGTAAATCGAAAATTTTTATATTAGAATAACTACTGCAGAAAGAAAGTGATGCTGATTTAAAAAAAAAAAAACATACAATTTTAAAAGCATTACATCTATTAACCGATGCTACACTCCGCACCCATTTCAGTCTATAAACGTAATGGCATATATTACCATCAATTATGCCTCACGATTTTTCTATAAATATGCAAATAAAGATTAGTATCAGTAAGATTGTTGTTGTTTAGAATAAAAAAAACTGAATAAAGAATCCAACAGCAAACGCCATCCACAGCCGTTCTGAGGTTTGCCACGTATTACCTGAATGCGAAAAATGCAAACAATTCTAACCAAAAAATAAAAGATGCAAAGAGTGGATTCCGGGAAAAATGAACGCCCTTAACGATAATCTCTTTCATCCGTGGTAAAATAAAGGTAAATAAAAAGTGTGTATGAGATGGACCTTTTCTCCACTTACCCATAGATGTGGAAAAATGTTGTGTTTCCCCTCAACTTCAGGAGGCTACTTCATAAACAACATCCTTGTTTAACCTGCGTCAGTCACTCCTGGGACGTGAACGCAAACGACAACAGGAAGACTCATAGAACACATGTTGTGAATGAACGGATGGAACGTGTCCTGATTGTTGGGTCACACACTCTACATTACGATCTAATTACTCACTGACACATCTTTCTACCTCGATTATAGTTTCCAGGCTCGGAAAGGAATAAGGGAACTGTGACTAAGGATTTGTCCGAGACAGGAGCAGTTTGGCTACGGTTTATTTCACTTGGACAGCTCGTCTGGCCAGAAAGAACTGATGAGGACTCACTAACAGGAGGACCCGGAGCTGGGGGGATGCCAGTCAGGCTACTTCGGGGGGGAAGCTAGCCAAACAAAGTTAGCCACAAAGCTAACATTGTCTACCAGCTCTCTCACTGTTTGATCAACGATTTTCGGTTAATTCCCTCGATCCTCTTTCAGTAACTTACATGCTACAGAACTGGCAAACCTACACGGCAAATTTGTAGAGCAAGATTCCCTTCCTGGTGGCATATTTTCTCCATAAATACTGAAATGTATTTATGTCTGCCTGTGAAAACCACCAGCCACTTGAAACACAGCAATTTAATAAAACATGACAAATGTCACCCCCCCAAATATTTTCATTTATTTACAAAAATGTCACCTCCGTGAAATTCTGTCTAATACCCTGTCAGGAGAATCAAAGGTTTTCTGTGCAGGGGTTTAAATGGGCATCCTCCTCGCCATCTGACTGCCTCAAAAGTTTCCTAGAGCAGTTATTGCCAACGGTACCGAACAAAAAAATCCGGCCTTGATCGCCAGCAAAGCAAATCCCGAAACTCAAAACAACCGTGCGACTTTGCGCAACAAGTTTTCCAGTAAAACACCACCTGATTTCCACGAAGTGATGACTGGAACAAACGCTTGACACTGCAAGTGGAAGCTCATTCACTTCTCAGTCTGTAGTCCTTGGTTGATGAAAGCTAAACTGCATTAGGCCCTTTTTTAAAAAAAATCACCATGCCATTAATTCACAACACTGAAAGTTCATACTACCCTACACTAAAGTTAAGCTTTTTAAGTTATTTAGAAAACAACATGAGGCTGTCATGCTCACCAAAGAGGGTAGATAAACATCGTATGGTACACGTGTGTGCATGTGTACCGCCAACGTCAGCTTCTAAACACAAGTCAATAAAATGATGTATAAACCATTTACACAAAGAGGATCGTCTTCATACCACATCATACTACACGCTGTGAAGGGTGTGCTATTCAAAATAAACTGTGATGTCCCACCACTGCCTGACAGCATTGAAAAATCCACTTTGTTTATTAAGCCTGACATTTGTCAGATCAAAGCAGAGTGAAGAATATATATTTAAATACTTGTTTCGGACATCTTGTAATGCTGAGGGCAGGATGGTTACAGTAAGTTATATAAGCTGCTGAGAGGCAAATATGATTTACTCCTTCTGTGGGTATGGGAGGCGGGGCCAGAAGCGGAATGCTTTTTGAAATAACTCCAACTGGTGGTCTGGAGGGAAATTGCAACATCTAACAGATGATTCATTTGGAGAGGACGTTGTCCATGTATGATAATTTGTGTCAGTAAATGAGCTGGAAACTGCGAGAAGTGGAACAAACACATTTCTTATTGTTATTTCAAACTTGGCATTACATGCTTTTTCTGTTCATTTCTAGAGCAGAGAGAAAGGATGTGGAAACATTTTGAAATCGGACTTTCCGGAGGATTTTAGGTTGAGCTGCTCAGACACTGATTTTCTCCAGAATCCAGCCTCCATGAAGCAGTTCCTAACATAGTAAGGCAGGATCGGCTACTTGCTCAGACAGCCAGGTAAGGCATCCCTACTCCAAGCTAAAGAATGTTCCAGCTACTGTTCACACAAGCTTTCCCATGCTGCTGAAACCACAACCTCTAGGTCTGACTTCAGGCTATTAGAAATGGTTTCTATCTATTATTTTGTTATCATTCACCTTCAAAGTAATGTTTTAGTGTAACTGGTTGTCAGATTTATATATATGTGCTCGTATACTTGTACAAAAATTTAAATGGTTGCCCTTCTGGGGTTCCAGCACAGGCTTGTAGGTTCGCATCCCAAGGCCTGCTGTGTTATCTTTAAGGGACTGAGGCACCGCAGAAGATATGCCCAGCTGTATAAATATCAAAAGGTGTGAAATCTTGACACATTCCTTTCCTCCACTCTTATTTCATACTCATCCTATACTGCTTCTCGAAGATGGATGTCTTTCTGCAGCGTTGCTGCCCCGTTTTAGAACAAAGAAGCTGGGGACATTCCTTTAGCACCCCCCCCCCGCCTGTGACGAGTTTAGGATGGAATGATCCTTGCACCAAGTTAAGGGCTTTGCTCAGCATCAATGTGACCATTCTGTCAGGCACTTATTTCAAACCAGCCACCTTCCTATCACAGGAACAGAGGTGAAACCCACTGAGGCACAGACCGCAATCCGAACATGACGGGTATCTCCACTTTAAGATCATAATTAAAATCGGCAAATGCGCACGTGTAAAAGATCACTGACATCTTCATAAAGCACCCTGTGCCTTAACAGCTACCGAAATCGATACGTTTGTGTGTTCTTTCCATGACAGTGGTCGACTAAGGGCCATCTGGTTCTCAGCTATGCAGCCATGCGCTATTCCCGCAAGCAAACAGCCAGGATGGAGAAAATCTACCTTTACTCCCCCCCCCGTCCCTCCCTCCCCAGTCACGAGACAACCGTAACGATAAAAGCATCTGCCGATGGCCCTCTAGCGATGAAACGCAGACGCCGAAAAGGCCTGTTCGTCCCTCTGCTATTTTTGGTTTCTCCCATAAGAGCTTTTACTGGAATGAGTGCGGAAAAAATGTCGTGAGAAAGTGTTTTGCTTCTTTGCCAGTGCATTTCGTTCCTATTTTATGCGTGAATGCGAAAAGGTGACTGACCGAAGGGCTCATGAAACTGAAATCGGGGCCCCTATATTGAATTAGCTAACAATTACCATTTTGTCAAATCCGTCTCTTCCAAAAGTGGAAAGCTAACTGCTAACAAAACCGAAGTAGTGCATTTTCCTACCTGTTGGCATATATGAGGGGGGAAAAAAAAATCAACATCTTTATTGGCAGCATTTATAAAACAATATCTACTTCATCTACAGTTTTTACACAAAAAAATGGGCTGTACCATGTTGGGCCCAGCCAATTTCATATAATGTGACAGAATGGACATATTGATGCAGGACTAGTGAACCACCAAACAAATTGGATACATTTACAATGGCATTTTATACCAGACTCTGCAACAGAACAGAGTAACAGAGGCACAGGGAATGCTCACTAAATCAATAGCTCACAGTCCATGTGTTTTCATTGACTTCACTTCTGCCTTATTGGCTGTTGGACAGGCAATTAGAATCAGAGCCCAGGGGCGATTAGGCCCACAGGCATTTGTGAGGGCAGCTAACAGCATTGCGGTAAATCAGCTCGCATGGTGACCAAATGGTCAGAGGTTCACATTCATGGAGAGGGCCGTGGCTGTACCCCTCAAGCAAATGGCCACTGCTGCCCCAGTCCCCTGGTCAGCTGTACAAATATGCGAAAGACTCCATGTTATGGAAGATGCTTTGGATAAAACGACTCGTGGAGTATCTGGCTAATGGAAGTAAGTTTGTTCTACAATATGGAGGGACTGTCAGTGGACAGAGAGATGATGCATGAACTACTGAGGCAGAACTGACCCAGACAGCGTATTAAATGGCAGTTTGGGCAAAAAAATAAATAAATAAATAGACTGAAAGAAAATATTTCAATCTCTTTAGAGGGTAGCGGGGGTGATGTTGGAGAGCATCAATGAAGCTGATTTTCTGGTAGTTTCAAAGAGATCTTCTTGCGAAGGAAGATCAAAGGTATTTCACCAAAGAAACACGGAGACCAGCCGTATGATGAGTAACTAGACCAGAGGTCCCCAACCTGCAAATTTTGGGGCGGCTAGAGGCTGGCATGAAGATTATTAAGGGGTTGCAACACAAAAGAATTCTTTCATGCACACAGATATACAAGTATAATTAGAGTTTTGTTGAATATTACAACAATTTATGTGACATTTATACCGCGAGTTTAATTCAGAGCTGATCCTTCCCGCAAATGAAAACGTTTGGCTCATATTTCTTTTCTTCTGTTCCTGTTATGCGGCTCAAGTTCAGCCTTCTAGTCTTCCGAACAGGTGAAACAAAGACACACATACACACACACATAGGGGACACTCCATTCCAATAGGAAACCTCTAATCCCAACATAATGACCGTAACCCCTACCCAGCCCTAACCTTAACCATACTGTAAGTAACCAAAGAAAATACAAGACTTGGCATTTTTAGTTTTTTGATTGCACACACACACGAACTCCTCGTTTGATACGCGAAGGTATCAGTGGATGTGACCGTTAGTTATAATAGTGCAGGGTTGTCAACTTTGGTCAGCAGGCTGGCGTGAGATTTTCAATACAAGTCTGCACAAACATTTACATGCGTGTTAATACCTTGTTAATAATCTGTAGGGTGTGCAAACTGTCCCAACGCTTTTGATGTAGTTGATTTTAGATTTGTGATGGAATAATATAGATTTGATGTAAAATTTCATGCATAAGCGTGAGAGTCATGGCAGAAGTGTGAGAGTTGGCGGGCTTCATAGAAGTAGCCAACTCAGGGTTTACCGGGTTTAGACTGGGCTGCTGTTGCGTGTGGGGAACAGGGGTGATGTTGGATGACTCCATATTAATGTCCATCCCGATATCTTTAAAATGAAATATGGTCTATTATTATTATTTTATATTGCCCATCCCTACGGAAGACGCATGGAAATTACGTAATTTACTCATTTTTACGGGGGAAACCACCAGTGCCACTTCTCTGCGTCGATCTCTTGGGGATTTCACTTAATTCCGCACTCCTTTCTGGTTGCACTATTAAGGATGCTCTGAGGGTCACATACAACACTGTTTTTTCCCATGAGCTGCTCAAAGACAATTCTTGGAGGGAGTTTCAGCCTTTTAGATATCGCAGCGAAAAAAAAGGAAAAAACAAAGAAAGGAAGTATTCGCAATTAAAAGAGAAACCCACAAGGACAAGCATGGCTCTAGTACAAATAAAATAAAATGCTGGCTGGTTGATAGACATGTTCAAAATTGGGAAGTGGCTGTTTCATATGAATGATATTCTTGCTGATTTTTAAGGCAATTGAAATTTGGTGCTAAAACTATTGCTATTTAAGTAAGATGGAAATGGAACGAATTGTGCTTTTCCTTAGATAAATAAAAACAGTTGATTTAACAAGCGTTAATAAGCTGTTCAATTCTGAGAGACAGAAGCAGTCTTACATAATACAGACAGCCTGTTGAACAGAAATCAAAATGTATAACTGAAGAATATAAAAAGTTACAGTCTCTTCAGTCACGTTGTTAGCATTAAATCCAATTAAATGTGAAGCCAGCTAAGAGATCATTATGCACCTGTCAACAAATGTGTCTGAAAAGAAATATTCCCACTTTTTCTCCTCTCTGTTGGGGGTGCTGCTCCCCCAGGCGCTGACCATTGGTGTCACTGATGTGTTTTGATGTTCTCTCACTCACCATCACCTGCCACTCGTAGGTACCGTAGGGCGCAGTGATGTCGAGCTTCGAAGTGACTTTTGAGTGGTCTTTAGTATTCCTTTAAAAGTAAAACTCAATCGCATATTAAATTCTGAGACCATGATGTAATTTAACAATTTCTTAGCCTTTAAAAACATGTTTTAAAAATATTAAAAGTGCACTTTTATGGTGAATTGAGCAGTGATGTCATGGGGGCCGGGAAAAAATGACACTTCTGTACCAAAGATTCCATTGTTCGTGTTCAAGCTCTTCCCAAAAGGTGCCGTTTGAATGCTTTTCATTATTGATGCCTGGACACAAGTCCTCACATGTTGGGACAATCTTTTGGTGGGATTTTCATGGATCTTTGCTGAATGGAGGGATTTCAAGGACCTTTAATGGATCTTAAAGTGACTCTTCCCTGCACACTGCTGATCTGTAAAAGCATGAATTACGGCTTCATGGACATCATCCAGCTGCAGCCAGCAGGGGCAGGTCGCAGGCTTAAGAGGAAACGCAGCTTCAGGGACTGACGCTGCCCTTGCCGGCTGATGTCTTGCATGAGCTCAGTCTCTTGCCCGTTGGCTGTGCAGCTCTGATAAGTTAAACCGCAGTGCAGTTAACAACGAATCAACTGCTTTAGTCATGGTTTAACGATGACCCAAAACACTACTGCATGCTGCCTCTGTGGAACAGCAATGAATAAAATTACTCATAAAATAGTTCCTTTCTTCTGCTTTGTAGTATTCTCCACCCAACCTTCTCTACTGGCAAAGTTAGTGCTTGTTCTCCGACTTAAGACAGTTAAAACTACTTCTATGTGCTAAATTTGAGTACAGCACGACAATGGCCTTTGGAAAAACATTCATCTCTGAGTAACTCTATGACCTCAATTGGAAACATTCCCTGCTAGGTGTTCTCCTGTCCCACCAGCTCCTCTAAGAATGTCTGGCACAGATGAGACAGGAATTATGCCTTAATTGCATTTTGTTTGATTAACATTACTCCAGTGGTTCAGTGAGATAAAATACCCCACATCAAATGAAGGTGTATTATCGAGGTTTAGATTTTTATCTCTCAGTTCCTCTGGCAGTTTGCTCTGCTTGTT
Organism: Isichthys henryi; assembly: GCA_026776945.1. NCBI lineage: Eukaryota > Metazoa > Chordata > Actinopteri > Osteoglossiformes > Mormyridae > Isichthys > Isichthys henryi. The sequence continues at coordinate 22,754,449 of JAODJX010000027.1, read as the reverse complement.
ATTTCCATTGCATAGTGTATTTTAATAAACATAAAATCGACCTTTCACTTGCGTTCTCCTCGCACGTGGTCTCATTAATCTCCTCAAACATTCATTTTGTCTTTGAGCAATGAGAAATCTGACCTGACAGCACGACAAGACCAAGATGAAATCACTCCACAGCACGAATGACAGCTCAGCCAGGATTGGTGGGCTTAACTACACACACCCCCCCCCCACAGAGTGCATTTTCATGGGGGTATGGGGGTTTGGAAACCTGATTCCAAAGACATCCGCTCCGTCCTGACAGGAATATCCTTGGGGTGTTGAAGAAAAAAACTGAAGGAGCATCTGGTTGGGGTTACAAAAAAAAAAACTTGGGTGTCCAGCAAACATCTTGCTGGTACCTGGGGAACTATGGCGGATGTCATATACAGGACGAGACAGAGAATCCTCCTTGTTCCGTTATGCCACTGTCTGCGAAGTCCAGACATATTCAGGTCGCATCACTGTGAAATTTCAGTGCTTTTATGTTAGGGAGTGAACTATTACCCTGTAATCCATGGATAGACGTAGGTAAGGGAATAAGGGAGCAAGGGTAAGTATACATTCATGTTATGTAGGTGGTTTGCGTGATGCTGACTGTTCATGATTTTTCCCCCTTTCGTACAGTATTCTCTCATCTGCTAAGGTATTCATCGGCATTTTAAATTACAGAAAACTACTACAGTATATTGTCATTAGGGATTTCTGTTTTTAAAATCCTGATTGTTTTCCATTCTTTTTTTGGCTGCCCCTTAATGTGAAGGAGACCCAACGATGCAAGATTTGAAATAGGAATAAAATGTTCCAGCGGTCTCAAAGAAAAAACAACCTCAGGTCAAGAGCAAGAGGCAAATAGAATATGTCTGATTGCATGAAATGTACGTCAGAAGGAGGTGGTGTGATGAATGCATGTATGGGTCCATTAAAAAGCATAACAATGTTTCAACATCAAAACTGCAGAAGTGCATTTTTATTTCTCGATTAATTATGGTAAAAAAAAATCGAACAGGACAGCATTTTAGAAGCCATTTGCTCCTGACCAGAAGCTCATGAAAACTGATACTCCAGACCAGAAAGCGATCTCTTCCTCAGAAGACTGGAAATCCATCCCAAAACACAAAAAAGTTCAGGTTCTCTGCAAAGATAATTATCTACTCCTGGGAAATCTCTGGCGTCTCGTAAAATCCACACCTATCAGTCAGCACAAATACATTGTGGGCTATTTTAGCTGATATATGGAAAAAGTTTGAATCCTAACCACCTTGTGTGCATTTTTTAAACTGGAACAGGACATGGTTATTTGAATCAGAAGTGAAAGCATCAACTCCAGTGTTGGCAACATAAATGTAACTGCAGGATGGCTGTTTTCGGAAGGTACAGCAGTTTTGTAGAATTTCTGGAATTTTTGCCAGTTTGTATGAAGTGAAAAATTGTCAGATTAATTCAACCTGTCGGTACTTGGACCCTAGAAACTTCTGGTTGTTCTTGGATATTATGAGACAAAGTAGAAGGTAACACTGAACATGATGGAAACGGAAATTTTTGGTATCTTGATGCTGGCTGGGCTGGTAGAGACGAAGCCCAGACCTTGTGTGTCAGCCTCGGTGCTCCAGGCCCCCTTCAGTTAGAGAGGAACGTCACATTAATCTTCAGATCTGCATGGGGGAAGGTCAGCTTCAATGCCTGACCCCCATCCAAGTTCAGATAACCAACTGCAAACATCAGTGTTAAAAAAAATCTGATTTACTGTAAATAAGACATATTTCTAGACCACACAGATGCAATAATAATCTCTGTCATTATTGAGAGTCTGAAACAAAAGGTTGAATCAGTTTCTAGTAAAGTTGTTTCTCCCTAGTTCATATAGTCTTATAACATCTGTAAGACCTATCGGAATTCTCAGCGATCTGCAAATTTTAAAATCATCCAGCCACGAGACGACAGACTTTCACAATCAGTCTTAACTGACTAATAAAGCCAGGTGACGACTATGATGCCAGTATTGAAAAAAAAGTGAAGAAACCGTGAGCCGTTAAACGCATTTTTCCTGAATGACAGAAGGCAGTACTGATGAAAAAGAAATCTCATTTTTGATTTCCATGTTCAAAGAACAATTCCATGTTGGTTTTAAGAGTCTCATCTTTGAAAATCAAGTCAGGCACTTACATCATTCTGATTCTGAATAATATGTTTCACATTATAACAGTAGTACCTCCGTGATTAGTGTTTACAATTGTCCGAAGAAAATATGACAGATCGGACTAAGTATTTCAATATGGGAATTCCTTAAGACATAAAAAGGCATTTTTAATGCATACTCCTGAAAAGGGCCCAACTAGCCTGCGCTTCATTTTTCCTGACATTTGCTATTCCAACTTTCAGCAGGGCAACTGCACTAATTCACATCAAAGGAAGGTTCTCTCACACTCATTAATCAATCTGCAGAGAGGGGCTGGCGTCCCTCAGTCCTATCCAACATCAACATTGTAGTTTGGGTTTCCTCCCTCCTTTCACTTCCTTCATCTGGGCTCGTTGTCCAGCTGCCAGACGTAAGGATGGTGAGCTTATGATTTAGGGACTGCCAGGGCGTGATCGCAGTCCGGTGGTTAGCAGAGTCTGGAGCTCTCGTGTTGCTGGTCCAGCGTGATACACAAATGTAACCACCAATGGAAAAAGTGAGAGTATTTTTAAATAGTACTTTTCAGCAGATAGAGATCTTTCAGATGTTTGAACATCGAATTGCCTATTAGGTGACAGGCAGGTGCCTAGGGCACTAGCTTCTGAGGGGTTGCTGACTCAGCAAGCTAATTTCATTGTGTCTCAGACAGGGGGCGCCACAAGTGACACTTACCTAGGAAGCCACATGGGCTTCGACCAGCTGATAAAGTCACTTAACTTCCCAGTTCCCTTGTCACTCCTGGTTCTCGGTTCCCAGCAGTACAGTACAGTGCAGTACAGGGTTCTCCTGGTTTGTCAGGCCTTTCTGTCATTGTTATTCTTACCTGAAACCATCGTTTGGGAATGTGGATTTTTCCTATCCGCCGCGGGGTTCCCAGCTTAGTCAGAGCCAATGTCTGGCCACAAGACTTCTGTTTGGAAACTATATTAACAGCAGGGGGGGCCGCCCCCCCCCCGGCCGCGCGCGCCCCCCCCACCCCCCCCCCAAGAAAAGTAGAGAGAAGAAAGAGGGAGGGG
>JAODJX010000027.1:22710572-22748075 GCA_026776945.1 Isichthys henryi | reverse complement strand
TTTTTCCCTCTTTTTTTTTTTTTTATTTTTTTTTTTTTTTTCTTCTATTTTATTTTTCTTTTTTTTTATTCTACTCATCTTTGGGGGTGTTCGTTGGGGGGGGGGGGCGCCCCCCCCGGAATTATTTAACTGCCCATGCTGTATTAAAACGATGGCCACTTTAAAAGGATCAGCGCAGGTTCATTGCTTCACTCAAAGGTACAACTGCAGGGCTTCCCTGGGACCTGTACAGGGATACCTGTATTTCCACAGAGGAAGTACATAATCCTCGACTACATGTAGGTCGTTGCCAGCTGCCCAATATGTAGAGTATTAGAATTTTTCTTTGTATTTTCCAGGACCCTTGTTGAAATGCCATAATACAGGTAATCTTTGGAACATTAGTCCCTGCATCTGCTCAAAGACAGCCATACAGTTCCTTTTTATCCATCCATCCATCCATCCATCCATCCTACTGGCTATGGTCACCACGGCTCCTTTTTAATTAATTAGAAATGAGCAAACCAATATACAGATCAATAACATGCAAACAAAAACGTGTTTATTAATACGTTGAATCTCCATTCCATCTGTCCCAGGAAAAACATGCGCAAGATTTACAAAGCAAACACTGCATCCTAATTATTAATTCGCTATTTCATAATTGCTGGATGGAGCTTCAAACCTCATATGCATTCTGGGTTTATTACTCACAAATGGCACAAATCTAGAGAAAAAAAATGCCACATAGAAACCCACTGGACTGGAGAACCGAAATCAAAGTGGCCACAAATCCATCGATGGTTAACAGTGCTACCTCTCAACATGCTGATAGGCTGCTACTCAGGGTTCAGAGGCCAACAGCTCATTCGCTCACCACATCTTATTTGAGGACTCAGGAGGACACAAACTGAGAAACTCTCATGTTTAATATTCTCTCCTTAACTCGCCTTTAAATAAAACCTTTACACTTCACGCGATAGCATGAAAATAAGTCAGGAATTAATCAAGTAAGGTAAATTTGGGTATTCCTTGTTCTGTAAGCTGATCTCTGAATCTTGTAAATGTCCACATTGAAAGGATTACTTAAAGCCATTGGAATGTATCTATACATACACATGCAAAGTCTATGAACTTACATCGATTGACTGATGTAAAAACTGAGGTAGCAGCAGAAATCCTCCTCTAGTGAGTCTTGATTTCCATGTACAGCTCTGTATTCTTCTGTGCCAATAGAACATTACAATATATTATAATATCATGTATATTGAAATATAATTGGAATTAACTTTTCAATAAAAGCATCAGCTAAAGAAAATAAGCCAATTGTTCATATTATTCATATTTATGCCTCATTTGCATCCAGTGTTATTCTAGAGTTGAATTCAACAAACTTTTGTTTTATTTCCAGGTCATTTAAGTAAATTTGCCATTTGTGGTACGCAAATCACTAATGAGTTTTCCTGACTTGACGGGTTAATCGTTAACTCTCTACTTACATGTAATAGAGACTGCTTAACCCACTTACTGGAGGTGACCCCTATGCAGATTGGGACAGAAATAATGACGTAAGTTCTGGAAGCTGGAATTGCCCCAGAATGCACCAATGCCAAGTGGCGGGGGTGCAGACAAATGCCAATAGCGTTCCGAGATCCCCTTCTTCATTGGTCCCCGGGGGAAGACTACCAAAGTCATCTGGTGAAAGGGCATGGCGCCCAGTCCAGTCAACACCTAACTCCAAACTTCAGCATGAGGTCACTTTTCAGCAGCTTTTCCCAGACCAAACACGCCAATCGCGGTCCATTTAACAAATGTTTCACTTTTCTGAGGAGACATTTCCATTTGCCCGAGCAAATTGGCAAATTGTTGGAAATCCTACACTTATTACAGAGTTTAATGGGGGGGGGGGGAGATTTTTGATTAGGGGAAAAAAAAAAAAGGCAAATGTGAAATAAGGAACAGATCAACACTGATTCGGCATTCCTTCTCGTCACGGTCATAGCGGTGTTTTAATTAGTTACGGAAATGGCCGCATTGATGTCATGGAAACAGATTCAGTAGCTTCTATGTAGCCTCTGACTGCCTTTACTTGCCAGTTGAGACAAATAATAGAGCTTGGTTTTGGGCAGCAGCGTAAAACTGAATTCCGGAACAGCATTAGTTCATACCCCAGCTGCAGGATCCATGTAGATTCTAATTGGTCTGTACTGAATTTCCTCCCAACTTTCATCTCCACTGAGGTCATTTTTCACATAACCTCACCTGCTGCCCCATGCTTCATTCAGGGGCCACCAGAAAGGGACCTCAGACCTCCAGAATTTTCTGGATTCTCCTGCTTCATCAGCAGAGGTATCCATAACCAGTATATTACGCTGCCCAGCAGACCCAGGCTCCAGAACGGCAGGCAGAAAAGTGAGGCAGCGTTTTCTAAACGTTGCACTCTTTATTAACAGCCCTCTCTAAGTCAGGGAACCGTGGGGACGTCCTATCAACCAAGCCGGGTTACACACATGGTGAGAAGTTACAAATTACAAAGAGATACATGAAGATCAAGCAAGGATTGAGTATAGACACAGGTAAGGGCACATGTAACATTCGGGTACACAGCAGATCTATTTACTACGACGCAGACAAAGGCAATTTACCAATAGCACGGAGCAAGACAGGTTAATGTTCTCCACCCTGCAGGAGGCTGCACACCGATGCTACAATACACAGAGACACGTATGGGATTCATGGAGTCTTATGAGCTGAAATGTTAGAATGCGTTTGTCTGGATATTTAAGAGAGCTTGCATGAGCACGGTTTTGCGGAGGTGGGGCATGGCTAGGGTTGCCACCCATCCCTTATAATACAGGACGACGCTGTATTGAGGCATGCTGCATTCCGTATTACACGGGACAATGGTGGCTACCCTAGACGCAGCAGTCAGTGCTGGAGCACAGACATGGACAGACGGTGGCCTTGAAATAGATCGGATGTCTGATATAGATGACATGCATAATGAGGCACCGTTTTTGACTCGTCACTAAATAAGTTAATGATCTTTTCCTCCAGTGAAGATTGCTTGGGCACCTACCCTAAGTGTCCTCCGTGCAGCGCACATGGAAAAGCCAAACTGCTAGATTGTAGAGCTGAAGTTATCTGGCTTAATGTTAAAAACGATTGCATTTCCCGTTATAATAATTTTTACTACAAAAAAGTAAAAGCAAGCGATCAATTTAAAAAAAAAAAGAAAAAAAAAGCTACTTAATATAGCTAAAGCATGAGCACTGTCTCCAAAGTCATTATTAAGTGCCTAATTATATATATGAGGCAGCAAACAATTAGATACCTTATCTTTCCTATAGAGAATTATACTGCTACACAAAAACGCACACAGAATGTTAATTTGGTTAAATTGTTTTATTTGTGGTCACATTTATTGTCTAACTTTGTTGATGTATTGTATAGCAATTAAATTAGACCTTGTTAATGCCGAGTGCCGGTCAACTTGTTTAAAACATGAATGCCAGGCAGAACTAATGAAGGAAAAAAAAGTTGGAAATCACAACCCAGTAGGGATCAGCAGTGATTAATGGGCCCTTGGATGGACCCATCAGCCACCTGCCCTCAAGCACTTTATAGGAATTATGCTTCGCAGGCTGACAAGTGGCCATAGCAAGTCTTTCAGTTAATGAGCAGCGCTTAATTTAGTATTAAAGCAGCAAGATAAATCACTGGTTTGTACCCAGTAAAGCCCACTACAGTGGTATTATTACAAGCTCAAAATACATTCTCTTCATTCATTTTACCCCTTTAACACCCTAGTGCCTTGACAGGCTATTGGACAGTGTTACTTTGGGCAGTGGAAAATGACTGAATTCTCCCATACATCCATCACCTAATACTCTATCTTGGTCAGACTTAAGCTTAATCACTAATTCTTTTCATACTTACAATTTCCTGTCCATATGGACAACTTCAGCAGAGGTCTGATGATAGGGCCGGATATACAGCAAATGAATCATTAAAGAGACCGTGTGTAAAATAAACAAACAAAATAAAGCTATTTGTTTCATAGTGTGTCACATTTTGGCCACATGTCTGCCATCCATAGCTGGACATGGGGATTTGATTAATGGAGCGCATCCACTTTATAAGCAGCGAGGTCGTCTGGAATATTGAGGGCTGCGAAGGATCCCCCCCATTTGCTTATCATCAGGTCTGCACCGGTTTAGTCAGGGTTTACTAGGAGAGGATCAAAGACCTCCAATTGCTAAAAGATGACTGGCCCCAAAATCACCATGGTGCTGTGTGGTAGACCTTCCTCACCCCTGATTTGGATAGCATAATGCAAATTTAACATAATTACTTAGGGCAGAGCAAGGACTATATGTCAAAAAGGAACCCTATTATAATTTAAAAAATTCATATGTTTCTGCATATTCAGAGCTGTAGACAGCTAATCAAGTATACAAACGTGACTAAAATCTCCTTTGGTAAAAAAAGGCCACATAATCTGTTTCTATAAACACAGAATGACGTCTCACTAGGCAAATGTAAGGTGACACCTGCAGCAAGTTTTTGTTAAGCTGCCAAAACTGAGTGCTGATTACGTATAACAAGCCTACCATATCTTCCAAAGCTACATCTGCGATTCTTTTTCCTTTCTCGATAAATCATGTTTAAAGACCTAAATCATCGTTGAGGTCAGCAGAAGGACAACAGACTGTCGTTTTAAAGATCAGCCCATCAGTCTCGGTGGAGAACTGATGCAAACTGTAGTTATCAGGTGTGTGTGACAACCACAACTAATTCTTCATCGGGAGAGCCTTTCAATTGCCCCTTAATTGAAGCCGTTTGGATAATTCAACGGGTTGTTGAGACACCTTTGTCTCTCTCCTGATCAATCTGTTAATTCCAAAAGAAATAAATGCAACTTTCAAAATATCAGATGATAGAAAATAGAAACTTTTTTGGAGAAAATACAATCTCGCACTGAATAACGTGTGAAGAATCAGCGGGGTTTCTTAAATGGCATATGGACTTCCTTATGTTCCTTACTGCATTCAGATAAGCTGTGTTTTTTCTTGAATTAACATACATGCTATTTTGTCTGACAAGTTACCAAAATTCAGTTCAATTGCACCATTGCAGAAATGGTTTTAAAATGGATTATCACGACCATTGTTAATGAATTTGGGCCGAAGGGGCCTATTCAAACTGAAAAAATGACCATCATCAGGTACAATTCGACTATGCCTTTAGTCTTGAGCAGAATTACTCAACACACAAGCCCTTTTCGTACACAAGGCAATCCCAAATATAGGTTTATATCAGAAACATTTGTCCGTAATTATTTGCTGAAACAGTAGCTCAATTACTATGCAGCAAATGGTATTCATTACAAAAGAGTAGGATTGCAAGTTTTAACATCTCTCTTGCTCTTTCACACACAAACGATTTAAATAATCAATGTGAATTCGACAGAAAAGCCAATTAGAAACATACACAGCAACATAATTTGTTCAGCACTTACGCCATCCAGAACATTCTGAAGTCTTCTGTCCAAGCGCCGTTAGTAGACGTTATAGGGCTCCTCTGGGACTGCAGCCCAACAATACACTAAAACAATAAGCAAGATTTAATTGTATTGGGGGCGTATTTTCTTTTTTTCCATTTGATTTTTCCATACACTGCAGCATGTATCTGTAAAATATCTCAGCTGGTCTTGACGTAATTAGCTTTTTTGGGATTTTGCAGTGCCAAGATCATCGGTTGGTGGAAGGACAATTCGGCAGATTACTCCCAAATGTTTAAATATTTTTAAATGGTTTGTAAACTCTTGATTCTTGGTAGCAATCCTGCTGTTTTTGTTGCATCTGAATGATGTTTCTGGTTAATAACCTGCAGGGCACCACTCAACAACATAAAGTCTGATGCTGAAATGTTTAATAATAAATTAATGAAACTGATTAAGTTTATTTTATCTCAAAAATATTCAGCTGGGCTTGGGAAAACGTCATAGTTCCATTTCCAGCAATACAATACGGTGACCATCTAGCCCATGTCGGGGGGGGACACTTTGAGCTACTTCAAGTTTCACAAACTACTTTAGATCTGAAAGGCTCCTGTGCTCAGCTAATTGGTTCAATTCTTCTTGTGCTTTGATTGGTTTGTTTCCCTGATTGAACGACTCATCCAGGTGTTTCACATTAACATTAGTAATACATGCATGATTATAGGAGGCTGACCAATCAGCACACAGCAAGAACTCAGCACTGAAGTATAACCCAGATCTTTTTAACTGAAATAGTGGTTTACAAACCCTGTCCCAGCTCATAGTGCCCCCCTGCCGTGGATTAGGTGGTCACCCTACTTTCCATCCAAAAATCCATGCAGTTTGGTAATGCTGATTAACCTCAGCATGTTTTTGGACTTGGGGGGGAGGAGAACATGCAAACTCCACACACGTGACCCAGGCAGAGACTCGAACCTAGGTCCCAGAGGTGTGAGGCAACAGTGCTAACCACTGCACCACCATGCCACCATGTATGTGAAATCCCTCCAGTTTTACACTGTCCTGTGTTTCACACTTTTTAATTGTGAAAACCCTCCTCTTGACATTTGCTGTTTGTATGTTGTGTGTGTGTTTGTATGTGGTCCAGGAGGAATGTGAGTTCATGCCACTGTATACCTGCATATGGATGGTATGACACTAAAATGCACTTGACTTGACTTGACCTGACTTGACTTGAATTTAGGGAGAGGACCGAATGGAGGCTGGAAAATAACTTAAAGAGGTATGGAAATGGGAGAGAAATGACAAGCTACAGCTAGGAAGATAGACTTAGTGAAGCTGGGCTTCGGGAGAGCACAGGGAAGTTAATCCTGTTATTTAGCACACATATTTAATCCTGTTTGATGCTGGCACCCTACGTCATAGACACAGTCAGCCTGACCAAACCTTTGAGGAATGCTAGCTCATCACAGGACCGAGTCTGGACTCCTTGGAAGCGGTGGTGGAAGGAAGGATGCTGTCCAAACTGTATAGTGACATGATGAATCAGCTTTGAAGATGTCGGAATAGTACTGCTTTGTGTTCTGGCATCTGTAGAGGACAGACCACAGCTCACATGGACACAGCTATGGGAAAGAATGCAGTAGCCTTAATCCAACTTACCGTACAGCTCGCCATGTTTGTATAAATGATTACACATCGTTTTTCCAACGTAACGTTTCACAGAGGATGCAAGGATCTACTTACAGTGGAGCTGCTCAGCAAAGAGCTTAGTTTTCTGAACGTGGTTTTCCTGGGTGCTGTGAAGACACTGACTGAGTGATGCCATGTTTCTCTGAAGACTGATACTATACCTGTCAAACCCCCTGAAGATATTATGTCATGAAAAGTAAATGATGATAGTCTGTTGGTATTTTTGCCGTCTGTAAATTGCCCTTTACTTGTCACTGAAGTATCATTAATACCTAAGCTCATCTGACTGAAGTAAATTGAAGGATGGGAAATCACAACATTGACGGAAATTTTAGACCTTCATCTTGTATCCTTGTTCACGCAGTGTCCCTTAGGCACTGTAAAAACTGTACTGGGCAAGACTGCTCATAGAAAATTATTTCAGCTGCACAGAATTCTGATCTACGCTCAGTTCTTGCTGTCTGAGTTGTCATGACAACATGCATCCTTGACTTGCAAAAGCATGTAAATAACTACTGTTTGTAATTAAAACAGTAAAGGAGTCTTTCAACTATTTTTAAAAAGCAGGACACCCACTGAGAGGTGACATGCAAATTCAAAAACCAGGACTATTAAAGTATACAGGGATTTTCTGCATGCGTTTTACATATATGAGTATTTTTAGCAGATATTCTGTCTTCATTTTGCCATTGTACACTGTGTTAGATGTGTGTAAATTTACAATGGGGTGACGTTTTTTTGACAATAAACCAGACTTCAGAGATGATATAGATGAAGGGTTGAAGCCATTTAAGTTTTTTTAGAACAATCACTGGAAAATGTCCCAGTTAAAACAGTTGCCACAGAATAATTAGAGATGCAGTTCGAAAAGCTGTGGATTCTGGCAGACCAGCATGCGATGAATGGCGTTGCAATAAATGCAGACAAAGAGCAAGTCATGAAACTGCCCTTCAAAGCATATTTAAAAAAGAAAACATTAGAGTAAAACACTGAATAGAGTTATGCTCACTTTCACGAAGGCTAAGCATTTCTTATCCCTGATGTATGGTGAGAAAACTTAACTACAGGCCACATTTTTCGCTATAATGTCTGTCCCACGCAATTTACATTTTCATTTATGTAGCAGATGCTTTTACCCAAAGAGACATAGAAGTGCAAAGGTTGAGTCTGCCAGTCCCTAGAGCGACTGGCAGCGGAGGGTTTTGCTCAGGGTAATATCACTTTGCCAACCTTCTGATCACAGGTACAGCATCCTAGCCTGCTGAGCCGCTGTAATTTCACAAAATACTGCCTTTCATACATTAATGGCATCGAGGTGCCAAGTATCTCAAGATCTTACGAGAAATACCTTCACTCCTCTATATAGAAATGGTGGAAGAGTGTTGCTATTTTTGCACTTGGCGCAATGCACAAGAAGAGGTGCCACAGTCGCAACACAGCGACTAGGCTAATGGCTCCATAACTTCACACCTCCAGGGTTGCAGTTTGCATGTTGTCTGCAGGTTCTCTCCTACAGTCAAATAACATGCAGTGAGGTAAATCTCTAAATTACACGCAGTGTGTGATTGTTCATATGTCCTGTGAAGTACTGACATCCTGGACCCTGTTTGCCCAGACAGGCGCCGGGCTTGCTGCAACCCTGTACAGTATCTGGATGATGGATGGACCGACTCAGCTAAATCATTAATGCGATGTTTTGCTGGGAAAAAGTGTAAGTGAACTGGAAAACATAGACCGTGTTTGCTTTGTTAATAAGCATCTTCTTGGATTCGTCACGCTATCGCATGCAAGATCCATCATGCAATTATTCAAATGCAAAAATGATTAAATAACGACTGTGATTCAGAGACTCCGAACAGTGTGGTGACCTGTGGGCCAGAAGAGCATCGGAACTCACTGAGGTTCTTCCTGTGTGTGTTTACATACGGTGTTCTGCTCGTATGCAACCCCTTTTGTTCAAACTATGCACCATTCATCTTAATAATTGGAATTATTTCACCTCACTTTAGTCATTGGAAAGGAAAATGGAGGAAGTAAGTGCAATTCAAAGCACGAAAGTACATCATGTCACACGTATAGAGGCTTTTGCCTGAGTCCACCAGTTTCTTCTGCTTTGTGAAAACCTGCAGTTGGCTGGACAGAACCTGCGTACTCATCAGGGTCGCCAACTTTGGTCAGCTGGCTGGAGTGAGATTTTCAATTCGAGACACATCTGCACACACATATGTATGTAACAGTTTAATCACTAGTCTGTAGGATTTACTTGAGCTTTTGATGTAGCTAATTTTAGGCTTATAATGAAATAATACAGAGTTACTGTAAGATTTCTTGCATGAGCGTGAGAGTCTGAAAATGTGAGTGTCTTGCCAGATGCGTGACAGTTGGTGACCTTGACTTATGCGTTACAGTTTCTAGCAGGTTCATCCTAGAAGGCACAGACAGCACTCACCAGCATTATACAAACACTGAGCTACTATTAATGTCACACTTACACCATTGACACATTGTCAAAAGTGATTGGTTATGTCATTATTGGAGGGAAACACACATCAGCATTCCAGCATCCTGCACTGGTTCTGCAAGAACCTCTACACCAGCACGTATGTTCCAGTCTGCAAAAGAACAGACCATTCGAGAGGAGCAGAGACGCACATTAAGGCTGATTTATTTATTTATATTTTTCATGGAAATGGCTAAGTTGAAAGGGGCTTTTTACTGCCGGCCCGGCAGGTATGAGGCATACGTGCGAAACGCCAAGCGCCTGGCATCTCGTGAACGGTGTGATCCTGCCAGGGGACCTGGGTCGTGTGACTCACCACAATCTTTGGAGAGGACCTTTTAAAGCGCAGAATTCCTTCCCCTCAAGAAACGCCGACATCCGCAAGTAGAGAACTTCCTTACAATCAAGGCATTTTCAGCAACACGTGGCAGTAGGCAGTAATGACTGGAACGGCGTGAAAATAGCATTTCATGGGGACATTGTGCTTCGGCTCAGTTTATGTTGAAGTGTAAAAACATATAAAGTGTCAAATGTAATAGTTGCCCCTCACCTACTACAAAGACAGGTAATTTGTGTTTAAATTTAGGCGTGATCTGAGTGGTATGTCACGCTTGTAATTTCATTGCTTTCCTCTACACGTACTAAAGGACTGAGAGATGACAGTGTTGACATGGTTTCTATGGTTTGTTTGTGCAGGCTTTAACACAATGCATGTGAAACAGCGAAGTCAGCGTCGGCTACATATGTAAATACATGAAATCTGTAGCTACTATCCTATGATATGAAGCTGTTAGCATATTTATTAGCATATTCGTCAGCAACATGCTAAATTGGACCCCTATTCAATACATTTAGGGCCTAACAGTATTATAATATTAGTTGTTTTGTGCTAATTATCCTTTTACTATCTTCCACTTACCATGAATAATTACATCAGTAAGATCTGGTGACACAAGACTACAAAGTCTTTTACTGGATTAAACTGTCTACAGTTGATGTGTAGAGTCTAAAAGCTTGCCACCCATATCTTTGCGGGAACACTCTGTTCTGCTAAGCATTAAAATACACTTAAAAATATTCTAATGTCAATAAAAGTCTTTCTTACTGTGGTTTATATTTGAGTGGATTAATTAATGACACATTTTTTTGATGAATGAAGCATAAAGGTAGATTGCGACACTAATGTTTTTCTTCATCCAGTGTTTTGCATTCCATCCTACCCATCGCTGGCATGCCCTGTAATTTTACTGCTATCAAAGGCTTTCTGCATTTTCTGCATGTTTTACCTCTGGAAAATCCTGTACCATTTACCATCAACAGAGACTTCAAAGGATGAGCTTTCAAAAGGTCTATTTGAACGTGTCCTCCTTCACGGAATCTGAAATTAAAGTGCTCTTGGATGCTTCTCGGTGAAGGACAGGTCATCACGCAATGTGCAGGAACTTCTTCTGAAAACTGAGGCTTGTGTTCATTTTTAATTAATCGTGAAATGATGTTTCACACACCCAACTAAATCACAAGCCCATCACAATGGAACAGGGTGGGTCACTACAGTAGTGCACTATTAAGATTAACATTTTAAAGGTGTTCATTTGTCTCCTGAAAATGTTTAATGAAGAATACTTTTTTTTTTCTCTCAGACATAACCTTTTGACGTCAAGAAAAACATTATGGAATATGTGTCAAAATCCTTATGCAACTAACCATGTTTCTTGTTTTGAATTAAATGTATTAGTAAAATGTATAATAATTCTACTGGTATCATCCCAGTTTAAGTTTCAGGTACAGGCTATTTGTTTCAATATTTAGTTTTTTTTCCACTAACTGGTTTGTGCTGCACTGGGTTTCAGTATGAAGACCAGGCTTTGGATTTGGAAACTGGTTTTCGCCTCAAATTCATATCAATCTCCATTCAACAAGACAAAGAAAAAAACAATGAGGTTCATTTTATTTTTCTTGCATGAACTAAAGTGTTTTGAGAAGACGTCGACGACAGGCAATTGTTTTTATGCGGATGGGAACCACGAACGCAGTGTATCATATACTACAAGGACCTAAAATATTAAAAGTAAAGAAAGATGTGGACGTGGTCTTACTTAACTGACCAACAAGAAGCAGGTTCATCTGCACGAACGCTAACAATGGCTGAGTGTACAGAATAAGCAGACCAGCTGCCAGTGAAGTAGGTATATGGTTCATCTTTAATACAACTTTTTGGCTAACAAACCCCAAAACTCACAGTCTGCATTGCATGTCACCAATTTTTCCCCCTCTTTATAACGTTGTCCTTTTTTTTTATTATTTTTTAACAGTTTTACAAATGTGAAATGGACACAGATGATACATTTTCAGTAGTTTTATTGAAAAATGCCTCTTCTGTTTCAGAAATAAATAAGAAAATACGGCTGTGAAATTCACAATTTGCAGTTAAAACGGCAACCCTATAGCCATAGAGTCGCCAACCGATTCCAACTGCGCTGAATATCGGTTAAATAAACAAACAAAAAAAAAAAAAACAACTATATATTCTGATTTTAAAAAACCCTCACTAAATATACAACACAGACATGCAATTCCACCTTTGGTAAAATGAGCTGTGAGTTGGTATAATAAAACTGATAAATATTTAGCCTAAAATAAAAAAAAGAAATTAACTGCAGTTTTGATGTTTTAATTGTTTTTTTTTAGAAGATCCCAAACCAGTTACCCCATATACAGCCATGGTGACCCAACACACACAGTTTTACATGGAGACATTTGTGATGAACCGTGATGAATGCCGAGTGGAAGCCACGCCTCGTGGTGCCGGATGCCTTACCGATGAAACACATACTGACCTTCCATGTGAATGCTAACTTTGACACGACTGCATTAAACATTGGACTGTAGTAAACACATTAGCGCAGTTATCTTACAAGCGGAGACACTTCAGGGTACAGAGCTCACAGGTTTTCAATGAAAGACTCGCAAATTCGACCGATATTCGCCACTGCCACAGTCACGCATTACCCAAGGTATGTTCTTACACTCCGGTGCAAATTTACCTCAATGCAAGCATATGTGGAAAATAGGAAATGAATAATGACGGCAAAAAACGGCATCATCCTCGTGTTTTTTTGTTTCGTTCGATTTTGTTTTACGGCGCTATCCTTTGGGATCCCACTCTTGATAGCGACCGCTTTCCACGCTGGTTTCGTGAGTAACCAGGAGACTGAATTTCTGTTTCATAGTCTTCTGAGGGTTCCACTGGGATTGGCACTACGTAGGTTTCAGGCCCGGGCTGGAAACGGTCTGGTTGGAAATATCGTTTTGGCCAAATGAACATGAATTTAATCAGCAACTCTGCATGCAGAAATACCATCACTTCTGCCTTTTGGCTGCACTACTCAGTGGCACCATCCCACTCTAGGATACAAGTCTTTTACATAAAAGCCAAATTGTGTGGCCGTGACAGGTGACAGTGTCCGTAATAATCCTCAACTCAAGTAAGGCACTGCGGTAAGTATTGATCACACAACAGACTACTAAGCATTTAAAGACTTTCAGGTACAACCATATTCCCATAAAAAAAGCAAATGACTGACTAACATGTAATTTATATCCTCGTGGGATTTGATACAAAAATCACCCCTGAATTATTCTGTAGCGTTTAGTACCTTTTACAAATAAACTTATCATAGCAAAGAAAACAAACAGAAAAAAACTGAGAAAAGCACCTTACTAAATCTTAGTAAATGGTATTACAAAGAGCCCCAGGATTATAATATACAAACATTGTGTGCTTCAGTCTGGACCGAGCAGAGGATGGATATGTCACATCAGGCTTGAATGAGAAGGTTATGTGAGCATTCAGCAAGCAGCAGGTTATAAGGCACAAGCTCATTATGGATGTTAACTCATTTGAAAACAAAAATCATTTACAATGCACAATTAGTTTATTTACAGATTTCATCTCAATGTTTACCATGTTAACACTGTTGTTCTTGGTTATAAATCCTCCTTGTTAGTAGTTTCACATGCTCCTTCCGCGAGAGAAGCTGCTTCTTTCTCTCTCTATATATATATATATATGTATATATCCCTCTCTTTCTGCTTGCTGTGTGGGCTCAAGATGCAAACATGCCCACTAGGCCATGATGTCTGCTGTAAAAGTGTTGTTAGTACCAGTCGGTTCCCTTCACGGTGGTCAGCCGTGTTTGTTAATCATATCCACGGTGGTTATCCATAGCCCCTCATAAGCACATGAGCACAGAAACAGGACTTTTTGTTTGTGTTGCCGGGTTTCAAAGTGAAAGCAGCACAGGCGGCTTATAAAATGAACTATGCCGAACCTGAAACAGGTTAAAGAGCGTGTTAGCGTTCTGTGATACCTCACTTTCCTCTTTTTTGATTGTTTTTAAAAAATAGTAGCTAACCAGACTGTCCGACTACTGGCAATAGCATTGCATCACATTTCAAGGACAGTTTAAGTCATAGCTAGGTACTATAGATTGGCACTGAAATTTGTAAATATTACAGAAAATCACGTCTTATATTTTAACGCCATACAGCATCACATTTTCGCAGTATTACTGTTGCGCATGGGCATGCGGCGACCTACCTGGGTAACCTTGTCCATTGTAAGGGATTCCCACACACTGGGAGGAGTCACAGTATCCGGGGGGACCAGATGGACCCCGGATGCCGGGGGATCCCTGACGACCTGGGGGTCCAGGAGGCCCGGAGGAGCCCGTGGGGCCTGTAGGTCCTGTTCGCGACTCGCCTTGTGGGCCTGGAAAGGGAATGGGGATGAAAAACAAACACTCAAGATCCACTAGCATCACCATCCAATCCCAACTGGAAGTGGAAGGGAAAATTGGTTTGTACCACTGCAATTTAAATATTTAGACTGCTCAATTAAGGGGAGACAAACCCAGATCTGTGCAAAGCTGCCCCCTGCCCCATTCTGTCTAGACGGGATACAGCGGATATGAAATCCCCCCCCCACCCGCACCCCTCTCGCTCCCCAAACGCAGCAGCACATGTGCTGTGCATGAAGCCACCAGGGGAAACTCTATTGTACAAAAGGCTACGCAAAAAACCTAAAGAAATGAACCAGCTTCCTCGCTTGCTGGCAGTGTTCCTCATTATTTATGGGGAAAAAGAAGGATTTGGCCTTATCCCATTGGTACGTAGACATCAATGACTGAGTGACTGCGATTTCCAAGTCTCTGTGGAATAAAGCATAGCCCCGTGGGGATCCAGTGGTTTTGGGAAGGCTGGCTGTTCTATAATTAAGGTGGATGACTGTATCGGACTCAATGCCCTGAGCCCCTTGGAGGAATGAAGTCATAACTTCGCTTTATTGAGCAAGTTTTCCAGAAAATGAAAGCTGTGTGTAGGAGTGGGTTACGAAAAAAGTTAAATGTGTGTGAATTTTTATAGTGGTTCACTAATTTATGGACAAGGATGCCTAAAATTCCATGCACTCCTGCTAACATGGCCGGACACATTTCCAATTAGCTTTTTAGCGGTGGTCACTGTATGAAGCAACCATCAGATGTGAGGGTTAAAGACTGCGGGCAGATAACTACATTAACAAATGAAACTTGTGATGCGTGTTGACTTAGTATTTTTGAGAACTGGGGCTCTGATATTTCAACCGGGAGATCGGCAATTCAGTGGCACAATGAAATATTACAGCTATTAAAAAAATTAGGTCTCAGCTGAGGAATGTGACGTCGTAAAGAAGCCCCATGACAGATTTACGAATGCGGCATGCTGGAAACAGCTGTGAAAAAAATAATGGTTTTTATATGTGAGAAAGAAATGAACGTCTCATCCATCCCAAGAATGCGGAGGGGAGAACACCACCCACTGCACGACCATTAAACAGATATCTTCTCAGTTTAGAACATGCATCAGTGAGGATTTTCATGGAGAAGCACTCACCGGGTGGTCCGGATGGGCCTCTCTGTCCTCGGATTCCAGTCCCAGGACTACCCCGTTCACCCTTTTCCCCAGGTGCCCCTAAGTCATTAAGAGAACCACTCTTCAGTTAAGCGGTGTCAATATCTCCACAACTTAATGCATCCATGCGTTCAACAGAAACATTCCATCCTTCGGAAAGCACTGGAAATGCTCTGGAAAGTGGAAATTGTGAGACAGACACAGAAAACCTGTTTTTTCTTAGCCTGAGCCTGCTGTTCGGGCTTCTGCATTGCGCCATCGTGTTATTGGCGACCATATCATTAGATAGATTGATGTAGACCATAACATCAGGAACATATGCAAGTGTTCGTGCACGGAGCCGGAGATATCGGCGTCGCGCTGGACTACACAGATTTCGAGAATAACTCACGGCAGTTGCTGTGAAATGGCCGCAGGAATAAAACATTCATCAGGCCTGAATTATTTGTTAGAGTCGGAAAAAGGAAATCCAAGACACTTAAAAACATACCTCGTCCGTGAATCAGGCAGTAATGAATAAAGGTAGGAAAAGGACCCACCTCTCTCTCCCTGTTGCCCAGGCAAACCTGGAGTTCCAGGGAAGCCACTTCTTCCAGGTTGACCCGGTTCGCCACGAGACCCCGTACTCCCAGGAGGCCCAGGAGGTCCAGCAGGACCAGGACTGTTGCTACGGTAGCCGTTGGGGATCTGGTTCAGCATCATGTCGATTCTGCTCATTTGACCTGAATAAAAGCATTGGCGAGGACCATAGTCAGTCAACAATCGATCTAACTGTGATAGTACTCGTTTCATTACAGATCAAACGTTGGGCGACTCACTGTTGACCAGCTGCTCACAGACTTGTCTGGCTATGGATCGCATCATGTTCTGAGATGCAAAGTCCCCCTAAAACAGACATGATCATATTTTAACACTAGAAAGCACAGGTGTTGCCCTGACACACAAATATACTTTGTGAACAGATCTGTGTTACCAACCCTTTCGCCCTTCTCTCCTTTCAGGCCAATGGCTCCCTATAGTAAGAAAAAATCAAATGTTTAAGAAAAGCCGCTCTGGACACTTTAAATCACTCAATAAATAAAAAACATATAATATCTAACAGAACTTAAACTTGTTTCAATGCACAAAACTGCTGATTTCCATTCATTCTTAGACCACCATATTATAGTGACCCATATAATAAACAGTCAAGTAAAAACCTCAACAGTGAATCCATTGTTCTTTTATCGGAATATGATATATTAAGGGGCATCTCCAGACAGCTACTCATTCTAGCTTTTAACATGCGGATAAATGACCTCGTGATACTGTTTGGTCTGAAATGTACTTTCCATATTTCTAAAAGTATGCATCTGTAACTCCCATTCAAGCTTCGTGCAGTTTCATCTTGGAATCTACATTTTGGCACAAATAACTGTAGGTATATATTTTTTTCAGTTGTTGTAAAATGGTGAAATTTAACACATCTGCTTCCTGCCATGGTTGGTCAGTCCATATGAAAACATGCTAATATACAGAATAACACCAATATCTAATATTCCACCTGCAATCCACACCTTCTGATATTCAGGATAACAATGAGCTGGTACAAGCCTGCTGGGGTCAATCATGTACCCATCTTATTTGGACCCTCAAAATACCTCCACGGTCGTCATAGCAACTAAAAAAAACGTGTACGTACAGGGTGCCCTGTGTCTCCAGGCTTTCCGGGTTTTCCAGTAGATCCTGGCATTCCAGGAGCTCCAGGGCTTCCCTAGGAATGATAGTATGTGCAAATCAGTCAATATGCAGGAGATAACCCCAGCATGCTCTCAGGATGTCTAGAGCTTATTTATTTTGCAAGACTGTGCCATCAGAACTGTGGGAAACAGCATGCATTTTCTATTAGCGACACATGGTCTGAATTAATCCCGTGTGCAAGAAAAACAAACCACTGGTAATGTGTCCTGCTTTTTTCAGTGGTTACCTACCATTGGACCTGAGGGCCCCCTTGGTCCAGCGGGTCCTTCTTTTCCAGCGGGTCCCTACATTAATGCAAACCAATAATAACATTCATTCATTCATGATTTAATGACTTGACTTTACTGTACTACAAGGAAAACAATCATGCCCATAAGTAAATATATAGTGTTGTACTTTAATGACTTATGATGTCATTATAGCCAGTTCAGGGTTAAAAAGAAAATCAGCATTTCTGTAAATCATCAGCTAATGTGATTGTTGGCTTTACCCTTTGTCCGATTGGTCCGACCGGGCCGACAGAACCAGCTTGTCCAGGTGGACCCTAAGAGGATAGAACACTGTTAAAAAAAGTCCTTAAGAAAGTTAAGACCTATACTTTGTTTGGTAACGTTTCAGAAGTTTTATTGCACTAATGCAAATGCACTCATTCTATCCCCGATAATTTGGTTCTAGCTACCAAAAAATGAAGCATATCTAGCTTGGTTTAGTGTAGTTAGCCTGCAGGTCATTATATATCCATAGGCGCCTGTTAATGTCATCTTCCCACAGCAACAGCAAGCCTTCTGTACAGCCGTCATTCGGGGTGAGTAATGTTACCGAGGGGAAATTGGTTTAAGCCCCTCGCTGTACAACACAACGCGAGTGTTGCTTCATAACCACAGTTCAGCTTGCCTCCTATAGTCCTCGTTAGAGGATCACTTTGCGACTGCGAGGTTTCCAACAGTCTGCTTTTCATCTCAACGCTAAAGATTGGAACCATCTGACATGGAGTAAAACGTCTTTCTGAAAGAAAACAGAAGCTTGTAGCTCCTTATATATCAAAAGACACGGTTCCCGGTTGCTGAGCCTCCTTTGACCAATGGGTTACACCATTTCCTTGAGACTCTGATCTAAAAACTGGGAAAATGAACAGGGGTAACAGATACTCCATGAATCCAGCCCACGGTGGCATATAGGCTTGGGATTCCCCTCCCAAGCCTGTAGACCCCGGCCCCTGTCATCTACATGCGGCCGTCTGCACATGTCTTCCCTTAGCATTCTATGTGTCATTTCTCTGTGGTGCAATCAGCAAGCTATAAATCCAACTGGAATCTTTGACATTTCCCATAATGCACCTCCACCCCTTTCATGGACCATATGTGTCCAAATTACAAAGCAAAATTTCCTACTGAGATCTATACAGTTTATCTTACCTAATTTGCAAAAGAAGCACTAATTGTAGAACCTACCTTCAGAAATTAGAGGGCTTTTGAGTCTTTTGAGTACTAGGTAGCGGCAGATTTAGCATTGTGACCATCTCACTATTCTGTGGGCCAGTGTAGCTATATCCGTGTGTGTATTAAATAAATTGAGTTTTTTTCCCCCCCAGTAAAACCTGCCACATGGAAGGGTTCCAAAATAGTACAACTATTTTATACTGTGCATTACCTCTGGTTTCCCTTTCAACAAATGCCAAGCTCCGATGTTGTACTTACTTGGCGTCCAGGTTGACCGGGATCACCAGTGTCTCCTTTGGGTCCCGGGCGGCCCTGCAGTAAAGCAGGCAAGAAAGTATTTCTGTTTAATTACGTAAATGGTCCACAATACCAATGAATGGGCAATTGTTCAGTTCGGAGAAAAATACACTGTCACAAATGACAAAGAGATAAATATCAGCATCTTACGTTAAGCCTGTTCCCGTTTCGTTATCCGCACTTGGGGATAATCTAATGTGTGCTAATTTATGCATCCCTGATAAAATGAAATGGCGGTTTTAAACAATGTGATATTATTTCCAGACAGAGATACTGACAGTGAAGGATTTTAGCTACAGTTGTTCCAAAAGCCCAATGACTCTTGTCATGAACTGGTGCTTTATGACAGGAGAGATGAGGCTGGATACAAGCGAACAAGTGAAACTCTTCTGCATGTGACCTACCGGCTCGCCGGGAAGAGACAACCCGTTGGGTCCTTGTGGGCCTGGTGGCCCCATTGGTCCTGGTAGGCCTAGTTCCCCCCGTGGGCCCATGGGACCCTACAACCAACAAGCAAACAAACAAGCAAACAGTCAAGTTAAAGGCCAAACAGCTGACTTCCCAAGGCCATTTTTTCAGGAGTACCTCTAGGCTGAATAGCCCGTTGCTGGCGGGAAGAAGCTATAGGGAGCCAACAGCTGTTGCTTCAATGGAGCGTAATTGTTTCATAGTTTATAGTAGCTGTCAGCTAAAGTGTTTTGACTCAGGGAATTATGGGACATGTCTGTCAATTTCTGCACTTGCTTCACTGAAATGGTGCCGTCGCCAAATGCGCCTTTTGCTTCACATGACCGACAAGAAGTGAGACGCACATGGAAAGCGGTATCAGCTACTTACAGACGGGCCGAGGTCTCCCCTTTCGCCGCGGGGTCCTTTTATACCAGGACCACCCTACAGACACAAGGAAACATGGCACAACGCAGCGGTGAGACAATATTTCCCAGTCGAATGTTTGCTTTTTTTAGAAATACAAACTTCCTTACAGCTTTATGAACACAGTAATGATTCAAACACTAGGCTAATGGTGCCCTTAGGAAACAACCTGGGTAAATAAGCGGAAGTTGACCATTAAACCATCATAAACATTTTTAATCACACAGGATGCAGTTTGTATTTAATGTCACAGATAATTCCAGTTTGCTTACATAATCATAACGCGAACATTTCAAATGCAAAGAAAGAAAATCCCTGCTATCATGTAATGTTACGCTGATCTGTCTAACCCATCAGAATTAAAGTCTGAACACTCCCACAGTTTCATTGCGAACCAAAACGTTGTAGTTTGAGCAAGACGGAGATGTGTGATGAGTTTACCGGGGGTCCTGGGGGTCCTTGAGGTCCGATGCTATCCTGAGCACATGTGCAGGAGTGGGGAAGAGCGGGACATTTCGCCTCATCTCTCTGATGGTGAAAGGTTGAGGAAGAGATAGCAATTAGCTGGGTCTGGCAAGCTTCCCTCATGGCCCAAACCCTCCCTGATTAGAATTCCATGCTCCTTGAGGGTCTCTCCTGAGTATTTCAGACCCTTCCTGTCTTAAACCAATAGAGGCTGATGCACATACAGGATAGGAAGTGTTCACCGTGTCCTCTCTCTCCAAAAATGTCACTTAACGAATGATCAAATTGAACATCTTGAAGGGGGACACATTCTGCAGCAGCGTTTCTCGACAGTTTTGCCCATCATGTTTATTAACAGATGAACATTCTATGCTAATTGCACCCTGATTTACAGCAGGGAACCTGAATTTGTCCACTAGTGGTCGTTCCTCGATTTAGATGATTTAGACGGAGTTTTATTTTGCATATGGAACCTTGTTGTTAAGACTGATGACACGGGCACAGTTTTTTATGACAATGAAATAAATTCTCACCATCGATGGCAGGTCGCAACATCTGTCCCTGCTGGTCCAGCCTGCACTGCAGACGATGTCGAACATCTGGAGCTGGAACTGTGGAGCACAGCACACAAAACACACACACAGACACACAAAAAAAAATTAAAAAAAATCACCATGCTAGGTCACTGCACATGGATCAATACGAAGGAGCATTCTGAAGGACTGGAAGCTCTGCCTTTGACTTCTGAGACTTGTGTCTGCCATTTTACTCACTGTTGCTGAACCTTTGGAATTCCTCATCTTTCCCAGGGTCTCAGTGCCATCCACAGACACGTTTCTGGCCTCCTTAATCTCCTTTTCGGCCACTGTCTGGCAGTCCACGTTAAGTTTGACGCTCTTCGGAGAGATGGTCATGTGCAGCTGCGGAGACACATAGAGTCACGAGTTTCCCCTTCATGTCACTCAATCTATTCCTCTTTGAAAATGATAAAAAAAAAAATCTCATATCCCCTCCAGTGTTGTCCCTGTGGGTTTAAGTTAATTGTACATTATTACATACTGTAAGGTAATACTGGTGGTTACATTTTGACAGGAAACTTTGTGTCAGCAACTTTTTTCCATTCATAGCACGATAAAAAATACATACGTCTGCACTATGGACTGAGAGTGTACCTCATTCACCTCCCTTCCATCCAGCAGCGTGTGGTAACGTCGCTTTACATGTGGTATATAGTACACAGGCCCTTTCCATAAATCTCAACCGCAGAAAGGTTTCATACTGAATGTCTTCTAGTGTCTGTCCAGAACGGCTTTGCCACATCTAGCGATTATGTCATTTCGTGGTACACCGTTAAAATGCTCCTCTTACAAACAGTTGCACTTTGAGGAACAGTAGGAATGTCTGAGGTGGGAGGGTGTCTATCGCACACCAGTAATGCAGTTGGCTAACATTCTAACATTATGGCACATTTTTCAAAACCACAGTTTGAGATACGGGTGCTGGAAACCACACATAGCATTATGGGAAACCTCCCTGGCAACCGAGACCATGGTTGACCAACCACAACGGCTCTCTCATGGTGACTTAACCAGAGGGGACGAACAGCATGAGAGATTACATCACCAAAGTGTGGAATATCTCAGCAGTGAATACAGTAGCAAAGCATGTAGAGAGCTATCATTAAGTTGCACATACTGTACTCGCTCATTTTATCTTTCTTTCGCAATGTGTGAAAAATGCTAAATGGCATCGGTGATGTGTCATTTTCATATAATTCTAACAGAAAAGGTAGTAATGCTGCAAATCTGCGCAACTTAATTTACTGAGAATATACTGCACCTCTGCATTCAGGAAACGTCAGTCCTTCCCACCCCTCAGCTATCATTGTGACTGCAGCAAGTCTGGAATTAGTTGACCTCTTTCGTGATGAATGCTCGGTTTACAGCTGTTAATGTCGCTTACATGGCTTCTGGGTGTCCAGAAACGGCCAGCATATGGTTCTGTTTCTGCTGCTGTTGACTGGCTTCAATGATTTCCTCACGCCTACATATTATTGTTCTTGGCCTTGCCTTGTGGGTGCCCCATCTCCCCACATTGTCTTTGACTACAGCTAAAGCAACACGTTGCTATGTCCAGCACCAAGCCCTTGGAAGACAAGGCTAATTAATACTGCACTGCTCAAAACTTAGAATTTCTACTTGTCAAACTGTGCAGCGCATTAGCGACAAATATGCACGACTTTTTTTGCATCCATGTTCTCATGCAAGAGCAAGCTAGCATTTCTGCCCTTCCAAATCCCATATGAAAATGACAAGTCCATAGCTAGCCTAAAGTCTCGAAAAGAATTCAGGAGCTTTTTCATACAAGCGACGATGACGTTTCACAGAGAGGGATAAAAATAAAATGTAAAAAATAATTTAATCTGTTAAGATTTACTTTGTTTTTTTTTTAATTCTTCAAAGGCAGAAAAAAATGAAGGACAAAGAGGACAGAGGACAATGGTCAGGGCCCTCCCAAGGAATTCTGGACCTCCCGACAAAATGTCACCTTTTGCCGACCAGGGAGTAGTTCAGTAGACTCTACGGTCTGTCCAATCCAGGACCTGGGAAAATATACCCGTTTCCCATTCCCCCCTCCCTCCCCCACCTTAATTCCCAGCAAATAAAACCAGAATTCATACATTAAGAGCCCCTTTGATTTTTTCCGATCCGCTCACTCCTCGCTCCCCTTATTGCACGGGAATGCTGGCTGTGGCCGAGCCGCAAGTGGAAAGTCTGACCGCCTGACACCTCCTCTCCAGATAATGGTGAGTTTGTGCAGTCCGACATGACTAAATGTTTCGGCCAGAGCACCGTTCGCCGACGGTAATGTCCACGCATTCTTTCTGGGCACGTTAAAACGGGACCGCTAGCCTCTGTGGGGGTGGCAAACCTTTTCTCTGTCCCCTCTCGGGAGCCCCCACAAACAAAGAGTCACACGTGCCTCCAAGAATAACATCTCGGTTTGAGAAGCCTGACTAAGCCATGGGAGATGAATGGGAATCTGTCAGCATTCACCTGCAAGGAATCTTCCAGCATCTCCCATCGCACAACGGGGTCTGTCAAAGGATCATTTTGAAAATCTACGAACTGCTCTGAAAAAATGGCACAAGGTAGATCACTCTCCAATTTGTAACACACACAGTGCCTTTACAATATATTAAGTGACCTACAGGCTTTCCAAAGAGAAGCTGCCCATTTTAACTGGAGGGATTAGAGATGCTGGTTGACAGGATAAATCCTCTTGGCTCTGCTTTGTTTGTGCATGGCGGGGGGGTGAGTCTCATAACTCATTCTGAAGGACGTGAATCGCACCAGCAACTGCCACGACGGCGGTGTTTTCCTCACAGTTTATATAATACTCTGCTTGTAAAATGGTTTCTTGATATTCCCTACGTGAAAATGAAGCTCCCCTTCCCTACCTCTCATTCAACAGTGTCTCTATCAGCTAAGGCAGCCCTTAGCTTTACCCCTAACTTTATGGCGGGCGAGTCTTTCTCCCACCATTTCAATTGTTATTAGCGATATTATCGTTGACTCGAGAACAGCTGCGGGGACATAGATCTTGGTGGAGGAAGCAAATCAGCGAGTTGGGTGTTGAGTGCTGCGAGATCGAGTTCATAGTCCAAGGTGATGTGCTCTACGAATTGAGGCATGGGGTAACCTCCCCGTAAGTGAAAGCCACCAGAATTCGGAGACAGAGAGCAAGGCCAGAAACCTATTAAATGGTTAGAGAGCCAGGATATCGGGAATAAAACCCAGACTGGCTCTGTACATGCTTATGCAACCGTTCAATGCCTACAGAAGTGACCCAGTTTTTTCCAAGCACCGCATACCAAAGGCAGCACATTTTTAACAGTCTGGTGAAAATATTTCTCTTGATTGTTTTTTTAATCTTACTCTATGATCTACATACATTCAATGCTTTAGAAGATAGAGTTCTTCCACTATTCCAGTAAAACTGTTTTCTTTCTCAAACCATTTGGTCCGCCTCCTGAACAGAACGGTCCGAGAATTTATCGATTTTGGTAAGATGAAGCCCCCAGAGGCTGATCGCTGCTAAGACTGTGGAAACAGTAGCTAGAACATTCTCTGGCTGGAGCGGCTCGCTCCTGGCTGGTGGGAAAGAGTCCTGATTCATCCCTTAGGACATAATAAACTTATTAATAAAGATGGAGAAGATGGAGATGGGTTGAGGAGAAATGTGGGGTGTTTTATCCGGGGTCGAACTGTCGCATGAGGAACTCCAATCAAATCGGTCTAGAAGCACCTTCTTAGTATATTAGACCTCCAACCAAAGCCAAAAAGAGACAAATAAATATAAAACCATTTTCAGGTACACAAGTTTTTTCATAGAATAAATAGAACAAAACAAACTTGAAAAAATGAATCCAGCAAAATCCTGACATCTTACAGCAGACTGGAACCTGCCATCAAACAACTTGTAAATCTACATTGTGTAAACTTCCATCTGTAATGGGTCACGGAGGTCACCCAAACCTGCCCGCCAACTAATGCTAAGAAATTCATAGTCTCTTCAGCAGCTCATCTGAGTTACTGCCTTGAGTCAGAGGAATCAGGCCGAGTCATGCTTCCAGCTCGGTAAGGATAGTCATCGTATCCTAGGGCCTGGAAGCCATGTGGGTCCCTAAGCAGTGGTCTTTCTCACTTCAAGAGCCTGCCTGGATTTGAACCTACATCATTGGCTCATTTTTTGATTCTGTTTGGCAAAAAAAAAAAAGCTTCTCCAACCAGGCTGCTAAGAGCTCAGGAAGGGTAGCGCATGAGGCTGGACACTCCTCTTGTGGGATGCCGGTTCATCTGCAAATGGCAAGTGTACACGTGGCTTACGGGGACATGGGAGTCACTGGCCCACTTGGAACACATAAGCTGGACTCAGCTGAGAGATTGTTGGAGGCCCACCCAGAAAGGTACATGACACTTAAATTGAAGCTTGAATTTAAAAAAAAAAGAACCTTAAATGATCTGACTTAACCAGATAGCAGACGTCAAAGCCCAAGCTATGAAAATCACATAAAATTTCAAGCAAGTTGAGAAATGACAGTAGTCCTTGAAAATGGAGTCTGACTCAACATGCTAACCACTAACAAAATTTACCTTATGGAAGCTTCCGTGGAAGATCTTTCTCACTGGTTCGCTATCGAATGTAGCTCTCTGTATCTCACCCCTGGTGTCCTTGTTGTAGAATGTGATTGTCCTACTGGATGCTTGAAGAGATATATAAGCAGGAGAAGACGTTAGATGTGCAGAGCGTAACTGAAAGACAACAGTCATTCAGGCGAAATGCTTAATAGTCTGCTGTGTAGACATGCTGTAAATGCCTACTGTTTGCACTGGCCTGTCCTGGGGATGTCTATACATAGGTATGTAGCTTCTGCATATGGGTTTAATTACTGCAAGAGGTCAATTTAGCTCTGGGGTCTGGAGCTCATTAAGTTAATGCTGATGTTTCATGACGGAGATGGGGGAAGGAGAAAAACATCAATGTTCACAGCTGGCAGGCAGCTATTATTGTTAGAAGTAGGAATGGGTCTTACGGTCGACGGTGACTCCGACTTCCGGTTTGTTGCCGCTGTCTGAGATTTGCCAAATGTCAAAAGCCTCTGTGGGTGTATCCGGGAGGAGACGGAAGAGGAGGATGATTGTGTAGGTCGGTGGCAGACCCTCTGGGTGAACCTCCCTGCAAAAAATAACACTCCGGAGTCTAAATAAAAACTCAAAGCACTGGAGCTGTAACACGTTTGACAAGGAATTACTGACTTTGGGAGGTTTCCAACAGGTCAGATTTTCTGTGTGCGTCCTGTATAAAATGGTCAAAATTCCAACATAGGTTTAGGTATAAATAAAAAAAAAATTTAAAAAACCACAAGGCTTGCGCTTCAAAGAAAGCTAATGCCATGCTGAGTCAGAATGAAACAGGCCACACAGTCCTGTTCGTAAAAGCCCCAATGGCCTCATTTAATGTCTCATCGTCTGTGAGTGCTATGAGGTGACTATCACTATTAACCATCTACTGCAGGGCATACGGGCGACTCAGAGTACACATGCAAGTGGGGAAAAAACTCAAACAAAGTCCATTTATTCATCCGTGCATCTGGCACAAATGCCAACAGTCCCTAAAGAGTCACAACATATTGGAAGTATTAAAAAAAAAAAAAATTAAAAAAAAAATTTCAAAAAGTGTTTCCATTTGTGCACATTTACTTGACTTCCAACACATGCACTAAACAAAAGCTATTATGGGCAAACTGACAAAGGAATCGCCTGGCTGTGGATGTTTGGACACAATCTGCCCGGCCCTCCTGGTGCCTGGAGATGTTACACCGGGTGAATAATCTGCAGGTCGTGACCTCTGTGGCTCCCCCCATGGAGCAGGAGGGTGGGCTTTGCTGAGGCAATCTTTCACTCAAACAGAAATTGTTGTGTCTTTGGTAACACCTCATTCCGGCAACAACATGTGGGACTGGCCCAACACATCAACACATGAACCGGGACTCACAACGGCAAACCCCGGTCGGCCATTATAAAGATAATGACTGCCAGCCAGATGTAGTACATGGTAGGTAGGTGGGGGTGGGGGGTTATTCTGAGATTCATAAATGTCAGCTTGGACTTACTTTGTGGGTTGGGAGAGGCCAGCGTTCTTGTGCAGCCGGTAGGTTACATAACTGTTGAAGGAACCTGGTTCCATGGAGATGCCTTTGACGCCGGCGTACGTCCGGTCAGTGAGGTTGAAAGCCTCTAGCATCCTGAAGCCTGCAGAGCAGTACATTGCTCAAATCAATCGAAGACAGTTTCTGAACTTTTTGCTATCTGACATTCAAATGACTGTTTGTTTGTGTACATTTGGGAAGGGGACAGGCTGTCTGTAGAATTGTTATGAAAACTAGACATTACCCACTGTTGTAAGTGGTTCATTGCTTGATCACCTTTCTTTCTTTTTGCACATCCCCCCCTCAATGGACATACGTCTCAAACAATCCCCAAGCTACAGACAAACATACCAGCCCTGGAAAAACTGCTAGCTGTACAGCCTTAGGCCTGCTAAATTCTTTAGGAAATAAATGTCTTCTTACCCGGTGATGTAAATCCATCCAGGAAAATCAAAGGACAAGCTGAGGTAGAAGTAAAAGATGATGCATTACTTTATGAGATGGAGTCTGAGAAACCATGACAATCCTTGGGAGGAAGGTTTAATATTCAGAGATGAAGGCTGTCTTACTGGATGTGGCCGTTTCGCAGATGAACGTGATGAGATTATCCTGAATCTTTGCGAAGGCGTCGAAATCGTCTACAATGAAGACGTGTCGTTCGCTCGGCTTGCTGCCGATATTACGCAACTCGGCGAAATCCACATCAGCTACACCGATGACAAATAGGCTGTAACCTGGAAGAGCAAGACTCCATTTACAGATCTCTCCTGACTGACATCCTGGGGGGGGTTAGGGTTAGGGTTGGGCATGTGGACAGGGCCTTACGCACTCACCCATATGCTGCAGCGTTGAAGCACTCTTCTTCACTTCATCTTGAGAGCGGCCGTCCGTCACAACCACCAAGACCTTGGGCACGTTCCTCCGCATGCCGTTGTCTGGGATGAGGACCTTCTCACCAACATGTTTGAGGGCTACCCCTAGATTAGACAGACCCAATGAGTGCAGAATCGAACTGTGTCGTTTTAAAGGGGGCAACATATAGCTCTACAAGACGTGAAGAAACCAGCAGGTATCATATGGGCGGCTGGCCGTTTTAACCTCATCACCCATGGTGCCCAAGGAGCATATGGAGATGTTTCATCCATTAAAACTACATGAGGCAGGACCCGAAGGGTGGGCGGTACCTGTTTTGGTGTTTCCTCCCCTGTAACGGACAAGTTGCAGGGCAGCTAACACCGTCCCCTTGTCATGGTAGGTGTTGAGTTTGAACTCTGTCTTGGCGTCGTCGCTGTACTGCACGAATGATATCTGCAAGCCGAGAAGTCAAAGGCACTGAATCACAGTAGCCATCCTTTATCTGCCAAAGCTTTCATGGAATTGCTGAACAATTCTCCACTGCTTCCAAGAAAGACATCTTCACACACCTGCATTCCCTGAGGGCTTACGATATCGAGGGCGCCGATGGTGCTGAACACAAAATTCAAAACCTTGTTGAAGTTGTCGTCTCCAATACTCCATGACCCATCAATGAGGAACACCAGATCGGCCTTGGCGCCTTTGCACACTGAAAAATGAAAATAAAATTAAAAAATGATGACAATGAATTCTCATTACATAGTGATAAATGACGTTGTTGAAGTTGAATCAATAATTCAAATTTCACTGACTGTCAAGCTTACCGTTTAATGTTCAGCTCATTTTTTAACATTGTACAATAGCAACAAACTACAGTCCCAAGTCAGCTACAGCATACTCCTTCCCTGAAGGACCACGTGCATTAATCCTGCATGTAAAATTGCACATTTTTGTCAGAATGCTTGCAGGGCTGGCTTGTGCTTGATAGCCTGGGGTTAACCACACGCAGCATTTTGAATCCATTAGCCCAGCAGGCTCCATACTGCTTAGCCTTCAGTAGGCAGACAGGACTGACATATGGGCCCCCCACCCTGTCAGCGGGGTGCTCTTGGGGGCCGTCTCTGTTCCTCTTGAAGGATAGCAGCGCTGTATGGAATGTTCTAATGGATTCCCCCTGTGGCTAAGCCTCAATGTAGGCCCACCAATGTCATAAACTAAAGGAACACCATGTCCTTACCTTCCATAGCAGGAGGGATTGTGGCAGGTGGGGGTGGAGTTGGGGGCAGCGTTGGAGGTTCTGTGGGCTTCACCACTATGACAAAAGAGGAAATCAAAACAAACATGGCTTAATGTTGTAATCTAACCATATTGACTGAGGTGCTCTCGTTGGCATGGATATGAACCAGTGGTGGAGCGAGAGACTCGGGCACTTACAGGTCCGCTCCTTAGCGCTCACTCCAGGGCCCTCCAGATTGGGCGTCTGGGCAAAGACGGTGGCATTGTACAAGGAGTCCGGGGAGAGGCCTTCGAAACAGTACTGGCTGTCTGAGCCTGTGACAGTCATCTCCTGCTGGCCTCGTTTCGACGCTAGAAACACAGCAGACCAAACACGGCCCCACATTTGAGGATAGTGTCATTGCTCAAGAAGCCATAATGCATCTCCTTTTCATGAAACGAAATCCTCCTACATGCCTACTACGTGACTTGTTTCCCAACATTTGAGTATAAAAATCACACATGTCCTCGATTCAGTGGCTAATTTACCTTCACGGAATGTTCGCCTTCTTGCACTACCCAAATGAGCTTGATGTGGTGAACAATAATGACTGCCATATACAGACCAAAAGCTTCCAACAGCTCTTGCTTGTATTAATGTGTACAGTATGACTAAGTGGTACTTAGAAGCCAAGCTATTTCAGCCAGGAACAAAATTCATCTCTGGTAGAGGAACCATTTGCTTAAATGACCTGATTATGCTTTTGAAAGTGACCAGAAAGGGGCAAAATTAAACCATATTCAGAGTTCAGTGTGTAAGCTACACATGATGGACGACCAATTTTTTTACACTGGAAAAACATATCACCGACTACCTTAAATGCTGAGTAAAACACACCGAGAACTAAATGTTCCATCAATTTTCTCATTTCTAACCAAGACTTTATACATCAGTATGTTTTCATGGCCAGGTAGATGGTGGCAGGTTAGCTCTACTTACGGTCAAAGGGGTTGAGCTTGATTCTGTAGGAGGTGGCTGCCCTGTGGGGCGTCCATCTGATGCAGAACCTGTCATAGCCAACGTTGTACGTCACCAGGTCAGTGACATTCAAGTACACTGTGGAGAAGGGAGGCAAGACGTTAGCATAGCATAAGCCTTCAAGTATATATAATCATAGAGAGTCGGGTGGGTAAAGGAAGTGTTCATTTTGTGATTGGATTTAATGATAACAATGGCAAAGCAGTAAGTATTTAAGAATGAGTCGAACTCCAAAATGGAAGCTACATACACGTCGTTCCATCTCCAACTAAGGCTCCACTCAGACCAGCGTCATACTGGGCGTAGACCTTGAGGTCATATGTGGTGCCAGGTTGCAAATTGTGGAGGACGTACGAAGTCACGTCCCCAACGAATACCTCCATGGTCTCGTCCTTATCTAGGAGTGCAAAACATTGTAGAGTCACACATTTGCCCCTGCTAAGAAAAAAAAAATCTGACGATACAAAAGAATGAATAATTCACTGGCATGACTGTTTCCCAGCGAAGATGTAGCAGTTGAAGTGTTCCCAGGTGCCTGACCCCTACGTTTACCTTGGGGCTGGTAGATCAGCTTATAACCAATGACGCGGGAGGGTGCAGCGTCCCAGGACACACGGAAGCGGGTATACCACTCGTCAGAGACGCGCAGGTTTCGAGGCTCCAGGAGGCCAACTGAAAGGCAGGAGGGGGTGAAACGGGAGTCACTGATCAGCTGACCATTTTAACAAAAGGCCTTGTGACACCTACTTCCACGCAATCACCTTTGAATAAAAATACATACAGAAGAAGCAGCCTGACTTCTGCTCCACTCCTTTTCAAGGATCTTCTGTCTTATATGTATTTGCCTTAAGTGGCTAAGGCATGAGTTCCCCAAACTGCTCATCCAAACGAAATGGATGACAATGGATACCTTTGTACCCGTGAGTCAGATGGATGTTCAGTTCATGAATTGTTGAGGTTCCTCAGTAATCTTAGGCTTGGAGAACCCTCTAACGCCATGTAGCATTAAGGGTCAGTCACCTGTGCGCCCCGGGCCTGTGAGATCGCCTCCTGGGCCGTCAGTGTATATGGGCACCACGGTGATGGTGTAGGGGGTGTCCGGGTGCAGGTTCTGCAGGATGACGCTGTTCCTGTTCCCAGGGACAGATACCTGAGAGTTGGGTGAGCAAAAGGTATTCATTAAAAATAAGTGTGAGCTTTTTATAAGACAAGGTGTAAAATGGGTACACAAGAACACAAGTATGGTTAAGCATGCATATGTCCACCCCATGACCACAGACAAGGTGAAGCCTTTGGAAGTCAGGTTAGTACTGTGTCTCCCAGCAACTTAGATACTCACATTTTCCTCAATGGGATCACCAGTGGTCGGGGCGTAGACGATGCGATATTGTTGGACGGGCCCGTCGGCATGATCCCAACTCACGCTCAGGGTGCTGGTGGTAGGGTCGTAGACGCGGAGATTCCTCGGCGCACTGCGGGGCACTGGAGCGTTAAAAATGGAGGGGGGGAGTCAACGAGATGCCATACATCTCGACTTCGGTGTTCATCTTAGTTCGAAAAACTAGGTTCTCTTTTCACAGAAGTCAAAACTTACCGCATTGGAAAAAAAGTCTTAACGGTTGCCAGCGAACAGCACAACTGCGATATCATTTTGCTTATTTATAGAAGGGTAACGTTTCCAGAGGTGCAACACTGTGTGGGGTGAGGGTTGTAGCCAGGAAACATGGAGCAGGAAAAATGAACCCCACCCCCCATTCTGCTAATGCGCAATGTTAAAAATGATGGTGCCACCAGAAGGCCTTACATGTCATGCCATCGCTGGCGACCGATGGTCCCTCTCCGTCAGCGTACAGAGCCACCACATTGACCGAGTACTCCGTGTCAGGGATCAGCTGTTGCAGCAAGGCATTGTGGGTATTTCCAGGGACCAAGACCTGCGGCCAACAAGGGAAGATGCTCTTCACGATAGAAACACCTGGATTTTGGCCGGTGAATGTAACTCATTTGTGCATTTCTGGAATACACCCTTGATCACACAAAACTCAAACATAGATTCTCCTACCCATAACCTCACGTGACCCTCAACAAAAAATACTTCTTATTAATCATGTTCTAAATATAAATGGTAAATCATAATAATGTGTGTAATGTGGTTCTACTTAAGTCCATGTGTCTAATATGGTTCTGCTATGTCAACACCAGAAATGCCATTTCTATTGCCTTGTAACTGATTCCACACAATACATCCCACATGGTGTTTTGCCAGATTAAAGGGTTAGACTAACACTTCTCACACGGAAAGTCTGTTTCAGATTATACTGGATTAATTTGTCTCACTAAAAAAGGTAACCAAAGCATTCTCATCTCAGCCATGTTAGCAACACCTGATCAATAGTAACAGTGGCATGTGATACAGATTAACAACATTTTCATATGTACATCCTTTGCAAATACAAATGGTACTTTATGTCAAAAACTCATTATAACAATTAAAGTTTATTTACTTACCAAAATCAAACGAATGTGCTTAAATTTTTTGAAGTATAAACCTCTAAAGCGTTTATTGTTTATAGCTATTTTAAACACATTCAAGGTTTTAAAAAGAAAAATATAAAAAAGACAGAATTTGAAATGCAGAACGTTTTAGATTTTAACCGGCTCCTTGTCTCCTAATAGGCCAGATCTTAATTCAAGACCTTAAACCACCAGCTGACCCAAAAGCCTCGAACTTCCAGTCTGGTAACCTGTTGGTTTTGGGAGGACTTCTCTAACATGGCTTGATGGTCCTTTTTTTGATTTATAAGTCACAATCTGTTAAGTAACTGTAAAAAAGCTGCTATTGTTATTTTAGGATCTAAACGCATTATAAAAAATATTTCTCATTTACTTTTTTCAGCAGGCCAAACAACATGCCCCCCAAAATAATATTTTTGGTCAAAATCAAGGTCCACTCAATCTTTGGTAATTCACTGGAAGTTCAGCAGGAAGGAAGCCCAGCTTGCAGAGGTCCAGCTTAAGACTTCCAGGGAAACTCACAGATTCTGAAGGCCTGGTCCCAGTCAGTGGAGCATAGGAGACTCGATACTGCTGCACTTGTCCTGAGGCGGGCTCCCATCGCACATTCAGGGTGTTGGTGGTGGGGTTGTACACCTGAATGTTCCTGGGTGCCGAGCGGACGACTGAGGAAGGAGGAAATGACAGGAAGGGGGGAGGGGTCAGACCACATGACCACACAACATTCACACTGCAAACAACCGGTCCTGAGGCAATTCCACGGAGTGTGAGTTTCACATGGATCGTTTTCCAACAATTTTAATTTTATCTGCTCTGCTGTCCTGTTAAGAGCTTGCCTCAGATAACACTGTTGTCCTTTGGTATACTTTGAAATATATCAATATCTATTTTAAACAGATGTTGTACAACCAGGACAGCTCAAGCGGCAAGAAGTTCAATGTACTCTAATGAATAAAATGCAGTTATCAAAGTGTTTTAGGGATTAAAGCAAATCAGCACACGACACCATCAACATAAACGTAAACTATTTTACATGATTAGCTGCTGAAGAATACCTGCAGAGGAACGGCGTAACTTTAAACAACTGAAAAGTGTAAAGTGATTGTTCTTGTGATTATTCTTCTGTCATTAAAAAAGAATGAAGAAGCGACAGGGAATTCCACGCCAACCGGTAACAGAGGTCTTTTATATCGATGTGCGTCCCTGCCTCTGCTGACTGGCAGTTTCTGGAGACGGTTTGTGCAAACTAAGCAAGGAGTCCAACTCAAGCAGAGTGAAGAAAAACACACAGGATGGAATATGCAGCAAAGAAGCCGTGGCCCATATTGAAAAAGAAGGACTTCTTTGTTCTGTTTTACGGTTCAGTGCAGCGGACGCCTGGCCTAGGAATGGAGGCCAATCGCTGCCTTTAATTCCATCCCAAACCCAGTCAGATGTGCAAACTCTGCTATGGTACATACATGCAAAAAATGGGAACAGATCCATCAAGGGTTTTAGAGTCCATTCTATGCATAATCCAATTTTCAAGCTCTGTGCAGACATTAAAGATATAATAAGAATTATAAATTGATTATTCAGTAATTTATTATAAACTGCAATTTCTCTGGATTATTTATCTTTGCTAGAATGATCATCACGTCCACCCTGTACTGAACAGATGGATAAATAATTAATTGATTTATGGTTAACGTTATATTTATGTAATGTAGTAAATTGGGGATGCATTTCAAAGCATTTTAGACTGATCGAGATCGGGATTAACGAGTAGATCATCTCCCGATCATTTTTTCCCCACCCATGATGCTGTACGCAGTGCATGCGCCACAATACGGCTGCTTTATGAAGTGGGACCGCGGCATGATGTCTGCAGTGTGGAAATATTTTACACTGAAAAACGAGAGCTGCGCAACTGCAACTTGTGCTGTCTGTACAGTGAGAATTTCACGAGGAGGTACTCATAGATCTTTGTCGAATGCCACAAATTAGATCAGACATATAAAGTTAAAACGCAGTTGAGTACAGCGAAATCACTCGGTTCACTCAGGGAAAGGCTGCGTAGAAGCAACACACACTGGAGGAAACTTTCAACGACACACGACAGTAATAACGCTTTTTGTTTAAACTGTTCATATTGAAATGAACTCTGTTTATATTGATTTCATTGAAATTGCTGCACTTCAGTTTTAATTTATCTTTATTTTATTACTACAATGGTTATATTTTTAATTATCCCATGCTATATGAAAACAAAAATTTGACATTTTTACCATGTTGATAAAAACAACTGCATTAGCAAAGGTGCTTTTCCTTGCTCCACTGCAGACCTACTGAGTTGTCAAGCATATACGCCATAGATTTTAATCATTTTAATGAACTTATGGTTTATAGTTTGCACTGTGTGCTGTTGGAAAATACATGTATCGGTTTGAGACTTGGTATCAGCCGATACTTAATCTTAAATGAATCCCTACAGTAAATACTGTCCATGGATTTCTGTTCCAGTCATCGTTTACTGCATGGTGATTTAACAGGAGGGATTTCTCTCCATATGATCTCAAAGGGTTTCCACATTCAGAATCCTCCTAACATGTGACTCACGGGTCTTTCCGTTCTCCGACATGCGCTTTCCCTCGCCTGGGGCATAGACTGGCACCACAGTCACGGTGTAGATGGTGTCCTGCATGAGGTTTCTCAGGACCGTGTTGGTGGTGGTCCCGGAGACCTGCGTCTGGTGGGCACAGGAGAGCATGGTTGTGGTTACTCAGGCAGGACAAACCAGAGCACTGAGAGAAGCACAAGGTCTCCCACCCCATGATGCTTCAAAGGAACTTAATGCTTACTGAGTCAATAAGGTTTACTTGGACGACACAACCGACCTAAACTCTCTGGCAGATGGCCAGTCTCAAAAAGGTTCATGAGAAGGTCTTAGGGACAAGGTCTATCTCCAAATGGAATCTACGACCATGTCACAGAATTTAATTTCTCTAAGTTAAGTTGAGTATTCTCCATATACATAAAGGAGCTTCAATGACACTCAGCCAAACACAGATGGGCTGCTAAAGACTGCGGACAAATGGCAGAGCTAATGTACCTGTTCCTCTGCGCCCCCTGTGGCCGGAACGTAGAAAATGCGATATTGGCGGACGTTGCCTTCTGCTGGCTCCCAGGTCACCCTGAGTGTGCTGGTGGTGGGATCGGTCACCTGGAGGTTCCGCACTCCACCCAATGGCTCTGTGGTGTAGACAATAACAATGACAATGACAGAGGGGATTTGGTTCTCTTTAGAACTGCTGGACAGCAGCTCTGATCCCCTTCATACAGGCTGAAAAGACAGCCTGTTCAGGGCAGATGGCAGCCTTTCTGCTCTTCTGTGAGCGATGCTACTAAACACCCAGAAACAGCTGTGGTTTCTTCTGCAACGCATCAATGACATCAGTGTTTATAACTGATGCAATCACGCGCATGTGGGAGCACGACGTGCGTGTGTCAGACCCTCGGCAGCTCCTCAAGATACTGACATCGAAGGGGAGCGTAGAATACAGAATACATATGCTCAACAGTAATGTAATAAAAATTGTCATCTTCCATTTAAGGACTTGATAGAAATCGGGAAGCAAATCACAATGTTGCATTACTGTTTACATGACAGATATAACAGGGTCGCCAACTCTGGTCAGCTGGCTGAAGTGATATTTTCAGTTCGGGACTAATCTGCACACACATGCACACGCACTTGTATGTGACGGTTTTATTACCTTGTAAATAGTCTGTAGGGTTTGCAAACTACCCAAACATTTTCGATCTAGCTCATTTTAGGCTTATAATAGAATAATTTAGATTTACTGTAAGATCTCTTGCGTGACAGTCTGAAAGTGTGAGTGCACGTGAGAGATGACACCCCTGATGTCTGCTGGGCACTTGATGTCTATTGGTATATAGCCAAGATGAAGGATGGCAGAAATCTCAGCTCTAAAGTCAGTGGTGCTCATGGTCCGACAGACCTCTCGAACTTTTACAGGAGGCCTAAACTGCAGAGGGCAGCATGCACGCTTACTTGTCTTGCCCCCGCCAGAAATGTCTTTGCTTTCGCCAGTAGCGTATATCGCCGCCACGGTGATGAAGTAGGGTGTGTCGGGAGTCAGCTTCTGCAGGACCACGCTGTTCTTCTTGCCTCCAATTTGGGTCTAATTAAGTGAGAGAAAAAACCCCACATTTGCTCGGCTTCAGGTCACAAGCGTCGGATTTTAGCCCCAACTCTTCACAGACGCGAGTCGTTCAGATAAGTGCTCCCCTAGGCTGGCAGCTTAATAATGTCACCAAAACAAATAAACTTCAAAATTGCTAGCTGTGTCACACTGCTGCATAAACAGCAAATCTAGATTTCACATGAAGTTATGGAGATATTTTTTTCATTAACGTAAACCGATACAGCTGATGGCAGTTACTTTTATTTGGAAGGAGAGGAACACTCCATTGTTAATCCAAAAACACTTCACAGAAGAGTCTGCTGGGCACTTGATGTCTATTGGTATTTGGCAGCAAAAAGCTGTCTTCAGAAAAACTCCCATCGCTAAACCAGCTGCAGAAAGCTCACTGGCCTCCCTACAAGAGCCAAACACAGACAACCAGAGACGGATACTTGCAAGGTGACAGTGGCATTCTGACCGCGGCCCCCCCGCCCCCGCCCCCCCCCCCCCCCCCACACGGCAGGGTGGGGCGGAGGTGTGGTGG
>JAODJX010000027.1:22698456-22710472 GCA_026776945.1 Isichthys henryi | reverse complement strand
CCCCCCCCACCACCCCCCACGACTCAAGACTGCATTTTTGTCCTATTGTTATTCTGCCGTCTTCGGTTCCAAAGTAAATCTATAACTGATCTACAAAACAGGCGGATGGGTGATTGGAGAAGCATGAATGTTGGATTTACTATGCTGCACTTGGCTGGGGAGAGAGTGCAGTAAAAGTTGTTGCTTGGCCCAGATGGGGAGCCATTGGTGGGATAAAAGTGAGAAAGGGGTGTGTTCAAGGGTGGGACGGGACGAATCATCAAGAAGCATATTTATTAACAGCCGCTAAGGACCAATGAAGAGTGTGCGTCTTCCATCGTTTCTCATTTCAGATGAAATGCTGCACACCTTGGAGTATTTTCCATGCTTAGTGAAGTAATACAAAGGGTGTCTATTCCGACTTGGATCTCCAGAGGTTCCAGTCCAATTTCAGATTTTAGAAATCCCCTAAGGTGAAAATCTTCACCTAAGATTAGACAGCTAGTATCTGGACTATACAAAACTCATTTGTGAATATGCACATTGCAATTAAAATACCACAAAAAACCCAAATAAAGGCAGTGACTTTGCAAAGACTTTTGGGAGTTTTCTCCACGAAGTTCTTATGACTTCTGTCATGTCTTTCACTTTCCAAACTGCTATAAAGGTCACCTAATGGCTGACCCATAATTTTTTTTAGGGTCCGACAATATATTTTTTTTCTATGTCAAAAGTAAGCATTCCACTGGTGTGGGGAAAAATGCAAGAATGCCATGGCAAGGCAGGTTAGGGAAGCGGACACTTCACATACTGTCTGGGGCCTGCCCCCCTCCTCTGGTCTGTAGGTGATGCGGTAGTTCTGGACGCGGCCTGGGGCATGGTCCCATTTCACTGTCAGTGAGGTGGTGGTGGCATTGTAGACCTGCAGGTTCTGGGGGGGGCCCGTTGGTGCTGGAGACAAACCCGGGAACCAAATTCACACTCTCTTACTCTGTGATTGATTCATTAGGAATGGAAAATAGTCTCTCAAAGTTCTTACCAGGTGTAGGAATGTCTGCCACTGTAAGAGAAAAAAAAATGGTTTCTGTTACAATTTTGGCTGAGCAAAAGCAGGTAAAGATGGATGTATGTCTATTTGGAAGCGATTCCCCACTGCCGTACATGTGCGCTGGCTGCCCATCAGATCCTCGCTCTCCGATTCATCGGGGTAGATGGCTGTGATGTACACATCATACAGCGTGTCGGAATCCAGGTATTCCAGCAGGTAGGAGGTGTCGTCATTGTTCAAGATGGCCTGGAGGAGAGGAAACAAGAACACAAAACTACAGCTCTCAACGGTGGAAAAACTGCCTGATGGTTGCTGATCCTCCATAAACAGCAAGGCAGGGCCTCCGATGCCTGATGGTTCACTTACATATTGAAAGTCATCTTGGCCATGCTTGGCCCATTTGATTCGGTAGAGGGCCACATCAGGGGCGCCATGCTCCCAATGGGCGATGAAGCTGCTCAAGGTAACATCTGAGAACCTTAGGTTACTGGGGGCAGGGACAACACCTATTGTAGAAAACGTATATAGTTATTGATTTAATCCAGTGTTGGAAAGAAATTAAATTCTCCTCAGAGATATTTTTAGCATAAAAAATGGCAGCAAGCCAACAAAGGACCGTGTATGACCAGACAACTTGCAGCCATGTAGGCTGCTACCCCAACAAAACATGTGAGCATTTACCAGGCACGGACCTAGAAGAGGAGCGGCTCTGGAGACTTCCTTACCAGTCACAGCATGTCCGAGCATTGGGTTAGCCAATCCTGTATCGTACACTGGGGTGACTGCCACATCGTATTCGGTTTGGGAGATGAGGTCACGAAGCACTGTGGTCGTCACATGACCTGAGACTTCGGTCTGAATATAAAAATAAAAATGAAGGAGTTGAAATCATATATCTTATACCATTTAACTCTAATAGCGCCTTCCTGCCAAAAACTATTTACAATTCATTATAAGACATAACATGGGAGTTATTCTTAGATTTTAGTCGTCAATGTTGATTGAGTACAATGTTCAGAGTGACTCATAACTCTTGAATGGGTTCCCTAAAAGTCAGGGTAAACTAGCATGACATGAAAGATTCTTTCTTGTGGTGTGTTCAGGACACCCCTTCCAGAAGCTCATAATGTCTCAATATGATTATGTGTGCTGAGTGGTATAATATCCATAACAGCAGTCAATTGTTATTTGAGATGTGGAGGAGAATCACTGGAAAATGAGATCTTGGAATCTTCATTCATTCATGAATAGCTTGACTGTTTTTTTATACCACGTA
Source organism: Isichthys henryi (assembly GCA_026776945.1). NCBI lineage: Eukaryota > Metazoa > Chordata > Actinopteri > Osteoglossiformes > Mormyridae > Isichthys > Isichthys henryi. The sequence goes on along the minus strand of JAODJX010000027.1, from coordinate 22,708,169 downwards.
AAGGATCTGTTGAAAAGTTTGAGGGAATGATAAATGAAGAGAACCCTGAAACTGATCTTGTAATCATTTGTAATCCTCAAGTGGTGTCCTCAGGTAGGAAAAAAGTATCCAAAGAAACAAGGATCCAATGCCTCATTTACTTAGTAGCCACAGTTTTCCATGAATACACAGCCACCCAGAGTCCACTGCGAAGGGTTTCAAAGTCGCCATAATTCTCGAGGCAGTCTTGGTAATGTCTCGGTAATGCTTTTTTTTTAAGGCTGTAAATTTGGAACCATCTACATCTCAAAGAAGGGTTCCTCATACATAAATCCACAGCGATGGGTTTTGATTGTGAAGTTCTTGTTTTCTCCCAAAGAACCCAGCCATGATCACTCATCCAGGGACGCACCATCCATCAAGGAGCCGAGCCACCACGTTTCGGGCGGCCTCCTCCGTGAGGGTTTTAGCCGAACACAAATCCATTGGGGCCCAAGGCCCAGTTTTTACTTCAAGTCCAAGCCGACGGGTTACGAGGGGAGCCGAGCTTTGATTGATGTCGCAGGATGTGGTCTGATGGGCTAAGGGACCATGCAAGCCACTGTCTCCCAGAAAGCCCAGGCTGTAAAGTCAAACCCAAGGGCCCCAAAAACAGACGACCACTTCAGCAGTCCTTCAGACAAAGTCTGCTCTTTCAATTTATCTCCAGAAGCATTAGTCTCTAGTATGTCTGCAACGTGAATCTGGATGACCCGAACCTTCGCTGGCCCACTGGTCGTAGTTCATCACACCCAGCTGTCTAAGGTAATGAATTGCAGGATGTTGCTTAAATCAGCAATACTTTCAATCAGGTGTTGTCTGCCACTGTTGGGAACGTGGGAAATGTAGCTTTTTTGCAGAAACGGGTGATGATTTTTTGTTTTAACCGCAGCTTGGTTTGGCCAAAGCTAAGACAATCTGCGAAAGCCTGATGCAGATTTACTTCACAATGCTGCTCAGAATTACCTCCTTAGCCTCTCCATCCTCATGCTTGTATGTGATGATATACTTGCGCACGTTCCCTGGTGCGGCATCCCAGTCGAGATTCATGGTACTGTGGGTGACGTCCGTGATCCTCAGATTTCCAGTGGGCAGAGGCACTGCAAGGGGATGAGAGAGAGATTGGAGTAAGAGACGAACAACCTCTAGAACCTTTCGATGGGATTCAAACAGGGAAAAAATTCTGGGAGTTCACGTACAGGTGACACCCTGGTCGGAAAGAGGGTCGCTAGTTGCACCACTGTGAAGGGCAAAGATGGACAGAGTGTAGGCTGTGTTGGGGATGAGGCTCTCCAGGAGGGTTGTGGTCACATCTCGGCCAACTCGCAGCTGCAAAAGTCACAAGGTTGGACATGATCATGGGATGCTGTGGCATGGCTTGAAAGAAATAACACGACCACGGAAACTCTCGGTGGTTGCACTGGCATCCGTTTTCCAGTTACAGTGCTGTATCAGATACCATATGAATCAGCAGTAAAAATGAGCCTACTGTTCGTTTTTGCTATGGGGATTGACGGCACCTGATGTGAAAGAGTTTCCAGAGAACAGGATAACCTTCCTACTGTCAAGCTCAGCTCAAAGTATCAATTTACAACTAAATGGCCCAGGTTGGCCTGACTTGACCTCACCTCTTTCTGTGTGGTGGGTACGGTGGCATTTATGGCGATGTATTGCAGCAGGTACCCTGTAGCACCAGCGGCAGCCTCCCAGCGTACTCTCATGGTGGTAGGCTGTTCGTCATAGACCGTCATGCGCCTCACAGAGGGAAGCGGCACTGTTTGAACCAAGGAAGGAGAAATCAATTGAATTTATTTTTATGTAGCGTTTTTCCCCAACATCTGAAGCCATCGATAAATGTCCTGCCACCCTACCAGGCCCCAACCTGCCGCCCCTCCCCAACAATCCAATTTCAGGTATCGTGAAGAAGTCCGACAAGCAATATGATACACAACTGCACAGTAAGCTTGTACAAGGAAAAAGAAGTAATAAAAGTTGTATTGCTTCAGTATGGAATAAGAGGACAATTCAAAGGACAATGGTGAACACTCACAGGTAGTTTCAGTGCCTTTCAATGGCTCACTGGTCTGATCCTCAAGCATAGCGTAAACATTGACGATGTACTCTGTCAAGGGGGTCAGGCTCTTCAATACAGCAGTGGTCACAGTCCCCGAAACAAACATCTGTAGGAACAAAGATTCCCCATTGGTAAAAAAGTGTCATTCATTGGGAACCTGAGTCCAATCGGATTACACGTCAAGTTTAACGCCATGGCTAAGGGAACACAAAACATCCAAATTTGTGAGTCTTATAGTATTATGTTAAAACAACTCATAGTAACTTCTGCTACTGTCAATTAAGCATACTGAAACAAAGCAAGGCTTTGCAGAGCATATCGGTTCATAGTCAAAACCATTAGAGATAAAAGCCAGATTCATTGGACTCGAATCATTTTGTTGCCAGTAGGCAAAGTATTTAATTTGGCTATTTTAAACAAAACCTTACAGGAGTATAGCTGAAAACCTGCTATCCAGAAAGTTGTTATGTAATTGAAGATGAAGCTACAGCCTGAGGCCTATTACATGGAAACCTCCCTGTCAGCCCCATCATTATTACACAGACAGGTCCTGGCAAAGGGCTCGCACTAGTAAAAGTGTGTGGAATGGGGCCAGATCCACTTTTTTTCTGGGGAAAAAGGGTGAAAGATGAAGACCTCAAAGACAGGGATTCTGATCAATCTGATCTCAACGAACAGCTCATGTAGCTATATTCTGGACATGCTAATGGCGACGTCTCCATCACGTCACCTCAAACCCTTAGTCAAAGAACGTCTGCCTGAAGCTATGGAACATCTCCGATAATGTGATACTGTTATGCTGTGATAACATCACTGGTGGGAGCTTGTACGCAAGCTGTAGCGATTTATCAGTTAATCTTATTGCATTTGTTATCATTCTATTTGTCATCTACCATGAGCACAGACGATTCAACTAAGGATAGGTGCTATTTTAGAAGCAAAAAAGCCAGAATATTATGCAGGACAGACAGCAAACACTCCTGTGGTAGTTACAGGTCAACAAGATAACCTTAGGGTTCTACAGTCAAGGTACTGGTTGATAAACTTCAGGGCTCACCTCTCTAGGTTGGGTTCCAGAAACCGTCATGTACTGTATGCGGTATCTATCGACTGGCTCGCTGGGTCCAGTCCAAGTGGCCCGGAAGGAGGTATGGGTCACCTCAGAGGTCACCAGGTCCGTAGGTGCCCCTACTCCAGCATCTTGCAAGAAAACATAGGAAAACATCAACATTGCATATTACTCAAAAACTGTTTCAGTGATGAAACAGCCAACATTCTGAGAGATTTGTATATTTTGTCCTCACACACACTACTTGACATTTCATGACACTGCACGTTGTCTATTGGATCTCTTTGGAAACCAGTTCATGCGGCTCTTGGTGGGCTTCTAAGCCTCCCGTACTAAATTGTTTATACACACTAAATGGGATTGATGCCGATTGCTTGAAGTAATCACTTTGTTTATAAATCCTGGACTTGTGCTGGGATTCCTTTGACGATCAGTACAAACAGCGTGTGTCACCCATAAGCTCGTCTACATGCGATTGTCAAGGCCCAGCTTTGCAAGGGGGAGTAAGGAGGGCAACTGAAGGGCAGCTAGAAATGAGAGAGCGGAGCTGAGAGCAGTGGAGATGGAGGAGGAGACAGGACCCACCTGAGCCCTTCACGCTGTTACAAAGGTTGACTGTGAGACTGTCCACGATGTCGAGGAGGAAGGAGAAGTCAGCCACGTTATACATGTGGATCTCATCTGGGTCCGAGGCGATGGACCGAAGCTCATTCTCGTCAGCATTCTTGACGCCTAAAATCAGTCAACGCATTTACTGCTGATGCTTCTCTCATTCTCCAGCAGTTCAAATTTAATTACACACAGAAGCTTTTGGAGCTATTTGGAACTCGAAGATAGACCCACCGATGGCATAGAGCTCGATGCCCTCGTCGCGTAGCTTCTGGGAGTTAACGATGATGTCATCCTGTGACTTGCCGTCAGTGACGAGCACTCCAATTTTGCGGGCAGTTGGCCGCATTCCAACGTTAGGCTTAAAATTGTTCTGAAGGATGTAATTTAAAGCCAGACCTGAGGAAGCGAGATTAAAGCGTGTAAAGATGTTTCTTTAAGAATGGAATGTCAAAACGCAGTTTACAAAATGCGGTTAAAACTGAATTAGCTGCCCATTTTGAAAACTACAAAAGTCACCTGTCAAGGTGTTGCCTCCTTTGTAAGGTAGGTTGGCTACAGCCTCCAACAATGATTCCCGAGTTTTGTGAGTGTTCAGGTGCCATTCGGTTTTGGGGTCACCACTATACTGAGCGAGACCTGTGAAAAGCAATCAAACACAGAGCAATACAGTCAGCATCTACAGACAAACATGGAAACTGTAGAAGCACTTCTGGAATCTTCAAACTGTGCTGCAGAATCACTTGCCGATTTGCACTCTGTCCGGTCCAATGTCGAAGACTCCCACCATGCGGGCGATGAATGATCGGATAGTCTTGAAGTTCAGACGCCCAATACTCCATGACCCATCCACCAGGAGGACGATGTCAGCCTGAGCGGTGGTCCTGCACGCCACCTCTGAGATTCCAGAGAACATCAGACCACATCAGACAATGAAACGTACCCTCCCCACTGGATTGAAAACACACGAATGAGAGGTGAACTTCTTGATGGTTTATAAAGCAAGACAGACAACACAAGGTAACGCCTGTTGAAGCTTCAGAAGATCAAGTAGGAAAGAAGCAGGGGAAAGACAAAAGAGGATGTAATGGATTCACAGTATCCAGCAGAAGTAACAGACACAACTTAAATTTACACTTTCCATTACAACTTAAATTCATAATTACAGTCTTTCCTTTCATTACAGTTTTAAAACATTACAGTTGTCCTGCTGTTCATAGTGTCTTCCTGCTTGCAATTCCATATATCTCGTGAAATTTCCAGCCTTGCCGAGACCAGAAGGCAGGGCATTCCTTCCATCAAATCACGAAAGACACCCTCTTGACACAAGATATACGAGATGCTCTCCAGTGAGAATTACTGCACATTCCTCGTCCGTCCGGCGCTTGCTATTCCAGACACCTGCAGGATGAAAAGGATTTTCCCCTCCAATGCGTGAGAGGGCAGAGACGCGTTGCGCAATCTGCCACTGTCTGCAATTGAAAACAAGTTACATGACATTTGATTTATCGGCTGTTCTCCAAAAATGTGTGCGGATACTCTGTGCTCACTGATCGTTTTGCGCAGGCTGCCTTTACTCAGTTACTTAGTAATAAAAAGAAAAATTATTAAAGGCTGGATCCTGAAAGTCTTTGAAAAGATATATCAGTTAAACCAGGTGTTGGCCTGGTGTTACTTTATATCCGACAAAATTAGCGAACTATCGTTTCCGGTATTTGTCCGTGATATACTTGGCATTAAAACAGGAGTGCTTTGTCTTAGATTGATTGCATTGGGTTTTTTTCATTGAAATGTTTATCTTTCAGTCATTCCAAGGGGACCTGTTATTTCGATCCATGCTAAAGCTTGCCACTGTGAAAATTATTTTAACAGAGGAGTATCCTTTCAGTGAGAACTCCTGGAAAAATTAAATTGCCGTGACAGAAATGTATCGCAGGAGTAATACAGGTTAGTGTTACCTAGGATATTATTTGGATAATGTAGCCCCTCCTACTTCGTTTTCACACCTTTGAGTTCTGCCCCTTTCTGACGGAATCTGTCCCTCAACTGTTACTGATTATGGAAGGAATTTCAGCCCAAGGTCATTGGGACTCTGGAGTCTCGTATGAAAAACATAACGGATTCCATTTTCACGCTAACCAATGGCGGCCAGTACTTCAGATGTGTGAGGTTGTAAAACATTTGTAATTGCAAACAGACATTTTTTTTCCATTTTGCTTTAGTACAAAAAAAAAAAAACTTGATGTGTCAAAAAAGAATCTGGCAGATGGCATATTCATTAGAACTGTACGTTCAGTGGGAAGGCATGTAGCAAAACTCATCCTTTCTGTGGCTACTGAAGGGGGAAAAGAAAAACACCAAAATATTTTCCAAAATGGAAATGGAAAAAGAGAACAAAATACTTCTTTTAAAAAATGTCTCACTTTGCAAAAATTATATATGTATTTTAATTGTAGTACTCCACAGATTGGAAAACCTATAAATATTTTATAGTGAAATTAAAGAGAGTATAAGTAAAGCATTTATGAGATAATATAAAGTATGTTATGTAAAGGCAAGTTGTATGAACATAGGATTATCCGTAGCAAATGTTTCCAGTGTAGGGCCTTCTCTGGATATCCTGATTGGCAGGATTGCTTGGGGCAGTTCCCACCTGGCACAGTGAATGGTGGGGGATCTGGCCCATCAGAGAGGGTGGTCTTCTCCTCCCCAGCCAATGGCATGCTTTCACCTCCGTCAAACATTCCGAACACGCTCACTGTATACTTGGTTGCAGCCCTGTGAGTAGAAATCATGGTTTCTGGGTCAGTATTCCACCAACCGGTCAGACCGTAGTGCTCTATACTGCGACGGTCGACTTCCGGCGATTTCCTCACATACCTCAGTTCCTCCAGCACCACGGTGTTGTCATAGGGCCCAACAAGCAGCTGACCCAGGTCCACCTCGTCGCCCGTGGGGTGGAAGGTCACTTTGTAGCCACGCACATCTCCTGGGGCGTGGTCCCAGGTGACCCGGAAACTGTGCTTGGTGGGCTCAGATGTCTGCAGGTTTCTTGGCGACTTGTATGGTGAGACTAACCAAAAAAAAAATAAACAAACAGAGAAGATGCATTGATATCAGCACAGATCAGAGACATGGAAAGCTGACAAGTGGGAGGATGATGCTGGAATTACACAGGAGTCTGAATTTACTACTATCTGTGTCAGTTTAATATTCAGCTGCTACAAAGAGAGAAAGTTACACCCATTCCAGTCTAAAGTGCACAGAGCCAACGGCATCCAGTTAAAGTAATCAGGATTGGTTCCTCGGCACGTTGGAATTTCACTTTGTGCAATAACCACCCCCTGTCCCCCACCCCACACATACAGCATACAGAGCATTTCTATCCAGGGTTGGGTGACATGGTCTCAAAAGTCATGCCAGGATATCTTCAGGCATTCTTTTGATGCACGGTACGTATCACAATATTCCTCCTTTTTCTTTTTTAAAGAAGTACTGGGTTTACCAGAACCATCCTTCTAGATGTTGCCGCTCTTTTGGAGTTCTACCTCAGGCTTTTAAAAGTTAGTAAATCGCTGCTATCTGTGAAATATTTAGAGCTAAATACTGCTAAGCGTCTGACCGTAAACTTCGAGAAAGCAGCCAGGATGTTCTCCTTGGCATCGAAACCCACAGATTGTCAGGAGGAGCTGCGATACGTGTGCCGTGCCGCCGGGTCGCCCAGCCCTGCTTCCCGTCACACATGGTTAATTATAGACCAACGTACGTGTCCGTCCTACTCCTTGCCTTGCTTTTCCTTCTTCCTGCTTGTAGACAGGCACCACCGTGATGTCATAGGTGGTCATGGGCTGCAGCCGCCTCAGGATGGTGGAGGTGTTGGTGCCGGGCACCTTGGCGACCATCGGCCGCGTCTGGCTTCCCTCGGGCCGGTACGAGACCCGGTAGTTCACCACCTTGCCCGGAGCGGGCTTCCAGGTGACCTTCATGGTTCTCTCAGTCTCTTCCGAGACCACCAGAGCTTTCCCTGCAGCAGAAACTAATGGGATAAAGAGAGAAAAAGGTCCTATCAGCAAAAAAATGTTTTAAATTCTTTTTCTGAAGGAATCCAGTCCCAGCTATCCTAACCCATGGGCGCTATGCCTGGTGGAATACGATCCAACTTTACTGCGACCCTGTATTGGGTTAGCCGTTAACGGATGGATTTTATTTTTCTTTATACACCTGCTTGTCCTATGTAGGCTGGGGGGGGGGGTTCTGGAGTCTATCCCAGAAATAACCCAAGCTGGGGTGCCAACCCATTGCAGGGTACACACACGATTCAAACCGATGGCCAATTTGGTACCGCCGGTTCACCTTAGAATGTTTTTGGACTGTGGTGAAAACAGGAAAACCCAGAGGAAACCCCCACGATGACAGAGTGAGGACATGCAACATGGTCACACGTGGAAACACAGCAGAGACACAAACTCTGCTCCCAGAGGTATGAGGCAACAGTGCTAACCACTGTGCCTCCTGATATTTTAAATTTGCTTCTAAGACATTATTTTCCTTTAAAGCACATATTGCACAGTCTGTGGTGAAGTTATTAGCTTCATGAGAATTTTGCCATTTGACAGAGGGATTGCTAATTCCCTGGCTTTAGGTGTTAATCCTGTGGTCAAACGCAGGGGCTTTACAGCACAGCTGCAGCGATCCGCGGCCCGCTTTTACCCCCGAGCCCATCGGGTGATTCCTTTGAGCTGCGCGTCGCACCATTAACAGGCTTGCAAATTCTCCCCTCCGTCATCTTTTCGAAACCCACGGTGACCGCAGCGAGCTTAGCAGAAGGCAGAATGTGTGAAAGGGGATGATCCCAGGAAAAAAAATTTTAACACGCCCAGAAGTGGCCGGGAGGGTTTTTATGAAAGGAAATCGCGTGACATCCAATGTTCCAGGGCACCCGTCGGCCTCAACGGACACGACACGTTTCTGAGATTCCAGTTTTTCCACTGACCATGGAAAAAAAAAAAAACCCAACAGATGCCTGACTTGTCTCCCATTTAAATTGTACCTGAACCTATTTTCCAGAATAAATAAAATACCTATTTAATAATCGTCCGTCAGCACGTTTCATGAATTCCCCATGGCTCCTACTTGTCAGCAATAGCATTTTCCACCTCCTGTTTCATATGTGAACTGGCTGGGATATACAGACTTTTCCATGCGGACTTCTGAACACCCTCCGGCATAACAGACATCAGGTGCTGCCCAGTAGATCATGTGTCACACAGATGCGTCACCATGGCTGACCGAACGTGAACCAGCACTAGAACTCGCCTGCAACAGCCGCCTGACGCCACCGTGAGACCCCCACAACCCTGCATTCCTGCGAGACTCACGTCACCGCTTCCCAAACAAAGGATTTAATGCGGGGGGGCAAGAGTTCAACCGCTGCCGGTATTAAACAAAAAAAGTCCTACTTCAAATACGAGAGCTTCACCTGGGTAGCGTGGGCTTCTCCAAATGGTTTAGGCAAGAATCCTTTACTGTTTTTCCAGTACAGATGGGGGTCACTGGCCCCCTGAGCCTGGCTGGATCCCCAAGCACTGAAACCTGAGCGGCACTGAACATTCAAACTACCGTCATGCTAACACTCAACTGGATCATCTTGATGGGATTTAATACAGGCCTGCGGAAAACCACTGCCCTTTCCTGCTGGACCTTCTAACTAGAACAACAGAGGTTTAATAACTTACATAATCATACTGTACTATATCGTAGACAGACAATCTCCCAGCACACCTGTACTGGGAAAATGTGGACTGTCTGGGGGTACCCAAGGACTGGATTGGAGAACACTACTGTACGGCGTGGTTTCTCAGTTGGAGGGTCACCCGCTGGGGGGGGGGGGGGGGGGGGGGGGGGGGGGGGGGGGGGGGGGGGGGGGGGGGGGGGGGGGGGGGG
>JAODJX010000027.1:22666700-22693674 GCA_026776945.1 Isichthys henryi | reverse complement strand
GCTGATAGGGGACAGAGCTGACAGGGGACAGAGCCGACGGGGGACAGAGCTGGCGGGGGACAGAGTTGATAGGAGACAGAGCTGATGGGGGACAGAACCAGCGGGGGACAGAGCCGGCGGGGGACAGAGCTGGCGGGGGACAGAGTTGATAGGGGACAGAGCTGATGGGGGACAGAACCGGCGGGGGCAGAGCTCATAGGGGACAGAGCTGGCGGGGGACAGAGCTCATAGGGGACAGAGCTGGCGGGGGACAGAGCTGATGAGGGACAGAGCTGACGGGGGACAGAGTCGACAGGGGACAGAGCTGGCGGGGGCCACCATCATTGAGCTGGAGACATTTATGATGCTGAGAGCACAGATGCGTGTCACCATGCTTGTTACAAGGCGTGAGAATCGACACGACTCTCCTTGAGATGTTTTCATGAACAAGACTTGGGAGTGAGCACGCAAAAGACAAAAAAGAGCCCCCAGATGTGCTTCCACTGCCTAGCTACAGCTCTCCACCAGAGACGCTGTCCTACTATCATGTTTCATAGCTTCTAATCCACAGCTGGGACTTTGGACCCAAAACGCTCGACACTGAAGACACAGCATCAGCACCATCCACACATGTCGTCTCACGCTTAAGCTCTGCTCACATTCGGTAGCTCGATGAGGGCCCCCACGCAACATTTCATAGTATGCATCTTGGAAAGATGAGAGTGTAGGATATGTTAGGTGTCACAGACAGCATTCCTTTCCCCGCACAGTAACTGGCCAGAAGTATTACGACTAAGTGCTAACATCAGGTTGACGTAGCGCCTGAGAATGAGGAGGCCTGGGTCCATGTGCAGTGCTACATCTGGCCAGTCGCGTAGCAGTAAATAGGAAAAAGGCTTTCAGATGCCTTCTGCACTTTTAATGGAACAACTTGGCATTTGCTTCCACACCGTCACTCGACACAGAGATGGTTCATGATCCATTTTTGCTCCTCTCCCAAGACAAGCGGCATACCAGGATCTCATGGCTGTATTAAGAGCACTGAAATGGATAACAGTAGCCGTTTTGTTGACACGTGCCCTCCGGGGGGTAAACAACGTGACCCAAGCCAAGACGTCATGCTACCCAGAGTCTTTATCCACCAGAGTCACGCTACTAATTGCCAACGCAGCAATATTAGGAACAGATGTCTCCTTTCACTACTTGTTATTTCGATCTTCCTGCCAGGTCAACCCCCCCGACCCAACACCGAGGTCTTGAGATAAAGAGACCTACACTGCAGGCCCAGTCCTTCAAAATATTTTTACTGATGACAGGGACTGAAAACAAAGCCAAAGGGGTTTCTCTTGTTGGGGTGGTGTGTTAGACTGCACAGTAAAAAGCTTACGTTACTGGGGTCCTGCACTACAGATACAGATATTTAAACGGACAGGGAGAATGGATGGAAGAAACAGAAACTACCAAGAAAAAAAACCTGCATGCAAAATTACCGGCGTGATTTTTCGCCGAGTAGAAACCCCGGGGTCGACTGAACCGAATTTCATTTTCCATAATAACATTTTTCATCTGTTTGAGCTCTCAAGACTAATATTTGCAGAAAACTATTAGTGTCATTCTAAACAATCCTATAAACTCTCCATAATAAACCCCGGATAACGTCACCTTCCCAGCCCGCCGACTGTATTAGTCGCCATCCATGGTTGCATACGCTGCCAGCTGCATTTCATTAATTTTAGATTTTTGCACTTACTGCTGCACTTGAGTGCAAAGTCGCTCCGGATGAAAGTGACGGCCAGATAAATGACCGTCAGTCTGAAACGCTCCTAATTCAATGACAAATGGAATTCTGCTGATTAGTGGAAACGCATGGGAGACACGTCCAGGAAAGTTTCTGCAGGAAACCCTGAGGAGACGGGAAGATCACACGCCCTTCAAGAAAATCAGCAGCGTAAGAGAAATGTGCAGAACTGCAATAAGCGATTTTCTCTACTGAATGACCCGAGTTGGATTCAGGGCAGGAAAATCCCGTTCAGGCCTCGCAGATTTGCATTGCTGTTCGCATGTCCACCATTTTAATGAAAGAATGCCACCCTGCCCACCCTGCACGGCACCTTGCGACGCCGCATTTCGACTGAGCGCAGCTGCCTCTGCGTGACGCTCCTGAGACCTCTTCGTTTACGAGGCAGACCTTCCCATAAATCATCAGAAGGAGGCTGCCACCGCACCCAAATTCATGCGATTCCTAAGAATGATGTTTGCTGCCCAGAACATCACTGTTCATGGAAACATGGGGTCTGCACTGGCCTGCTGTCTCCATGCACATCTGCATGATTGCAGAACCTTTAAACAAGGGTTTCAGTACTACCAGAGCTTATGATGTGATTATCGATGGCTGTCTTTAGGAACTGAATTATAGACTGTTAAGCAGAGTAATACGATCGCACCCCACAGGGCAGAATAATACCTAAGGGGAGAATGACATATCTGCTCCAGAATACTTAGGTTCCTATTTGTTGTGCAGCTGTGCTTGGAGCTGTTTTCCAACTTGCTTGGATGATCCTCTGAACCCTTCATGCAGACAAACAGTTTTATTAGGGTACTTCTAGTTTAGTGCTGAGCTTAGTGATACAAATTTCAGGAGATCTTTGGGAGTTGGAACTTGCAAGGTCTTGTTAATAGCTGCTATTCTGTCAGCTGCCCCCAATCACTAACCAGAGTGCTGTTGGTTGATGGTGAAAAGATCGGGTTTGGTACCTTCCAGGGTGGTTCCGCTTCCCATCAGCGGGTCGCCATGGCCTGAGGTGTAGCGTGCGCTGACGAAGAGCTCGTACTCCGTGTCGGGCTGCAGGTTCTTCAGAAGGGCATTGGTGGTGTCACCTCTCACCATCATCTCCTTGCCCTCTCCGCCGGCAGACGGTTTATATGCCACGCGGTACTGCTGCACCCTTCCCGGTGCAGCTTGCCACGACAGCCGCATGCTGGACACGGTTTCGTTGAAGACCCGCAGGTTTCGAGGGGACCCCCGTGCTGAGGAACCGAAAAGAGCAACATTAAAACCTAATTATCAATACTGTTCCTCTGGTTCTGGAGAACATCTACACAGGCTTCAGATTCATATCTTCACAGCGTGTGAGGTTCCTGCTAACACTACTGAATTGCACACCCAATGCAGTAGATCACTCACCATAAAGAAAATTTGTGTCAAGGTGAGGCATTCCTGCAATGGTTTCATTCACATAATTGAAGTTCAGGTCCAATATATTATGGTTTGTTTCACATAGCATCAAATTGAGGCAGCATATTTTATTTAGAGACCGGTATTGGTAACAGTTTTATAATTCAAATTCAGTTTCAGGTGTCTTGAAAAATTAAACTACCTAAATTCAATGCTTAGTTTAGCATGAGGTAAAGCACAGAATCAGTGCAGGCAACAGCCCAAAAAAAGCAAATAAGCTCATTAACAAACACCAGTATACTGAATGTCCCAAGAGCAGTGAGGCCTGTAATGTAAGCTTTTGCCTCTCTGCCATCTATTGGCTCTTGTCTTAGCCAGGGAACGCGACTCTGATATTCAAGCAAGAGTTCTGACGAAGACCTTGGCAGCAGAGGACAAAAAGGGGGGAATTATGTCTCATGCGGGCTCTCATTCAGGCTGAGAAAAGGAGCTCTGCATGTGTGTGTTTTAGCGGCCATGACATGAATCAACACTAAACATATGTCTCTGAGACGGTCTAAACACTGAAAAGACACCCTCTTTAAATACGACTTTTGAAAATAGCCTGACTTGTTTGTCATTGTACTCAAGTACCACTTATTCAACGCATTCCGCCCACGATGACGCTGACGATGACCGGAGTTGTAGATCTGTCTCTTGCTCCTTGTTATGTTTTAACTTTCAAACTATGAACTGACAACAGGGGCCACATGAGAACAAAACAACGGAGTGGAATTCAGAGAGTCACATGGGGCTTCACCGTGAGCATGGGACGCGCTGGCTCACCTTCTTTGGTAGTGCCTTCGGTGAACATTTGCTGTCCCGGTCCAGACTGATACTCTGCAGACACAGACACGCGGTAGGTGGTGATGGGGAACAGCTCCTGAAGAACAATGGAGGTGACCGGTCCTTCGGTGAACGCCTCCTGCATCTCCACGTCGCCTTGGACCGGCACATAGGTCAGCCGGTATCTCAACACAGCCCCTGGGGCGGCCTGCCAGGAGACCCGGAAGCTGTCCGTCGTTTCATCCGATACCCTTAGCCGTCTCACTGTGCCTTGTTCTACAACAAAGAGTAGCAGCGGTCAGGAACAGTGCAAGACATTTCCCCAAACAGATCAAGCATTCCGGTGACTCATACACACTGCTAGCTATGCCCATTCATGCTTGATAGGATGACGATTAAGAAAATGGAGATTTACCCTCCAGTGTTGTTTCCTCTCCAGTCAGGGGGAAGCTGTCCCCTTGCTCGTACTGGGCGAACACGTTGACCTCGTACTTGGTAAAGGGAGTAAGGTGAGGCAGGACGGCAGTCAAGGTGCCGGCTGGAATGAAGAGGGTGACATAATCCCCCGTCACGTCCGCCGAGGGCTTAAAGCGAACGAGGAAGGACAGAGCGTCCGTCCCTTTGAAGTCCCAGGTAGTGCGGAAGCTTCTAGAAGTCACCTCGGAGAACTGCAGAGACTCCGGTGAGATTAATTCTGAAAGGGAAAGCACATCACCATTTATCAGTGTTGGTTTGTGCCCAGCAGTTCAGACGAAAGACAAATGTTTGATGATCCTTTAATACTCCTCAGGCAGATGGACCTTCTTCTGAAGTCACGCGACCGTTTTTTTAACAATTGCACAGAAAGATAAACAACAGAGTGTCAGTTATCTCACACAGAGGTTCATGGGCAGATCTGAACCTAAGAATCATTAATTCCTTTCTGTCAGTCTCAAGATATTATCTGCAAGTCGTCGGCTGTGAAAACAACAAGAAGAAAAACACTGGAAAATAAAACGTTTGCTGTACTGGAAATCACAAAGCGAGAAGCACCATTAGGTCAAAAAAAACACAAGGGCTCTCGTTGCTATAGATTTTAAAACAGTTAATGATAACAAATTGTGCAACTGATCCTCTTGAGAATCCAGTGTCTTGATATCTGAAGAAGTGGACATCTATGAGTTTCTGACAGTAAACGCTGCACTTGTTTGCTCTTTGGCTATTGTGCCAGAATGAACTCATTCTAAATTTGAAGCTAAATGCTGTAATTAATCTCCATACGAAAACAGACGAGAAAAACGCATTCACACTCTCACCTTTAGCATTTTACGTTTTGCTTGCTGATCACTGACAAACGTATCATAGTCAAATGGCGTCATATGGCTATGAAACTTACCCAAAATAACATGCTCCCAAAGTCTCTGAAGTAACTACAGACAGGCACTAGCAATTTTGTGAAGACCTATGGAACTCATAAGGTTAAACACTAAATGATGTAAGGCTGTGTCAAATGGATTTAAAACATACTAGCCTGGGCTTAGTTAGTTATTCACCAAGCCTATTCCTCAGAAAAAAACATATATTATGGCAGCAACACAGGGACAGTTAACAGGAATAATTGCGTGATGACATAAGAGGTGATTGATATAGTGGACAGATCTCACACTAGCTACTCAACAGCACCATTCTACGGCCATCAGGTCCCCATCAGAGGTGTCACACCCAATTAATACTCAAATACCAATGCTTGGCTCTCCCAGACATGGAGCTAGATAGCATGGCTTATAGCAAACACCATCTCCAACACGTATGACAGAGCACTTACTTCTCATTTTAATGTTGAGGAGTTCCTGTTCGATCCTCAGGCAGATGGACTGAGTTAGCTCCTTAGAAATCCTCTGGAAGGCATCGAAGTCCTCTACCGTGTAGACGTGCGTATCTGCAGGTGGGTTTGCGATGGCCTCCAGCTCAGAGCGGACGGCGTCCTTCACACCCACAGCGAAGATCTCCACGTCAGTGTTCCTCAGTTTGGTGGCAGGGTCCTTGAAGGCGTCGGAAGACTTTCCATCCGTAATTAGAATCATGACCCGTGGCACGTTGCTGCGGGCTCCTCTGGAGGACACGAAGATCTTCTCCCTCACGTATGTCATGGCTTTGCCTGTGTTGGTGGAGCCTCCTCTGTAGGGGAAGGTCCTTACTGCCCTGAGCACAGCGCTGCGGTCATGGTGCGTGTTCAGGGCGAACTCGGTGTGTGGGTCCCTGCTGTACTGAACCAAGCTGATCTGAACTTTGTTGGGTCCAATGTCAAAGGAGTCCACCAGCACTTCCAGAAAAGCTCTAACTTTGGCAAAATTGGCCAATCCAATGCTGTATGAGCCATCAACCAGGAGGACAACGTCTGCCTGTACATCCACTCCAAGGGAACATTCTAGATAAAGGGAGAAAACATTAAAAGGCCATTGAATAGTGTTCAATGAGTAGAAAACAGAAGAAATCTTGGACAAATTTAGACCCTAGGTGTACAATACTGGCATAAATGGAAGAGAAGTATCTGACAGTGTGGTTGGTGACTGGAGGTGACTGGAGCACATTGGTATCTATGAGGAGGTCTTGAACATGTTCTTACCCAAGGACACTTTGATGGGCTGGGTCTTCTCCATGGCCATTATGGCTTCGCTGGGTGTCAGGCCCTTCAAGGCGAACAGGCTGATCTCATACTCAGTTTCGGGTGCCAGATCCCTGACGGTGACTGAGGTCAGCGTGGGGCCAACGTACAGCTCCTGCCGCTTGATCCCAGCCAGCATGGGGAGCAGCTGTAGTTTGTACCCTGTCACATCCCCAGGGGACGCATCCCAGGTGACGCGCATGGACTTGGACGATATCTCAGTCACTTGAAGGTTTGAAGCCGGTTCAACCACTGGGAAGTCAAAGAGAAGAAGCTCACACTAATGCCACCGGTCAGATCAGGTCAGGTCATCAACTACTATTGACACGGTTCTTCTCGTCAACTTTCATATAATGTTCTTACCTTCTTCTCCACTCACAAGGGATGCGAGCTGGTCTTCAACTCCAGCACACACTTCATTAATAAGCTGCCGCTGCACCTCCTTGATCAAGTCAAAGTTGGGGACATTAAAGACGTGGTTCTTATAAGGCGTGGAAGCTATCTCCTTCAGTTCGTCTTCATCTGCTCCTTTTATGCCTGTAATGGACAGTCATGGCCCGTCATTGGTCAGTAATGGTCTAACAAAAACATGAGCTGGTGAATCACAACGGGAAAAACGGTATTCTGGGAAATATTACTGTATTATCAGGTCTGTAAATACACAACGGAAAAGCCCCATACCCAAGACGAAAACCTCCACCCCAATGTTCTTGAGCTTCCTTGCATGCTCCTCCACTGGGTCCTGCGATTTCCCATCTGTGATGATCATGGCAACCTTGGGAAATGACTTCCTGGACCCGGCTACCTCCGTGAAGGTGTTCTTCAACAGGAAATTCAGGGCGTCACCTTCAGAGACATAATAAAGCCTTTAGTATTCAAATAAAGTCATCCTAGCATAACTATATTCAGGGCTAGACCAGCCATTTGGCATACTGGGAATGATGGATAGGAGGGCTGGCAAAATATATCGTGGGACCGCCGCCCCCACCCGATGAGCAAAATTTACCGTGGGGTGGCCGTGAATTCCAGACATAACAAATTAAACTTTATAGGGAATAAATCGAATAGAAACAGGAAGGGAAGGATTCTGCAGAGTGTCGGTGGTGAACAGACCAGTCACCTATGGAACTAAAAGCGTTGGACTGAGTGTGAACACAGTCAGCGAGGATTATAAATGTCATTGTGTTCATGAAGCATTATTTGGAACCACTTTCTCAGATGATGCATCCTTACATCCAACGGCAGTAATGAAACATACGTTCAGAGGTTTGCTCTTAAAACATTTACATTATATTTCACATATTTCTCACTCATATAAACTACGCCGATTGTGGCAAAAATAAATGAGAAGTTAAAGCAATACATATGAAGAAATGAGACTCCAGGAATTTGCATTTAGGAGGACAATGTGTTCAGAGTGTGGCTCACCTGTCATGGTGTTGCCGCCCTTATAAGGTAAGGTGTTTATGGCACGAAGAAGCTCGCCCCGTTTAAAGTACTGGTTCAGGTTGAACTCTGTCCGTGTGTCGGTGCTGTACTGGACCACGCCCACCCTGGTCTTGTCCTCCCCGATGTCGAAAGCGCCGGCCATGGCTGCCATGAAGCTACGGATGTACTTGAAATTTTCCCGGCCCACGCTCCAGGAGCCGTCCACCAGGAAGACCAGGTCTGTGATGGCGCTGACAGAGCATGCTGGGAAATAAATTCATAAACAAAAGGTCAAGCACAACTCTCACCTGACTTGGAAAACAAACAGATTCATGAAGAAATACTTAAAAACACCATTAAAGATGAAAAGAGGAACATTTCAAGTTCTCTTTTTTTTCTGTTCCACGCCAGGAGTTGCTGTGTCTAGAAGATTAATTTTGGGCAATGACAACAAAAGTTTTAATTCGTTCTCTGCGCTACCGCGAACGAATTAACCTCACCAAGTATAAATGGAGGACACATGTGCCCAGCCCAGAGGGTCAGCTTTGGCGTTTGGAAGAGACCGGGCTGGAGAGAGAATGACAAATGAACTTACTGACTGCATCCGACACCTGGGGCTTTCGTGTCGCATACGTGTCACTGGATTGAACTGAAATGAAATAAACGGACGAAAAGCATGAATTAAGACCAGCTAATGGGGTAAACGGCCACCCGCTACCCAGCAGCACACACATCCTTGTCACATTTGCGCTCTGCAATGTAAGCAAACGACGTGTCATAATAAACCATTTTCAATATCTTGCCGTATCCAAAACAGTAACGATCACCCCAGCACACTGACGATGCAGAGCACTATCGTTTACGACCGTGTTCAACGGCAAACTCCCTCCCAAAATTTACCGGACGACTGTCATGTCTTCCCGGTGACATTCATTCAATGTTATCGCCAGTACTCAAACCACGGATGGAAATCATGTCACGGATCGTTCCAGAACATACACGGCTCAGGCCAAAGAAGGCTCATTTGACACTGCATATCAGTAAAATAACAAATTGCACCCGCAGGCAGCCCCACCCCCCACCGCGTTCAGGCCTCGGGAGGGTTCCTGGCATCGGCAGCACACTCACTGGTAAGCTGGCCAAAGATGGGAATGCTTTCCTCCGCCCCGTAAAATGCAGTTATTGTAACTACATAATCTAGATCAGGAGTCAGATCCGTGATGGATGTTTGAGTAGCAGAAGCTGGAAGATTTAACTCCCTGGCAGGTTCATCTGAAGAAAAGAAGCAGAATTAAAGCAGGATATTCTGCAATGAAGAGAGACATTTGCAAGGAACAGCCACCTAGCTACCTGAGCCCAGCTGGTGCCAACAGAATACAAACATAAACACCTTTCTGTACGTCATTCTAAGCGGCTGAAATTTTTAAAAATGCTGGGCAAACACATTTAATTCTTTTGGAAAGTTCATGCCAAGCTGGGCTACATTTTTCTCTCCCATGTTCTCGACAAATGGTGTCTGCTTTGGGATATAATTGCAGCCTTTGCTGAAGCTACTGTTATGGTTCCTCAGAGGTGAGTAACTGGTTTATAGCAGAGCTCCCCTCTTAGTGTCACCCTGTCATCTCCATGGCGACCAAAGAACCAAGAACCACAGTCGTCGGGGGCACCCACCTGTGTCTGACACCACTTGTACTCTGTAACCCTGTATTGGAGTTACAGGTCTCCTCCATGACATCTCCACTGAGTTCTCATTTAGAATTTTAAATTTCAAGTCAGAGGGGGGTTGGACTGCAAACAAAAGGGTAAATCGATGTTAACATTCACAGCACTAAAAAGGCAGGTACAAACAATTAATTAATACATTATGATATAACACGTACATTAACGTTTGTAAGCAAAGCACCAGACTTTTGCATAAAATGCACTTTGAAAGACTGAAGTTAAATGCGTTCGATGTTGGGGTGACAGCACAGGAACCAGCAGCAGAGCGACAAAAAAAAAAGAGAAACAATAATGACATAACAGACGCAAGACGCCATTTTGGGGGGAAAATGACGTCTGTTTGAGTTGCCAGACCACACATCCACGGTCAGCAGCTCAAGCACAGGTTCAAGGACACAGTGGGAAATAAAAAAAAAAAAACGCAACATCTCAACACAAAACCTTCATAGCTGCAAACATCGAGTGGACTCAACATGCTGAATGCAGTCAACACAACACATGCCCATTAAGCCCCGCTGGGTTGCTCACATGGAATGGAGTTGAATTAAAACATGACGTTGCACACAACAATGCACGGTTTTTTCATTCCCGAGTTACCGATTATACAATGGACTCGTGGCGGCCGGATTACGGGCAATAGTGATGGTGAAGATAGGATGGCACCATATGTCATATATATAAAGTGCAGATACATATATTGACATACGGGTGAAATATCGTACAGTCAACGACACATCCATTGCAAACCTCATAAAAGAATACACAATGCGTCACAAGAGACCCTTGTGTACTTTCTTTTGCATTGTACGCACAAGATGGCATGGAGCGATGGTGAACAGCTACACAAACCAAACGGAGAGACAGTCGAAATACAGAGGAAGTGGACAAAAAGAACTGACAAAAAATACAATAATGACGTAACTGCATGGTCCACATTGAGCTGGGTGTCACGGGGTCATGCACAAGGACCACACATGAAGACTGTAAACATATTTTAGAATGATATTCTTTTATGGGACTCCGTGCACATGCATCGCACTTCAGTTCCACTTCCAGTAAAAGGAATCGTGTTATTTTAAGGGTGCTGTTAGTTATTGAACCCCCAAGCGGATACGGACACCATTCAAACCCCGGCCAAGTTGGCAGGGTGTTTATTTTCAGGGTTGTTTAGCTGGTAAGAGGGAAAAGCTTAGAGCAAGATGGCTTTTTCCATTATGGTGGCAAGAGGAACCCACATGGCAGAAAGAGGATGATTCAAAGAAAAGTGCTTCGGTTATATTAATAAAGAGCGCAGATCAAGGAGGTCAAGGAGGTCTGAAGAAACGACCAAAGCCAAAAACAAACCTCAAACGCCTGACATTTTTAAAGAAAGACTTTATCAATGTTGGACGAAATGACGTTGTTTTCAGCTTTTGACATGCAGGGTCATCTATAAGCATCTGTATCTGCAGTTGTTATATAAATGTGTGTGAAAAAGCAGCGATACGATCAGTTACAGAAATAGAGGGGGAGAGAAGGCTGCATGTTTCCGGCTTGGGATTTGTTTACCAAAGAGGCAAGTCAGGCTGCTGGAAGTGGGGATGGGGAATCTGGGGGGTGGGGCAAGAATATCATTGTAAAATAGTGTTGAGAAGCCAAAGCTCAGAACGAATGTGACGCACAGGCAGGACAACAAGGTGACCCGAGCGGAAGCATGATCTGTACATGAAAAAGGAGGACCACCAACCTGGCCGACCGACTCAGGGGAGGGGGGAGGGGGCGTTGCCTGCTCCCTTCTCCAAACCCACTGTGGGGGGGAGAGTCTTCAAAAGCTCCCTGAAGGAGCGCTGAGCAAGCCACACTTGAAAGCACCGTCTCAACAGCAGACGTGGCCCAGACTCATAAAATATAACATTTTCTCAAAAAAATGATCAGAAAAATGAGCATCATGAGATTTAATAACTGCTTTATGTTTATTTATTTGTTTGATTGATTGTTATACACGACAATTTTTTAAAAAAAAATTTTTACTGAGGGTTATACAACTTGCTTGTGGGGATTTCAACCCACCTTCAAAAGTGATGTTTATCTTTACATAAATTAATTGGAAAAAAGAAAAAAAAAATGAAACATTTTTTTAAAAATCAGGTCAAAATTTAAGTTTTTTTTTATGTGTCAACCAGACATTTTTGCTTCTCACTGTTTCTACAGTACGCTGGCCAGATCTCCCACTATTTGTCCTGCACTTTTGCCAAATCTTTTTACCTTTCACTCTCACTATGCAGGCAGTATTTTGGCCAGACACTTTTTTAACCTCTAGTTATTCAGGCAGTACATTGGCCAGCCATTTGCGCGTCTCCATATTCAGCCAGGCGGTTCTTTAGCCCCCGGCTAGTGCGGCAATGGCCTCGGATGGATCGCGTCTACCGGAGACGGAGCAGATGCCAAAGTAATTCCGCAGCATGTGCTGACAGTGTTCATTACTGCACATTAACTTCCCATATGGACGGGAACTTATAAAAGATGCCAAAAGAAGCTTAAAAGAGCTTTTTGTTTCTGTGCTTAGAAAAGCGTCATTTCTAATACTCACGTTACATCTTTCCATGCCATTAATGGAAATATATGGGATGGACACTTCATTTTCCATTTGACTGGAAAATTTGAATTATTCTATTGGTTTTCAGTAAAATTTTCATTTTTAGTAATGATTGCAGATTTTACTTAGTACAGTAGCCATATACTACGAATGGCATTGTGGCATATAACGATTTTTCTTTCTTCACTTTTAATTGAATGGTGTTACAAAATATTTAGTGACATCGTCGTTCTCTTAAATCTAGTTCTAAAGTTTAGACGAAAAACATTCAGGATTTCAACGACGTGCCATTTCTATAAGGGGGAATTAATTCGAAAAGGCTTTTATTGAGCCTATTTTTCTACACCTACAGTTAGGATGCAGAAAAACACAGAACCTGTGTTTTCTTTGTTTTTAATCGTTTTTCTTGGGTTTCAAGTGTTTAATGACCACTAGTCCGTCAGATCAGATTATTGGTGAGCCTCTGTTTGGAAGTACGGGAAGGAGACCCGTTAGGCGAAACTAAAGGGAGTAATGCGAAGGGTAATTTTAATAAGCACCGTTGCCAAAAAAAGTGTTAGGCTACCTGATTCCCTAGGAGTATTTTTTTAATCTAAGCATATTGCTTGAGCCGCAAATAATAAGTAAACACAGTTGTAACAACAGTTCTTGACCCTTTTTATGACTATCGAATAACAATTACATAAGTCTATATTTATTAAAACGAGAAAATCCCACTTTTCCCACAAAGAAAACTTGCAGTGTTACTTTAACAGCGGCAGTGTTAAGTATACTCCCGTTGTTAAAAGAACGCTGTCAATCTTTCTACATACTGTTACCATAACACTGTAAA
The DNA here is from genome assembly GCA_026776945.1 of Isichthys henryi. Taxonomy (NCBI): domain Eukaryota; kingdom Metazoa; phylum Chordata; class Actinopteri; order Osteoglossiformes; family Mormyridae; genus Isichthys; species Isichthys henryi. The sequence continues at coordinate 22,680,494 of JAODJX010000027.1, read as the reverse complement.
GGTGGAAAAGGATTGCACGGATAAACAGAAATAAACCCCCAAATTATTTTAATTAAAAAAATGGAACTTAAGCCTAAGTAAATAACGTTTGTGAACAATTAGCCCAAAAGCTGAAAAAGGGAAAGATCTTGGCAATCCGAGGTGCCGTATTTTTCAGCTCACACCTCTTGCTTCCAACCTTCCAGCAGAAGCTGAAATTGGAGCCTTAAACCCAAGACCCCTGTGTGATTTATAGGGTTTCCGCTGGCTGTGAATCCGCACGATACCGTACGCAGGATCTAGTGGTACTGCGCCGCCCAGCGTCCGGGCCAAACTGGGCTCGTCCTGTTCATCTCCTCGACTTCATGTACCAGATTACAGACACAGTGAAATTAAGATGGTATATGTATGGCTAGCCTGTCATTTATTGAACAAAATGCAGAATATCGACTGCATGCCGAAGGGCGCCGGTTTCTCACAGGTAATTTGCGTTTGCTGATGCCCTGTAGCAGATTAAACTGGAAAACATTTGGACGCAAAATGCACAACTAATCAGGAGAAAAGCAAAGGTTAATTAAATGGAGAGCCCGCAAATGTAGGCTAAATTCCGACAAACAGATAGGCCTAACTTTAAAAGACGTAATGCAGCGTGATAAGAACTTTTAAGTGAATCACATACATCCATGTTTCTGTGTGTATTGTTTATTAAGAAAAAAAATCCAACACCAGATTAACACGATTAATAGACACATATAAATAAATCCATCATCTTTTCCCTTTACATTTGCAAAAACCAGTGCAATGAAACAAGAAACCATCGGAATTTGTGGATAGATGAATGGAGAAATAATACGAAATAATGAGTCGGATGGTAAGAGGGGGACAGAAGGGGGAGCGAGACGGACGTGGGAGCGTTACCTTGCGCGTCCGCCGTGGACATGAGCGCTGCGAGGAGCGCAGCCGCTGCCAGAAACAGCCCCGTCTTCATTTTGCAGCCTTTTTTTTTTTTTTAGCTCAGCAGCACATGAATGGATCTGCGTAGAAAGCGTGACCCTCGTTAGCGGCAATCGCACGCTCTTCCCACCTTTCAGTGCTTTTTGCGCCCTGAACGTGCACGATTTAACGATAATCTGCTGTAACTGAAACCGATAAATTAACAGCTAAATTCCCTGTAATGCGTCTTACTGTTAAGTGGTGATAATCGGGAGCATCAGATATTTATCTGAAAAACTTGGCTCATAAAACTGTTTCATATGTAATAAATGGATCACTGAAAATTCAGATCTGTAACGTTTTAAGTGAAAAGGTAAAGAGAGGCATTCGACGGTTTAAGCGCGCCTACAGCTGAATGTCATTTCCATAGGGATGTGACGGGAATACTGTAGTATTCCCAATCCTAAATGTACCAAGTGGGGAATTTGATGCAATAAGAATTAGACGCAATTTAGAGAAATTTTAAAGTACACATCAGCGACACGTGTGCACAGCATGCAAAATCTTTCAAGGCAGGTTATCCTTTATATACTTTTATTATCTGATAGGCAGACTCAAGAACTTATCAAAGAATTTGACCTTATTGGAGCCTATATGTTTTAGGCTAAAACACTGGACAAATAAATAAAAATGTTTAAAACAGTCTAAAAATCGTATATGAAAATAGTCAAGATGCAAACATTTCCGTCTCTTGTCCGCGTTTGCCCAGTTGTTAATCATTTAAATAACCACTTTGGTCGAAGGATTTGAATTAACGAACAGATCACTGTTATAGCTTTATTAGACTATTTTCTAATACCCAGCTCATTCGTTCAGTTTACACATGCCTCCAAATCACGATAATGGAAGTTTAATATTTTCCAGACCATCTGATTTCCTAAAGAGACGCACGTGCCCTGTGGAAAACAAAAACTTAGATTTCTTTCTCGGTTTCAAGTCAAGTTTGGTCGTAGTCAAATTGTGAATATATATTAAGCAACTGAAGGAAATCATTTTGAACAGAATTCTAACCTGTGGAAAATTGATTGCTGGAACAAAAAAAAAAAAAAAATGTAATTTCTTCAGTGGAGAAGTTCCTCCAAAAGCGGACCGACGCGTTCGGGGGCAGTGGCAGACGTTTCGTGCTGACTTGGAGGTCCGACTGCAAGTGTCCCAGAAAGAAAGCTTCTTTCCAAGTGGGAAGAAATTCCCCACAATCTGCTACTTAATCGGGGGGTGTTCCCAACTCTCGTTTTACTATCGTGTGCTCTTACGAAATGCGTGCGGGGAACCTTGCACGGTTTGACTCGCGCGGCTCTTGTGACTTATTGCATATTTCTCTTACTCTCCCCCTTCATTGGCCATGATTTTTTTTCCATGGGTGTTTTGTCCCACGGGTCTTCTGCGTAAATTGTGGGAAAAGTCGGTTTGGTTTTGGTAGACTAATTATGAAATACTTTCCTTGACATACAATGGCAAAAAGTTTCTTTTCTATCCAAACATCTATCCATTTAACAAATTAAGCGTATAGAGATAATTAACATTTATTTCATTTGTCATACTTTTTTCCATGGGTACCCGTTTTTACACATAAAAGTGTAAGTGTCTGCAATGCGGGTGGAGGAGAAAGCATTTCTTAAGATGCCTTAAGTGAAAACCATGAAATTGGTAAATTGTGCTGGATTTTACGTGCTTTGTGGTTTTAAGCGATACGACGTGTGGCCATGTAAGAGGTTCTACTCTGCAGATTTGCAGCCTGCCGGTTGCCGGCCCTTTCCTATTGTTCTATTTTCGGCCGGGGTGAAGGAAGAGCCCATACCTTCTTAGGTCTATTTCGTTAGCCGGCTAATACCTCCTACCATAATGACGGTAGACCAATGATCCTGTGGTAAACATCGCCCTCTAGTGGTTGAATATCAAACAGTCAGTTGAGGGTCCCAAATTCAAATAAGGACTCCTTATGCAGAAATTCAATTAAAGAGCGTTTTTTCAAGCAAGCTATTACTACCAAGACAAATCAAGTGATCTCCTGAATCTCAACCCCCCCCCCCCCAAAAAAAAAGCTGGCCCAGGAAAAACCAGTATCTTGGCTAACATGTAAGGAGAGCAGTCAGTCGCACACCAGTGACAGAAGGGTGACATGTCAGGCAAGGCATGCCTGACCTGTCCCCGAACTGGGAAGGAGCCCTCGAGGGCGACCGATTACACAGATCACACGACAAACCTTCCTTACTGTGTGCTGTGGTGTGTCAACACTAAACCACTGATCACTAAATTCTAACTATTCGTGTCTGTTTTTCACAAAACTGAAAATAGGAGCCTTCTGTTTATATTAAAATCTCTTTGTTGATATTATTAATTTAGACTAAAATAGAGGTGTGGGCCCCCATGGAGTTGTCTTGCCTGCCACCCACCCCTACGTCCCTAAAATTGTCTTCCACTGCAATCGCCTACAAATTCCTCACCATTAATATACGTGAACACCTGGGCTTTATTTTGAAAAAAGATTAATTACAACTAATTAAATCTGGGTTTAAAGAAAAACAATCTATCAAATCAAAAGAAGATCTAAGGACAATGCAGGCTCATGTTTTAACAGCTTCAGAAGATTAGGAAAAGTGATATCCTACATTTACAGTAAGTCATTAATTGGCAGGGACACCCTAATGTGGCAAGCAGCACAGGTCATAGCTGTTACAGCAGGTACAGCGAGATGGTGCCACGGTGTTTGCGATATGTTACCCTCTCCTCTCTGCCAGCTGGACTTGCCAAGCCTGGGCCTGTCCCTACACAGCCAAAGCTTTGACACCCCCACCCCCCAGGTGGGTAAGGGAAACCAGCTGGAGGAACATCTGATATGATTTTAAAGCTAATTACACTCAATTAATTAAGGAAAAACACAGTATTATGACATGCCATACAGAATTTCTCCGCAGTTTATGTGCTCATGCATAAAGAACATCTGAAGAGATAATTACAAGGACAAGTTTAAGCAGCTTGTGTAAAATTCAAATGCAGTGACACGTCTGTGGAGCGTTTTGCCTAAACAGGAACGAGCACTGCGGGGAAATTCAGCACATTCGGTGCAGTGAGCACTGCGGGGAAATTCAGCACATTCGGTGCAGTGAGCACTGAACTATTTTTCCCCACGTTCAACGAAGGGATGAAAGTAACGGAAATTGGCATTGATGTCTCCCGCTTGGACACGGCTACTCATTATCCACTGTACAGGGGTGACATCATCCCAGATGCGAATGGGACACAATATCGACCCATCTAAATCCTCCCCTAACCCTCGGCCTGTCGGGGCGTGCTGGTTCGCTGAGATCGTGTACCGCGACAGCCAGCCGCACCTTGATTTCAGGCCAGCGGCACCTTCCGTCTGTGTGCAAGCCCGACCCGACCGGCTTACTCATCTAGCCGAAAGCACCAGGTGAACATCCTATCAGACAGATGAGGATTACTTATCTTTCTGAAGACGCTTTGTGGGCCTGTGGTATTCCGTCACGCCTGTTGGAGGTCGAGATGCGAAAAACCTCACCAGTGCTTTAAGAAAGTAGCACAACTCACAGACTACAGGGCAACACAATCCAACTCTTTAATTTGGAGACAAAGTAGCCTTTGTGAAGAAGGTGTTTCCTCATCGAAAGCTAATTGGGCAACCAGTGAATGTGAAGTGAACATTGAACAAGGCAGTGCAGAATTTCAGATGCAAAACGAAAGATAAGACAATCAATAACCCCCAAACAATAATAGACATTTCCTGTCTTTACCGATTGTTTCCAAACTCAACAAAAACCATAGACCATGTCTATATCATAAATGTGAAATTTTGGGTCCAATGCAAACAGACCGGTTCATGCACAAGGACAGACTTTTTTGTCCCCTGCTTCTCAGACAAAGGTTATTCAAATGAGGTAACATTTGTAGAAAATAAAAAGCCCATGAAGGTTTTGCGGAACATCAGAGTCGCATTAGCGTCAGGCTGTAAATGCCAAACTATGAGCGTAAGCTGGTGCCTCGTGAAAAGTTTAATTTCAGTGCAAAGGAGTAAGAACATTTGGTTTCGCGCAAAAAAAGCAACAAACTGGACTATTTATCTGAAGTACAACATGCTGAGACAAAAAAAGGAAAAGTGATTCCTTTATAAAGTGTCACTGTTTCTGTTAATCATGGAAACACCCAGGGTGATTGTGTGGGGGGGATTAAATGGGCTAAAATAACACTCACTCACTCTTCTTTGGCAATGTGGCCTTAACCACTTCATGTATAACGTATCTGGATCCTGTAGTAAACAGGAGGGACGGGACAGGACAGGACTTACACACAATGCAATTCCAATATGAACCATCAGCCAGCCTGTTACTCAGAGTGATGCTCTCAGCTCTGTTTGGAATGAGCATTCACCTTTCAAAACATCTACATACGATGAAACAATTGCTAAGATAATCATCAGATCAGGTTAGATAGATTTGGACCATTATAAAGAAACCAAGCACTGAAGGTTTTAAAACAAAATTACACTGCATTACATATCAACAAAGAAAATTAATGAAATATACTGAGTAAAATCATTTAAATTACAAAACAATCGTATTATAAGCTAATATTTCATCTCACCCAAGACTGCAAATTCCATGGTCGGTCTGTAGAGCAGCGTACCACCGCTAACCGTATCACGCTTCCCTATTCAGATATTCAGAATTAATATTATACACCAGTAGGAGTTCGAGCTGAACAACAAAGACCGAATACATATTTAGAGATAAAATATCTTTACCAAAATTTGCCCCGAGGATCAAGATATAAATCACCTCTCTTTACTCACAATATTACCTTAACCGGTGTAATTTGGAGTTTCAGTTAAACCAAATTAACGCCGCATGACTAAGATGCACATACTCATTCTCTTGCATTCAAAGGGCGAAGTCTCGTGTAAAGGCATGCAGGGCATGTCGAAGCTCTCTCAGGCCTGGGTCTGATCCAGGCTCTCCTGCCCAGCATGGATCGAAGCCCCGTCTTCCCCGCCAGAGGCTCAGCTGGAAAGGCCGCCTGCCCTGGTGCAGAGGGTCCGTCTGGAGACCTGCCAAAAGGCCTTTCAACACCAGGGAAAATAACAGCACTTTCTCAATACCAAGCTCTATGTCCGCATATTGCCATTTTATTAAAAAAAATAAACTAATAATTCACGAAGCTACTGAATCCTGTTTCGCCACCCACCATTACTTTTTATTTCCTGTTTGTGTGAATATATCAAGTGCAAGACAGATCTTGCTATTTTCTTCATTTAGATGAGATTCCATAAAGTTATAAACCTATTGAAATATTTATCACGACACATTAACACGACCGAGCGGCATCCATTACGCTGTGATACGGGTTTGAACCCGAAACCAAGGTCGCGACCCAACCGATCTCGTCTGGGTGCCGGTTACATACACGGATAAATACGGTGGCAGCGCCATTCACGTACCCAGAGGGGCCTGAAAATTTTGGACATGCTCACTTTAGGACATGCAAAGCCAGCGGGCAGCTGCTCCTCTTTGGAACCGGCGCAGCTTCCCAGCTAGTTCCGGGTTCGCGCCGCATCGGTCCGTCCCCCTTCAATGGACGTCGGCAGGCGGGTGAGCTTCGCGAATCCTCCGTTATTCTGTTTCTCTGTGTACTAATATCATCCTACTCAGCATCCTGAAAGCCACGCATTTTTGTTTACAAGCAGGACATATACATTTTTAATATGCATCATGCATATTAAAGCGGTGCAAGCAGACAGAAAAGACGTAACCCTTCTATTGTGATGGGCTGACGTGTAAAAGAAACATTTACGAATAAAAAAAAATAAAAAAAAACACCAAAACATTGGTCTGCAGGGTTTATTGAACTGACCATATGAAATAATGAAATGTGAGATAATTACGCTCAGGGAAATATTGAATCAGGTTCGAAATAACCACGATGCCCAAATGTAAAATACATTTTAAACCCCTTGTATTTATAGTTTAATGGGCATTAAATAGCCGTACTCCACTGAAGTAAATTAAGCTTATAGTTCAGAGTAGTAAGTCATAATTTGGTCCAAACTCTTCCTTGTTTTTAAGCTGTCATGCACTTGTAATAAACACAGCAACTGCATTTCACAGTAAAGGAACACATGGCGGAGGGCGATAAGCTTTCACAAAGCAGAGTACAATTTGTACAAAGACCCCCTTGCACTTCTTAAATTCACGTTTATCAAATTCAAGAACGAAGCGTTTCACTGAATATCTTAAAGGGGATAAGCTGCCATTTTCTGTAACATGCAACATACTGTCTCAATATGGCAAGAGTCAAAGCATCCTGTGCATTTGATATCAAACGACACACACAGTGCATGACCGCTGCTTATCTGCATGTTTCACACATTTGAAATCGTAAATTTTAACATGCATGTTAGTGCAGCTTATTTACATCATCTTCAAGTCATTTGCTAGTCAGTAGTTTCCACTCCAACATAACCACACACCATCTACACCGATACATTTACAGAGACAAAGAACAAAAGAAAACATACAATTCACTATTTCGGTAAATGGTGACCTTTAAATACAGCAAAATCTCTCAGCAGTTTTGATAATATTCTCATTCACTAGAGTGCGACTCCTAACGACCCGGGTGGGGACCCCACACACAAGCGGGGAGGCTTCCAAATGTACATGGGGTGTGTTGCCACTAAGAGGAGAGCTTTGGGTGTCTAATGAGCAAGCGATCCTGGCTGGGCATCCGAGCGGCGGGGCGGGAGTGTGGTGCTTCCTGCACCGGAGCCTCAGTTGGGGATGTCAGCACTGTTGTTGCGGTTCCCATACTTGTGGTGGATGATTAGTAGCACCACACCCAGGAAGAAGCAGACAGAGCCCACAGTGATGTAAGCGAGACCCAGGAAGGGATTCTTCCCCCCCATCCAGGAAATCGTGCTGAGAATCATTCGCTTGCGGCCCTCGAAGCTTAGCACGGGATAGTCTGGGATCACTGTCAAGGATGGGACGGCATCACAAGCAACAACTTCAGCTAGACGGCAGAGAAGCCCTACAGAATTACACACATAGTAACTGGAGAACAACCTCCGGGCCTTATTGAGAAAACTTGACTATTCCATACACGTTTGTGGTTGTTGTTCAGACCAATGTCTCTCGACCCAATCCTCGGCGACCCCCAGACGGTCCACATTTCTGCTCCTGTATTCGGTGTGCCTGTCTGTTCGACTGTTTGGTTCAGGTGGGCTGGAAGTAGGGAGGGATTAAAAATGTGGACCGTCTTGGGGTCCACAAGGACCGGCTTAAGAAACACTGCTTTTCACAAATATGAAATGATGAAATCGACTACTAGCCAGATAATTGATTGATTTCAAAAAAGTCTTGACCGACAGAAGGATACTGTAGGTGACATCTAGGGTGTAATTGCCCCTGGGCAGGGTGGGGGTCATGCTACTTTTCTTCTGGATGATCCGGTAGAGTTTGCGGAAGGTGGGCAGGGCTGCTGTGCGCATCCACACTATGAAATCCTCATTAATGAAGCCGTTGTTTTCGGGGTCTGTGTCCAGCTCGTACACAGGTTTGTGCCAGTTTACAGGCTTGGCCGTGCCTATGTATGGGAAGAAGCCAAATCTCTTCAGCTTACATTTTACAGTTTAAGCTTAAATACGGGACAAATGGAACCCTAACCTATAGGAGGGCAAAGACCCAACGTTCTGAGCTAACTCCAAACATGTAGATGCCTTTATCCAGTGACTTGACTCTTAGATATATTACAAATAGTTTAAACTTTAAACATGGGAAGAAGGGGACTTGAACCAACAACCTTAAGGTTATGAGCCCATATCCTCAATCACTACACTTACCTGATATCAAAATCTACATCGCCTATGGGATAAGAGGGAAGAAAAGCGAACACAGAAAACCACAGCATATGACTACGTCAATATCAGCTTACCCTGGAAAACCGTACTGAGGTTTAAGTTGGTTCCACCAGGGTTCCTGAATTTCACATGCTTGTCTGTCCACCACGCAATCCCCTTTTTCATCAGGGGAATCTGGGTTCTAGTGCCATTGGGGTCAATATAGAACAGCTCCAATGTGTCTGGGGGAAACAAACCCAGGAGTTTGCAGTCACGGCTGCATCTGCATACAATAGATTTCTTACCTCTATTCATACTTATAACAAGGACAAAAGGTCTTACCGTTGAAAAGGCTGTTGGCAATAGCGCCACATGGGGCAATTGGCTTGTTGTCACTAGTGCGATACGGTTCACACTCCTTGCTTGGATTCTGTGCGTCAGAAATTGCATTTAATATGGGTCACCTTTACCTTTCAGCTCACGATATTCATTTTATTTACTTTACAATGGTGTGATAAGCAATGGTCATTCAGAAGTCAGCCTTACATTTTGATCTGTTTTCTGGCTGATGATCTGCCACATGAGGCAGTATCCATCCAGCCACACGACCGCAAGTGTAAATATCTTATACAGTGTTTAATAATGTATCACATGGTGTTTTTCCTTTTTCCATTTAACCAAATAAACTTGTGTTGAATTATTTACTTGCCAATTACTCATGTTCAGTTACTTGCAGTAATTATTTAGTAACATTAGTTATTTATGTATTTATCATATTCATATGAGATTTACAATCCTTTCCATTTACGATGGGTTCATGGGAATATAACCTCATCATAAACAGGGGAGCACCTGTAATATATATGGTATTGAGGCATCTCTTACAGAAAGTATCTTTCAGCAAACGCAGTGCTTTCACGGTTGAATGCTACCACACGCATCAGGAGGCCATATTATCCCAGAATCCTCTGCGGCTGAAGCCTGGGGTTCCACTTACCTTCAGGGACGACTTGTCGCCATTGAGCTGGCTGTCATCCCTCGACTTCACATAACGTCTGTGATTCTGGTAGAAGTTGGACAGTCCGTAGTACATGAACACATTGCTCTAGAAAGCAACAGATAAAATGAGAAAACTGCTCTTCAGTGACAGCATATACTGATACTGAAACATTGTCTAACTTAAATTCTCGAGACAGATCACATTGTATCAGCATTACACTAGACTGAAAGCACTAGATCTGATGTAATATGGATTTGCATCCAGTGAGTTTATCTAAAAGGTATAAAAGAAAGTTATTTGTTTGGAACTTATGTTCTGTGATGTGACTCTTTTTGTCATAACATCTGAAAAAAGGAAACGTCAAATATCACAAACTATTCTGTAATACAGTAATATATGCTGCGGTTGTGGGACGGTTCGTTTCATAACAATCAATTGTGCAGGCAGGGAAATTACTACAAGGACAGATTTAAAAATAGAAAAGTATCGACCCAAAGAACAAGGCCAGGTCCATTAGCCACATGGAAACTAAGTAACAAAAGCTTTCATTGTTAATGTATAATTCATAGAACTGCATGATGTAATTGCGCAAAAACGGTAAAAACGGCATCTTATTTCCGGAAGTTCAAAAGACAGACAGTTAAGGTTGGACCCTCATTTTCTTAATTAACATCACGTGTTACTTTCACAAAGTTACTGACCTGATAATCACTGTATACCCAATACATACACAGGTAAGTTAAGGTGTTTAGTGGATCATGCGGGAAGGTTATAATTCACCTCAAAGGGCTGATCTAGAGTGAAGGCGATGGAGCAGTGGCAAGGCCATGTGCTGTTCCAGCTCGAGGTCTGGGAGCAGTTAAAGCACGGGCAGGACATGTCAGCGCCCGTGTAGTCGATCTGCAAGGACACAAGAGATGCTGTCTCTCTCATGCAATGGTTAAAGACAAAATCATTAAAAAAAATAATACAAAAATTCGACCAGTAAATCTGCTCTGCCTGTACTGCCTGGTGGATTCACCATAAATAAAAATAATCTGACAGCTCCTTTAAAGATCCATGTATAAATTACTGCAGATTCCAATCAGGCGTCAGAGAGCTGCAGTTGCTTCCAGCTGAGCCCAATGCAACTAGTGTTTACATTTTATTTAGTATAAATATTGAAGAGCAGTTCCGCTGGAACTTGTTATGCAAGGTTGAATCTTTTGTTACTTAGTAAGCAGCATTGCACAACGTCGCTACCAAGCCCAAAGCAATTTAGGGTGATCTTAAAACGCAAAAACACGATCAGGAAGAGAAGGAAAACATGCATTTAATCTGACCTCGAATTCTTTTATATTGTTGGACGTTACGTATAAGCCAATTCCAATGGGGATGAAGATCAGGCCGATCACGAAAAAGGCCGGCAGCACGGTGCCCGCCGTCAGGATGGGCTGCCAGGCGGGCAGCCTCTGCTGCTTGAATGCGGTGTTGTCGGGCTTCTTGCTTTTGGCCACACCGCTCCCGGCCGCCCCCGAAGCCCCGGGATGGTGGCCGTCTTCCTCCTTGGCGCTGTACCCGGACGCCATCATGGCTGCGCTTCTCTACGTCTTTGACAGGAGAAACAAGCAGCGGGTATCGCTTCTAACCGCCTGGCTGGTGTCTGAAAGGTGTTCAGCGGATTTAATTAAACGACAGCAGCCACAGACATTCAGCGCAAACAAGCATCCATCTTTAAACGCCCCCAGCGCCTGAGACCTGCAGCGCCGCGGAGGATGAGCGACACAGCGTCATTATAGCGCGAGCGCCCCCTACTGGACGCCTTACTTCACCTTCTGCACGTCGCCACCTAAACAATCCATTTAAAAAAAAAACTAATAATATATTTGTAGTTTTAGGCTGTATTTTTAAATATACACATTTTATATAAAAATTATACAGGCATTTAATGCATGCAAGTACGTATTATAAGCAGAACCACTTGCAACGTCTATTTCAAACCAGTTCCAGCCTACCCATATTCATGGAGTTACTAACGTACACTTACCTTTTCTCTAAGGATTGGCGAAACCACCGTTTTTCTTTTCGATGCGATTTGATCCAATATTTTGATCTCATCTTCACTGATTTTTCTTATTTTTTCCTCACAAACGCACCACACCGTCTATGGGTGAATAAAGCAGGAACGAACATGATCAGCTTATTTATGCCTCGAAGAGTCAGGAAGGGCTTCTGAAAAATCAGCTGCAGTAAATTTAGACTGATTTTAAAAAATGAACCAGGCAACCCAGAGTCCTTGGAAAAATGGACAAATATTGGACACGAAACTGGTTCAGCCGTGTATCTTATATATTAGCCAACACTGCAGCTTGCTGCCCCTAACAAGGCTTACCTGCATTGTTAGGTCGCCCACCTCATTATGCTAACAACCAAAATCTGAATCATGCAACTTCGTACACTATGGTAAAATAACAAGTATTGAGAAAAATAGCATATACGAACCATGAATCAGATTATCTGATACAATTATTACTTGAGATATAGCTAGTTGACTTGCGATTGCTTAGGATTCCTTTCAAAATGTACTTTCGATTGGCTTGGGGGATATTAAAGTAATACGGTATACTGCGGTACTTTGGGTTTAGGCCTAGTACAATGTAGATTTCAAAATATATTCGTAAATACCGGAATAGCTGTGTGCAAAAGTACTGTACCGTCGGACAGTACTTTGACAAACGTCGAAATTTGCTTCCGTGCTATTTTTTATTACTTTTTAAAGCCATGTTATCTTTCCCTTGCGTCAGTCTCGAACCTACGCTCTACCAACTGCACCCACTTCTCTTATTAGCCAATCAGGTTCATCGGTTGAAATCCGCCTGCTCTTATTGGCCTGTATGGCTGAGAACCGCCCACTCTGTTCTGCAGACACCTGCACGCGCGTTCTTTCGCCCTTTATTATTAACGAGTTTGGACTTTTCCCCCCCTGAAGCTGCTTATAATTTCATTGCGGTTTTGGGGGATCTTCTGACTTTAAGGTTGTTGGTTTAGTTTTTTTTTATTAACCAAATCCGAATTTTTACAATATAAACAGGCTCATCATTAGACGAAATTCAGATATTAATGATAATTATATTGCAGCCCATCACTGATCAAACGATTGACATCTAATAATAACTGATATTTTTTGATCCCTTTACATTGTTGATTCAGAAATTGTCTTCATGCCTTTCTCAGTTTGCTCGTTGTAGAGTAAGCCCAAGAAGAGCACCTGTTGGGGTGCTCAGGACGCTGGGGATTAAGGGCCTTGCTCGAGGAACGGCAGACGTACTGAAATTGGTCTTGAACCAACAACCTTACGATTACAAGCATGCAGGTTTAGCCCACTGAACCACACGCTGCCCATTTGACAGCTGACATAGGGTTAGATATATAAAATATCTTGGAAATCGCTGGACAGCATGCCATCGAATGCAGGCTTTGGTTTTGAATTTGCCGGGCTGTCATTTCCTGCTGGGATTGTAATCTTGAGTCATAATCTTGATTAATTTTTCGTACCATCATGCTGTCCGTACATTATACCATGGTATGTGGTACTGTGATTTTCGAGAGCTATGGTATTGAGTTGCTGTGATGCTTTTCTGAATCTCATGTTATTAGAATCAGGACAAACCGTTCCACGTAGTCATGTATATTGGGCTGATTTTTGGCCTTGATATCTCCGTCTTTCTTTGCGCAGTGCTCTTATTTTCGGCTTGTTTTCAGGGATGGGGTTACTTGTTTGTCTCTGGAGAGCTGGCAACACTGTGCTTCTCCCACATAACCAGCAGGCGGAAAGAGAAGTAGTTCTTACCCTAATTGGGGCCCCCCCCCCGGGGGCCCGGCAAAAGAATTTTTGGTGAGGGGGGGGGTGTTGTTGTGTTTTGGTTGGGGGGGGGGGGGGGGGCGGGGTTTTGGGTGGGGGGGGGGGGGGGGTTGTTGTGGGGGGGGGGGGGGG
>JAODJX010000027.1:22639897-22651040 GCA_026776945.1 Isichthys henryi | reverse complement strand
CCCACCATCCCCACCCCCACCTCCACCGACAGTGGAGCATTAATGAGTGTGACCCAAGTCTCACCACGAGCCTTCACAGGTTCTTTAAAACCAAACCTGGAGGCAGAAAAGCAGAGAGCAGGGACTCGGAACATCAAAGGGATTTTTTATTGTCGAATGACTCCCATTAAACCGAGATGTTCGGCAGGATGAATGTCTGACAGAAGTTATGCAGGCCTGAAAGAAAGGACTAAATGCATAGTCTTCTGCTACCATATTTATTTTCTGCCGTTCCTCCTCATCCTTAAAAGGCGCCTTTATGCTCTAATCAAGATAGAGTCTCAGCTACTGAATTCCGAACATTTTCATCTTAATGTGCATCTTTTGGCATTTTCGGCTTCCAGCGAGAGAAAATAGCACATTTGTATCTCAAAAGGCACAAACAGTTACCTTATCAGGTCTTTGAACCTCCAGAGCAGATATTCCATTCCACGTTCCTCAGGACCATGACACAATAAAATCATATGCACACTTTGGCTAAATGCACGCTTAGCGTGAGCCCAAACTGACTGTAGGAACACTGGCACATACCACAACAAGGGAATTAAGTACATTTTTGCATTTATCCAGACTGTCAGAACTGCGTGTCATCAATATACGACCAAAGGAATGCAAAGCTTTGCTTTTTTCTGATATATATATATATATAAATATATATTTTTTAAAGTAGCAATAACAATACATCTGTGGGGGCTAGTGTTGTTTCTTGTTATTTCATGGACCTGGGGGGTCACCCTGACAGGTCTGCTCAGGAATGACAGCAAACTCAGTGAAGCTTTTGAGTTTGACTAGATAAGTCACATATAACACGCAGTTGCAGTGAAAATTCTGCTAATTAGCTACAGTATTAGCATAACAAAGCAGAATACAAAACAAAAAAAATCTAGCTAGTACAAATAAACCGTCACTGGGGAGAGACAAAAACTAAATCCAACTTTAAAAAAAGACATGCAGTGAATGAATACGACTGAACCAGTATCCAAGAGCAGTATCAAATAAATACATGAATACCGGAATCATAAGCTTGTGTGGTCTCCACACCCATGGAGGAATGTCATACGTGGATTACATTTCCGCAGGTTCCAGCTGGGACATTCCCTCTGTCTGAGGGGGGCACTTACATATGTCCATGTTTAACAATAAAGACCATCCGGATACAATGGACGTGTGTAAAGTGTAGAGAAATACCTAGGGGGAGGGGGAGGTGTCCGGCCAAGTAGCCAAGAAAGTGATGTAATGAGTGGGCCCTCAACCTTTATCTGGACTCTGATTATTCCCTCCTGATACTTTCACTCCTACAGACATTATTCCCGCAGAAATGCAGGTGCATCGCACTGTTATTAAGAGACAACAGAAAGTTCTAGAACTATTTTCAGCATTTCTTTCTAAAGACAGCCATGGTTTGATTAAAATTATTACATATTCACAAAATAAATCAAGTTAGTTCAGCAGGCCACGTTTTTGCTCCCTCCCAGCTCAAGTAGCTCAGGTAGCAAAAATATGGACTGTCCGGCAGGGAGTTAGAAGGCCCCTTAAGGACCAGATTGGGAAACGCTGAGTTAGTAAATACCTTGATGACCTGGCATTGAAAGACTGCTCTCATGGCAAGATATTCTGTTAGGTCCTTCCTTTTGACGACATCAACAAGTCCCCAGACTGGCCCTAACCTTAAACGGGAGCATCCCTAAAATTCAAAGCAACTGCAGTCCTCTGTGCCAGTAGCAAATGCTGAAACCTTTGGAGGCATGAAAGGTCAAGCATTCAGTGAAAGTCAGAGCCAAACATGGACCAAACTGTACCCAAGGCAAGAGATGGTTAGCTGGCCCAGCTGTTTCCTGGAGACGTATCTAGCTAAGGTATTTATAGATTATCTCCACCCCATACTCTCCACCAGGGAACTGCAGGACGTATCACTTTATAAGTGATCAGCATGCTAACGGATTCCACTCATAACCAAATCCCTACGCCGTCTCCATACTCATACACAAGGTAATTTGCACAGTGGAAGTCAAGCCACGATTCAGGCATCAGGCATGCATTTGGTTATCACAACGTGGTCCTCCTCGACGTGAGATTGTATCTTGACTTCTGCTTTGTGTATTCCTGTCTGCCATGATGGGAGATGGGTGGTTTAATGCAAAAACCAAAACTACTCCCTCCAGATCATTCTAATTGGTGTGCTTCTTCGTGGAACAGTCTGAGTTCTCTTAGCAAGTGATGCGATAAAGGAATCTTCGGCACTGGATAATCCTGCCCGAAGTAGGTGTTCACCAATCGCTGCTTAGCTTAATCCAACAGAACCCAAACAAACTGCCTTTTCTGCAAAGAAATCCCATCACATTTGAAACCAAGCAAGAAAACACAGAGTGATGCCTCTTAGCTCAATCCGTCAGGCGTTTCGGTAGAGGAGACAGTGCTGGTCCCATAACAAGGAGGCTCAGAAATGTAGCCAGGACCATGTGTTTGGCTTTTAGCTTGGCGCAACTTGCAAGGTCCTCCATTTAAAATGTTTCAGAACACGGTACTGACCCATGGCAGGGGGCTGCTTCAGATTCCTATGATTCCTCAGCTCTCTGGAGATGCCTTTGACTGCTAAGCCCTATTGAGGCAGAATATAAACTTAAAAGAGGCTAATAATAGAAAGCAATGCACTGGGGAAAGAAAAGAAACTCAGAAGAAAGCGCTATGATGGCAAGAAGACAATGAGGAGGGAAGCGAGCTCATAAGCTCGACGGCTTCAATGAAATCTTCTCTCAGAACGTCTTGGGCTTTTGAAGGAAACCAGATTTGTCCGACATTCCTGTAACAAGTCATAACAAAGCTTGACCCGGTGACACCAGACGACGTATGCATTTCAAACACTGCCATGTGACTGTCCATGTGACGTGTCCTGGCCGTTTTTAGAAAGACTGTTAGCATTTCTGCTTATTTTAATGCCGCCGAAGTGCCTGAGTAAATGCACTGATCTTACTCTGCTGTAACTTACTACTCCTACTGATTTCCAAAGATGCCCAACCTGAGGCCTACACCATGTCAGCTATGAGGGGATTTCCCCCCCCCCCGGAGAGATTAAGCAGCCTTACAGGTCACAGATCTCACCATCAGCCATTAATAGCCTTTTCCCCTCTCCCAATTCAGAAATTCAGAACATCCAGGTCTGTGGGTGGAATCCCCAGCTCCTCAACCTCCCTGTGGAAATGCTATGACTGGCGAGATGAAAAGCCACACTATCCCCATACAGTCAGAAATTAGTCAAAGTGTAATTATGTCTCCTGTGAGTAGACAAAACACTGTAGAGAAGTGAAAGCTCCCCACATTCCCTGGCAGAACAATCCCAGACAAGTACAGGGCCCCCAGTATTAAAGACATACAGTAAATTCCACTGTATATAGTGGCACATTTCTATTAATATTCCTACTCATATCACTTATGCTGACTTGTCCGGCTGAGGTAGTGGATCACCTTTCAGGGTCAGGTCACAGTATACTGCAGGCACCTCAGTACTCAGAAATAGCAACATAACTGAAGGTGGCGGGAGTGACATCATCCCACTGTTGCTACAGGAGCATTCCGGCGACGTGCATCACACGATATGCAATACATACACAAACAAACACAATGCAGATCACAACACCATAAAGCACCCTAAACACACAAAAGGGCTGTATATACAAGTACCAGTAGAGAGACGTGGTAGAATTACAAAATTAATTTGTGTATAAATAAACCAAATGCGGAATCCACACACAAAGCCATTAGTGGCTCCGCCCCCCAAAGTGGCTCCGCCCCACTAAATCCTGACTGTCTCCCCGCCCAATTTTCATAGGCTCTGAGTGATGCTGATAATACAACGTGGAATGAAGTTTTCCAAACAAAACCCCGTGAACACTCTAATTTAGCAGTTGCAAGAATTGCGTGAATATATATGAATCACAACCATGATTACTATTGTGTTATTTAAGACATAGCGTTTTTTAATTAGTGTACTTCATAGAAAGAAGTCAGTGACAGCTGTCATATTTTGTCTTCAGATGTCCCTCACAGACGCCCCACCCCCCACATCAGTGCCCACACCCCTTTCCTGAAAATATTCCGCCCAAAAAGTAAAGTCCAAGTGACAACAGTACAAACAGAACTACCAGATTTCGAAGGTTTCGGAATGTCCTTAGTAAACAGGTTCAAGTCCAGGATGAAAAGATGACGATCGTGACTGCAACAGTCCAGATTGCAGGTGCAGTTATCAGACTGAGACAAACAGCACTAATGTCACAAACCATCGGAATAAAAAAAGCACCAAGCGCTCCTGCAAACTCTCCCACCTGCTTGTCTCAGCCCCTGCCTTGTAGACCTGTGTCTTAGGGGGAAGGCACCTTACCTGGTATAAAAAAGGTCAGTATAAGCATACCACCACACCTCTTGAGGGCACATTACACCCCTGCAGTCAGCTGGCCCCTCCCTCATTTGTCTGCTGTCACAAAGCGCCATCAGCGACTTCCCGTTGTCGTGCTGTCGCCTGAGGTTGGCCTAGTTTCGCAACTCGGATCAGTCCGAGGAGGACCAAACAGAACTCGGGGCTCATACTGCCATGGTAACCAAGTAAAAAGTCGAACTGAAGTCAAAGTCGACTTTACTGTCATTGTGCATATGCATAACGGAATGAGGCAGTAAATTCTTCTAGTGCGAGCAGCATGTATAATGTTAACACTACTTGATGGGGCACAAATAATGTATTACGCCATTACTTATGTATTAATTAACCCGAAAATAAGTCTTAGTTACATAGTGATCTCATGTTGATTCATCATTAATGAATCATGATTCATCTTTTATCTTAAGCAATTACTATGTTACTATATCTGTTAATTCTGTAAACCTCTGTGAACAACTAAGGAACCTCAGAAGGAACAAGTAACGAATAACACAAGTGAAATGCTGATCATAGTTGTTCATTAAAAAAAACGTGCAACAATTGGACCAAATGGACAGTGAGACACCAAGAATGTGTTTTGCAGTCCTTAGGAAGAGTTTGGTTCTTAGAGGCCTGGCTGATTAAGCAGCAGCCTGTTTCGAATTTCTCAAGAGGCTACTGACATTTGGAATTGGCTGGGGTACCGGAGTTCCCCAGAGCAGTGCTCTCCGAGTGCAAACATGACGTCACTCAGGTCGCACCTTAAAAAGGCAGCCTAGAGGTTGCTGGCTAGACGTCAAGTTCAGGCTAATATATAAATAGACCTACAAGTCAGAGAATAGCTGACACCAGGTGAAAATTATGCAGGACAAGATACACAAAATCAGCAGGGTTAGGTTGTCAGCTTGAGCCATTTCCTGGATGTTAAAAGCAGAGCCAATCAGACGGCTATGAATTCTACAGCACAAACTGGTGCATTTTCATTGAAAACAAACAAACAATACAAACAAAAAACAAAAAATAAACAAACAAACAAACAAAAAACAAAACTGCAATAAGCATCTGATGGATCTGTGATGCTGCAGTATTTTGTTAGTCTGCCTTCTCTGAGAAGGGTTGAGAACATAATAAAGCACATCAACATTTGTGGATAAGGGGTTTGAAACTCCCCCTTCTCAAATAAATAAATAAAGATCTCTCCGAAGAAGCCAAGCCTGTGGGCTGCCTGAAACAGGAATCCGCTCATTGCTTCTGTTCCTCGTCAGTGCTTAGTTTTGATTAAAGGAAATCCCAGACCAAGCCATGAGATTAGTCTGGTTTTATGGATGGGGCCTCGCCCCCAGCGTTTGCTTATTACCAGTCCAAATCTCAGGGTCCCCCCTCCTTTGACTGAGACAGCTAGGATGGAACATCCCACTGTGGACAGGATTACAGAAGGAAAGGGTTACCACGAGCAAAATGGATGGTGGTGCCACACAGATAAGGGCTGTTTTATCTTCCCAATCCACCACGAAGGGACCTGCAGACTCCGGACCAGAGCGGTGACATCACCGGTCAAACGCAGCCTGGCCTCACATGCCCTGCTGATGGAGTTCCTGTGAAGTCACCACCCTCAGAATGTGAGAGCAAATCCTCCACAGAGATGACTAATGGCCAGCAAAACCTTACACGTCTGGTATGCCTCGATCCTATCTGCCGTGCGGCCTGGCTGCTCTCGATCCTCCGTTCGCCGGTGCATCTCTCGGTTACGATTTGTCAACGAGAAAATGATTATCCGCGAGTGGAAGGTGAAGCATTTGCGAGGGTGATGGGCCAAGCTACCGATCATCTGGTCAGATAAACCCCTGAGGCATCTTATATTCCTGCCTGATGGTGTGTAGACGCAATGTTTGGATAGTGTCCGAGGTTTTACTATTGTCCCTCTCGGCTCTCGCAGGACTTGCGTCAGCGGATCCTGGGACTATCCCCCTCTGTTCCAGTTGCAGTCGTGCTGACCGCGAAGTTCAAGTAAGGGAACCGTTTTCAGCTGACGTGAGCTGGTATCCTCCACCGGATTTGGACAGATGTCGAGCTACGCTCTTGCGCTCGTCCTGATCTCATCTCCTACTGGCATCCTCCCTTTCTGTTCGATAAAAGTTTATGGCAGTGAGGTCATATCACAGCCTAGCATTTCGGCACTGATGCAAGGCCGGTCCGGGATGCAGAATGAAACCATAACAGGAAGTACATCTGACATAACATCACCCCTCCCAGAATTACAAGTTAACAAACTTTCCCAGTACAACCCTGCCTTCCTAAGATTTGTTTTCCACCCTCAGGTAGATGTTAGACTCAGTAAATCTTTCCCCTTTGCTTTTTTCTTCTTTGAATTATTTTTCTTACTGACATTCTTTCATACTTCATCGGCTTTATTACCAAAATAACTCAAACGTTCGAAAAATAACTCAAACCTTTATTTTACCAGTGACGATGCCTTAATAGACCCTAAATGATGGAATAACAGCTTTTCAAACCTCTTATCTGGTCTGTTAACACAAGGGAACAAATCAAATGAAAATAAACTATTCATCTGGCATGTTTGTTGTCATCGCTGAGGAGATTCAACATTACAAGCAGATGCTGCTACTTCTTCTGTCATCATACAGTTGTCATGAAGTGCTGAAGTCCCGTCTGCCTCAAAAACGAGTGCTTGGAATATTATACCGTAAATTATAAGTAGGGCAGTGCAGCTGGTGCACAGACGGTTACCAGGTGAAGCAGAAGTACGGCAGGTTTTACGGAAACATGCGTATGTCAGCGGTAGGTGCTAGGCGCAAAAAGGATTTCTGAGACTGCTAGCTTGTCTGGAGCAGGTAGAAATCTTAAAATATGCCGTAACTTGCTTATAACTTCAGGCTGACCTTCAGTAAACTTCAGCATGTCGAGTCACTGCGCATTTTCTAGTGAGCTGCCAAAGAAAGTCACGAGAGAGTCAGAGTCTTCAGCTGGGAACACTCCAGGAGCTATGGACCGTATTAAACTTCCTTTCAACACCTTCTCGAGGGTCGTGGAAGGGCGAACACTCCCTCCTTCTATGGATTGCTCACTTTCGCAGTACCAAACGTTGGAACCAACATATTGGGAGCCTGGAACACGATACATATCAGTCATACTTAGCATCATAATGGCAGTATCACCACTCTGCTTTGGGTACGGTTATGTCGCTTCCAGAAAAACAGCCCCGAATGTTTACGGAGGGAAACGCAGTGCCGAAAATCAAAAGGATGAAAATAGCCTGGAATAAAACCCAGCGGAAGACAATTCTGGAACATTTACTCCCCTGATACCAAGTCACAAGCCCCCCTTTACTACACAGCACCTGTGTGAATACAAGGTTTCAATGGCACTGCGAAGCTCATTGTGTAGTAAAAAAAAAAGACAGCGGAATGTTTCCCCAGTGTTTCCATGTGGAAAGATCAACGCTGCGAGGACAGTTACACACTGATATATCCATCCACAGAGAGTTACTTATTGTGTACATTAGATTCATCATCTCATCATCTGTGCAGCTAAAAACAGCCAGCCAACAACAAGGCAAAGTTTACACGACAGTGCAGTTTCAATAGATTATTACTAATTTGCCATTTCATCCTCTGGGTTCAAACCCTGGTCCCGAAGTTTTAATCAATTAAGTTTTATTTTGCGATTCAAAAAAAAAAAAAAGAAAAATAGTGACCCAAATATTCCAGGCTTGATGCTGTGTCTCTACGAACATCAGAAATGCTTCATCTTAAGTTTACTGTCATTGTAGAAAACAACCAATAAGTTAATTTTTCATAATGGAAATTTAGACCATGATATCTTTGCCAGTTTCAAGGAGAGTGCATAAATGAAATGGATTCACCTTTAACTTGAATTAGTCAGTTTGTCAAGAAAAAACATTTTTTGACCATTTAACAAGTATATTGTACAGGCCAAAAGACAAACTTTTAGTTAATGTTGATAGATTGTGAACTTTAAAAGGATCAAAACTTCAAATATTTCATTTTTGGACAATAAAGACTTTTAATAAACATATAAGGAATCCATCTATTTTG
Organism: Isichthys henryi; assembly: GCA_026776945.1. Lineage (NCBI taxonomy): Eukaryota > Metazoa > Chordata > Actinopteri > Osteoglossiformes > Mormyridae > Isichthys > Isichthys henryi. Next base: position 22,642,517 of record JAODJX010000027.1, on the reverse strand, counting down.
CACCTGAGGGGTACAGTTTATAAACTCTTCATGAGCAACATTTGTTTTCCAACATTTTCCAACATTTTTGAAAATGATGAAAAGCAGCGTTGGGTTCATCAGTATGCAGGGATTACCTTCCAATCACAGAAAGCTCACCCTCCTGTTATTTTCATGGTGCCCACATGTTCCTGTCGCAGTCATTCATATTTATAGAAAAATCATGCGAATAACCAAATTGCAGTTACAACCACATTGTTTCATAACAGAGATCTGGTGCATTCAAAACATTCATTTCAGAGATAATCCATCCCGTCCATAAAAGGACTCGAATCAGACATCTGTTTCCGTTATAGTCAAACTGGATAGTAATAACCAGTAAATATTGTCAGATAAAAAGTGTGGCTTTTATTCAAGTAACGGAATTCACATAGTTGTTGAGCACAGGGTTGTGGACGATCTCTGGTTTGGTCTGATGGGAGACACCGACCTGCAGCACCTTAAGAGGGTTCCACGGCAGAAGAATCTCCTGACTTACCTGTTCACACTGGATACAGATGAGGGACACTGCCAGGCAGGGAGATCCAGGTTGTCTTCAACGTCAGCTGCTCGCCTTCAAAGCGGACACCATGACACGAGAAGGGCTTTGGACTCTTCCTTTTATTTATTCAGCTCTTCCCACTCTTTTGCCCCCCCCCCACCCCAGTATTGAGATCATGCAGGAAGCACTGTACAGTGAGGGAAGCTGCAGTGCTCCTTTTGCTCGGCTACTAAGCTGACAGAGATGCACAGAGAATGAAGGGAGAGAGAGACAGACAGACTGAGAGAGAAGCTTCTATTTTCACAGAAGCCTTCGTTTTCATAGGTTCATTTTCTCCCTCAGAATTAACTGACAGAGTTAAGAAGTAGGACCCTTCCTGTTATCAGAGCACGTCCTTCTCGACCATCTTCGCTGCCCAGACTTAGAGGGACCAGAGACGCCGGCTACAGGCTAAATTTAACGGCTCCTCCCAGTTACTTACGGAGGTGAAGCAGCTGAAAAGTGGCGAGGGGGAGGCCTCTCCCAGGACGTCTGACAGCTGATCCAGCCCCCCCTTCCCCACACACACAGCGCAGAGGCCCCTCCAGACCGAAGCAGGCGAAGAATGAGCCTCTCCCTGTTTTTTGAGGGGGGCAAGGATTTGACAGGGAGGGGAGGTGAAGGGTCACTCATTCCCAAAAAAAATTAGGCTTTTCTTATCAGATGCGTTTCAGCTGAGCTTCTACCGAAAGAAACAAGTAATGCTACTTACCTCAGTTTCTGTTATTTTAGGCTCTTACAGTCTGAAATACACTTTACGTTACACAATTAATCACTTCATCAGTTTTTTTTTTCATTCATAATGGAAAACTGTGATGTCATGAGATCGGATCCGTTTAGTTTTTATTTACCGTTTTCTGCTACCCTTACAGCTCAGTATTACAGCTGTAGATTCGTGCAGGCTGACGTCATAAAGCAGAGTGCTCTCTCTCTCTTTCTCCCCCTCTCCTTCTCCCTCTCTCTGTGTTAAGCCCACACCCACATGGTGAAAAACAGACTGTTTGGCTGCTTGTACTTGAGCTGATCCCCTTCGCGTCACAATTAAAACGCTGCACCTGCAGCAGTAAACTCAACAGATAAGAAAACCAAATATTTAAAATAAAGTTCTTCGAGTCAAACAACCAAGTGCTCAGAGATTCCACATGTAAACAGTACTTGATTTTTGAAGGAATATTTGTACTTCTTAAAAACATAAGTGAACATATATCTAGAGAATGATGTATATTGGGTCTAAAGGCTCACTGAAGAACCCAAGGATTTTTGGACCCAGTATTACTGGAATACATAAAAAAGTAAATAATACATGTTGTAAATTTTACACACACGCACAGACACACACACAGTTTAAGACACACAGCCAAATTCCTGTCCATTCATATTTGCTGTTTTTCTTCCAAGTTCGATTAATGTAAACATTGACCAAGGAAACTAATTCAGGGATCCATCAGTCCCCAGTCAACCCCAGACGTCCCTCACAGCCCAGGATTTAAGACCACATCAGAACTCTGATTATCTGGAAAACGGGTTTGGATTAACATGCTTGACGGTTATTGCAAATTGATCGATTTGTTTGTGTGAAAGGTACCATCATCCTAACCATTCGCAATATACCAACATATATGCTTTAGTGTAAAACATACTTAATGTTCCAGGTCAGTAGCACTCAGATGGTAGACTCCGGTCCGTATCTGGAACGAAATTATTTAATACAAGCCACGCGATCGACAAATGAATCTATGAATCTACCAAGGAGACCCCCAATTGCCCCCAAAAAATATTATTGGGGCAGTGTACTATGGCTTTGTGTTGCTGATGGAATTTGAACCTCTGGAACCTTTGTTCCAGGTCTTCACATGAAACTGACCATTTAGGATACAGCTGACATCCATATCATACATTAAACCCGCCCTGCTGAAAGGAAGACTGTATGCTGCTGGCCTGTGCAGGGCGTAGCGCTTAGCAGAACAGATAAATGAACAGATTCATGAACACCATGTTCAGGCATAAGGGTGTCCATATGTGCACTTGGCACCAGGACACCCTAGGCCGCAGTTCGATGAT
>JAODJX010000027.1:22537961-22548368 GCA_026776945.1 Isichthys henryi | reverse complement strand
CTCCCTTCCCATGGATGCACAGAACGATACAACCGCTGAGACGAAAATAAAATATAATCGCGAATCACGAATTACCCAGAAGCTCTTAATTCGTGCAAAAAATAGCACAAAGGCAAAATGTATTTAATTTGCCAAACCGTAGAACGGACGCTTTCATCAAGCAGCTCTGGGGGTTTTTTTGTGCTTAAATAGTTCTTCCGGTGGATGGTTTTCATTTTACGAGAGTGACGGTTGTGAGTGTCACAGGCGGGTGGGAATGCGGGGAGCGTGCGCACGCCTGATTCACGCTGCAGCCGCGGCCCCATTCGCGTTGTGTTCGCACGCTCGCCGTGTTTATTTATCACGAGCTGCACAAATGCTGGATCGGAACACGGGGGGGGGGAACACCCAAGAGGAACTTTTGCGTTGGGCTGGGGTTCCTGCAAGATCCCTGAGCGGTGTGGCCTTCATCATCGTTTGTTACTGGCGCTTGATATATTTTGGGATGCACCCTAACCCCCCCCCCCCCCCCATCAAACACTGTTGCCAGTCGGTGATTGCACCAGAAGATGGAACGGGGAGGGAGCGAGAGCGGATGAGGTCTGATGCACGGGGACCGGGGAACAGGCACTGGATCGGAACTGCCGCCGGGTCCCACTGCATCTGCAGCGGTCAGCCACATCGAGGCGGTTGTGGCCTCGATTGTAGCTCTATTTTTATCATTGCACATTAACTATTCATGTTTACAGCTGGCCAGTACTGTATGAGCTGGCCCAACAGGCAGGCAGATATGTATAACTGTAGTCAGTGTAACATCTGTCCCTGGCTGACGTGCGCCAGTACAGGCAGGGCTATAGCTGCAGTGGAATTGTACCGATAAACCCTGCAGGACGCGAGAAACATGGGAGTATCTGGTGTGGAGAAGGACATTTCGGAGGTAAACACATTGGCTGGCGGGAGGCAGATGGCGCGTGTTCCAGCTGGCAAAAACCCCGTCTGGGGGCTTCTGCTCCCCCCCCCCCCAGCCTTGTCTCGTTTTATGCCGCTTGTTTGTTTTCTACACCAACCTGGAAGGTTCGCCGTTTCGGTGGAGACTGGGAGGGAGCTACTGGGGTGTCCGAGTGGAAAGCGTGGGACTGAGATTGGATCCTCGGCGCAGTCTCCCCACGTCCACACGGCTGACGTTGGTTCTTCTGGCTGCGGGGACGGGCCTTTCTGAATCTGTAATTAAGGCCTCTGGTGCCCTGCGCCGATGGAAAATGAACAAAAATGGTCTCGTCTTTCGATTCTGCCGGCTGATTGCAGCCTGGCACACTCACCTGGGCTGCTCGGTCCCTTCTGCATTGTGCACATGATTGCCGGCGTGTGCATAATCGGCACCACCGAGCGCATGACATTTTCACAAGGCTTGATGCCCCTTGGGTGGAGAGAGGGGAAGGTGGGGAGAGAATAACTCATCCCCCATGGATTTATGGAACGTATGACGGCAACCCTGATTTTTGTATGCGTATTTCAGTTCCCTCCTTTTCCCATATGGGGGTGGGGGGCGTAATGGTGGCATTTTCACACCAGCGATTGGCTCTGGATGGTGACCCAGCTGGCAGGGCGCAAACGCAGTTGTGTTTGGGGGTTGCCAAAACGGTGGGCTTGAGGCTGGCAGATCTTTTCCCTCTCTGAGCATTTGGGGTCGGATTCAGAGCCAGCAACCTCCCGATGAACACAAGGAGCGCACCGGTCCCACATAATTAAATCCTAATTAGTGGATAGGTCAAACTGTTTATTTAATTCCAGCCTAAGGGTTAGATTTTTATCAGAACTTTGACCCGCATGTTAATCACACCTGCAAATCCAGTGTTAGACGTTGTTTACTGGAACTGGTTTGATAGAAGATGAAGAATATTAATAATGGATTTATCCATATAATATTATATTTCCTACTCAGTCTCAGACTCATGTCGTCTGGAGGTTCCCTTACCTTGGAAATGCTGTCGATTAAGAGGTAGGAGACCCCCCTGCGACAATGAGGTGCCCTATCTCCATCCGGCGCATTTCTGACATGTCGTCTGTCGCAGTGCCCCGGTAACGAAGAGGAGCTGGCTCTGCCACGGGCGGATCAATTCCCCATCAGTGTCCCCCCCCAGAGCTCACGAAGGGAGCAGCCTGAGAGATGGGTGGGGATATCGAAGGGGGCCCCACGACGGGCAACTGAGTCGGGAGCTTTTTTCACAACAGCGGCAGAGAGGTCGCACTAATGTGGAATGATGTTACCATGCTCGCCTGGTCCCAAGGCTACAATGTCCCCAGTAGAGAGGGGAGCGTCGTACAGGTTTGGGGAAGGGGGGGTAGAGTATTGCTGGGAAAGGGGCAGGAGAGGAGCCAAGGTGGGGGCGTGGTGGCAAATAGCAGCAGAAACTAGGAGATGGAGCACCCCCTCCAACCCCCCCATGCTGCCGCAGACTCAGCCCAGGCAGAATGTAGGTCAGGCAGCCCCAGCCGCACAGCGACGGTTATAAAACCGGAGGAGAAGGTTAAAAAAAATATTTTAAATGGAAACGCCGTCTGCACCGAAGGTGTCCTCTGCACTGCCTGTCTCCGCATGGGGCCCATTTTCCTGGCAGCCATGGCTGCCAGCGGACACCCGGGCAATGTACTATTGGGTGAAGGGGCGGGGAAACGCGGGAAGCGGGGGGGGAGGTCGCAGGTGCAGCGCAAACGGCCTCTCTACCAGCAGGAGGCGCTGCAACCTTCGGTTTAAAAAAAGGTAGACCCAGGAGGATGCAGCATGTGTTGGTTACAAGGTCTGACGCCAGTGTGGCGTTTAGGATGTCATCCAAACTGGGCCAGTTACCGGTCAGCGACCCATCATGCACCGGTGGGTCGCAGATGTCGAGATCCATGCTGACAGACAGACAGCCTGCTGAGCTCTTCAAGTGTGAGGCACCCTCCTCCTCTCCCCTTCCCCACAAAGGTCCCCACGTGCTGTTGGATCAGGACCAGCGAACCAGAGCCACAGAGCTGGCAGTGGAATGTCAAACAGGCGACGGCGCTTCTCTGCTCACCGCCGAAAATGCTGCATGTCCTTTTCGGGATAATATGAAGAAAGAAATTGGGGGTAAAAGAGGGAATAAAACTGAAGGAAGGATGAAGATGGAAAAAGAGAAGCCCCCCCTAAGACAACTAGCTCCATGCTAAAGTGTAAGGCCAGTTACAGTATGTACCTGCCCCACCACCCCCAGGACTGCTGTGCTCTGTCAGGCAGGCTGGGTCGGCAGGACCCTGGATAATAGCATGCTGCACGGATGCTGCTGCGCTGCAGCCGCTGCATTTTAGCCGCTGCGTTGGTGCGATCACAGCCAGCCTCTTCGGGCCCCACGGGGCCCCCCGCACCCCCCCCCCCCATTAGCACTTTGTCTGTTGTCTCCGTGCAGCGCTTTTAATTAGTACCGTCAAAGGCGCGGCTTGAGCGAGTGGGGGGTAGGACAGCGGCAGGGGGGTTTTCGCGCGAGAGAAGTCAAATGCGGCAGTTCAGAAAGCCGGAGTTTCTCTGTTTGTGCCGCGGTTCCCATCAGAGCGACGCAGAGCCGCCTCGCTCCCTGCTCCGTCTCTCCATCCCTCTCTTTGTCTTCCTCCCGGTTTTTCTTTCGCAGAGGAGGAAGCCATCTTTGCACTCGCACCCGCTGAAAACCCAGCATCTTATTTCTGCTTTTGCCACACAGCATTCTGGGTAAAAAGATCTTGAAAGCCTTCCACTCTTGCCAGATCCTGACAGTGAGCAGTGGCAAAACACCTTACTAGGGCTTTAATAACCCCCCCCCCCCCATCTGGCTAATGGGATACCATTGTCTTCTAGCAGGGGAGGGCTGATGGGCTCTGCGCTTAGGACATGAAAACCCTGCCTTCGTTAATTTGCACGTTTTCTCGAGTGGCGGTCGACCCTGAAGTGGATTCTCACCTGTTAAGGGGGCTAATGAATGGGATTATTATTCGTATTTTTAACTTAAATGCCCAGCCTTATTTAATGGGGGTCATTTACCACTCAGAGCTGCCTGCATTGCTACATAATACATAACAGCACAACAGGACTTGTGTCCTGTCAGAAACGTATCCCAGCTGACTGCCCTCTAGGGGGTGCCACTGAGTGGGGGTGAGCACCATGTATGTTAACCTCTTAGGAGAAGATTAGCGTTCTCCAAACAAGCTTCAGAAGCTTGAGGCGATGAAATGCACCGAGATCAGTTCTTTTGTGACCAAACAGCAATGTGATCTGTTTGATGACAGCTGCATACGGAATGTTGTCACGTGTAACGGACGCCGAGCGTAGCGGGAAATGGCCGGCCGGCGTCCTCTGCAATAACCACTTGTCATTCTGCAAAAGCGTGCTGGTGTGGAGGGTAATTAGCTCGATCCATCATACATTAAAGGGAGTGAGGAGAGGCACGGCTAATGATCCGTGTTGCCCTCTGTGATTTTTTATTTCCACATTCTCCTCTGGGGTGTGACTTGGAGGAGAAGGGGGTGGGGGGGGAAGTGTCAGGGAAAGCCCCCACAGTGGAACGCGGGAAAACGCAGGCGGCACGATACGGCCAGTCCTGGTTTCATTTTGCTGTTTCTACTTTTGTTTCCTAGAAAATGAACTGGGAGGAGAAGTGAAGCCTTCACTTTGGAGTGACAGCTGCCTTCGAGAGCCGGGGAGACATACAGGGTTTGTACCAAAGATGAGCCCTTCCGGAATCCAGTCATCTAATGGCACCTGAACATAGCACCCCAGAAATCAGGCACCTACAGACAGCCCCCGCCATGAAAAGGAGGCACCTAAATATAGCCCCACCATGAAATCAGACACCTAAATATAGCCCCCCCTGCTCAAAATTAGGCCCCTAAAAATGGCACCCACCGTCCTAAAGATAGCCCCCCCAGAGGGATTTTCTGAAGCCCTGTTCCACCCCCGTCTCTGGCTCCCACTCTTATCACCCAGTTGGGATGCTCCTCCGTGGCCGCTGCTCATCACTGTGTTTACCGGCACTGGGTGATTCATGCCATAAAGTATCTGTTTGCTGCTAAAATTGGATCACGCATAAGCGGTTTCGCCAGTCCGCCCTCTCAGCTCGGCCTGCGTGCGTCTCGCAGTGGGGGGGTGCCTATCTAACTCAGCTTCAAGGTGACACAAGGGATAGCAGATAACAGCTCACCCTGTATCGTGACACACGTGTGGTGGTTCCTCCCTCCCCCCTTCCCCATGACAGATAAACACAGACCTGCACACTTGCTCTTGCAAATAAAACACGGTTAAGCTATAGCAGTCGATTGGCTCCCAAACATCACTGATCACCTTGTGCTTCTCTAGTGTACAGTTTTCCTTGTATTTATAAGCATGTGTCACACTGACACATCGTCAGATTAATACTGTACAAGTCCCCATCTCATTTTTCAAAGCATAGTCTATACTGCGAATCAGCAGGCAAACACTGTGCAGAATCATTAATAGTTCATTTTAAAAATAAATATATTTTAAGCTGTGCTTATTGACTGAGCACTATTAACTACTGATCAGAAATGACAAAAGATCTTGTTTTTTGGACCTAGTATTTTATAGCTGATTTTTATACAGTCATTTACAGCCACTTAAGATTTTTAGGTAGCTTAAAAAAAATTTTGATGAATAATTTTATTCAGGCTGGCCACTGAGGCGTTGATATCGAGCAATATGGCAGGTGACCTCAGGGGTATGGATCTTACCCCCTCCTCCTCAATCAGCTGATCCTTGAACCTCCCCACAGAGCAGGTTGACGGGAGCTTGCAGACATATGGCTTGGTTACGAGTCACGCTCATCAGGCCTCTCTCTAGGAGGCGTATAGATGGCTGCACCATAGTCGAGTGGATGTCCTCTGAGACATCCCTGTCACTGCTTCGTCTGATCACGTTAGATCAGATGGAACACAGTGGGTAAAAACATGCAGGCCTAAATTTGGTCTGCGCCCCAAACAAATGTTTGCGTACTTTTAATTAGCTTTGCTGGACTGCAGGTCTGCCCTCTGAATATGATGTTTACTGTGGAGGTCGAGACGGATGAGGAGAGGGTGGGTCACAGTTACGGGAAACCGCGGCCATTTGGCGATTAGCTTTCAAATCCGCCCCATGTTCTCTGTATCGGCGTTAAAGCATGGACTGGAAGGGCAGATTTTGGGTTCTTTGGCTGCAAGAACTGTGAGTTTTGTTTCGAGGTTTTCGTGGAGAATCTCGAGAGCGACTGCTGGAATTTGACAGTATCGGATTTGACAGGGCGAGACCTGACTATACAGGGGCCCGCGACACAAGCCCAGATGGGGACCTCTGTAGTCGTGCTCATTAAAACACAAACGCATCTGTCAAGAATATGTAATAGGTTCTGCTTAGGACTCATTTATGGGTCAGAAAATCATTCCTGCATTTAATGGCATTAAACCCCGTATTCTGGGTTATTCAAGGATCAAAGATTTGTATTTAACATTGTGCAAATTGGTTAAACTTCAAATAAATTTTGCAGCAGCTTACAGAATCTTCATAGCTACATACTTACATACAAGTTTACATACACACATACAAGATTCTACAGAAACTAGGGTTGGGCGATATATCGATAAATACAGCATTGTTATTATGAACATTCATATCGCCATCAGTTTGAATATCGTGAGTATCATCATAGAGCCTAAACACTATTCTTGAAAACTTAACAGTTGCAATGTACTATTTTTACACAAATTCCCTCAAGGTACGTTGTCGGTGTAATTTATCATTATACCTGTCACATACTCCATAACTATTAGTAAAACAGTTCTGTCATCAAAATCATAACTCAAGATCCATCCATTTTCTGTACCCACTTGTCTAACTCAGGGTGGGAGCCTATCCTGGAAGCTATGGGCACAAGGCAGGGAACAACCCAGGATGGAGCACCAACCCATTGCTGGGCACACGCACACGCCAGTCACTCATACCTATAGGCAGTTTGGTAACATGCCACTTCATCTTGGCATGTTCTTGGACTGTAGAGGGAGGGATATGACTGGAGACTCACAATGACACAAGGAGAGAATGCAAACTCCACACATCAAGCCATGGCAGACATTCAAACCCAGGCAACACTCTCACCCAATGCACCACTGCACTGCCACACCACCTTCTCTACATACGGATTTTAGAATATTATAAATATCAATATCGTAAAAATCAGAAAATATTGAGATATAATTTTTAGGGCATATCACCTAGCCCTACTCAAATCCATTCTTTGGAACGAACAGTCAGAGAAAATACCAGCAACAAAATGTTACATTTTTCTATGTTTTTTTCATATTCTGAATCTGTTAAATAGCAATTCAGATGGAAATCTACGCAAAATGGGGCACTGAAGTAAAGAAATACTGAACTGAATTATATTGTGAAAATTTTCAGTATTGTGTGAAAAAAAATTATCATGATAAAATATTTTGCCAAATCACCCAGCCCTATTTGGAACCATCAGCTGCGTTCATTTGTCTTATTGCTGTTTTCGTTATATATTTTGTTGTATGTTTATAAATAGTTGCCCCATAGCAATCAGAAAGGCAGAGGTATGGTGCTTGTAGGCAAGCACAGTGCAGGGGAGGGGAAGACAGGAACCCCACACATTGCGAAATCTTGGAGACGAACCCCGTGCAGATAGAGTCACCGACGCCATGATCCGATTCCCGGCTTCCTGCACAGACTTCTGGGTAGACAGGCAGGTGCACTGCGCCTGTGGTATCGGGATTCCCTGCTAGGGACCATATTTCATTTGTGGCAGTAATTTAAATTTAAGAATCAGTTCTGTGGATTGGTAAGGGTTAGGGTCTCTACAGCAGACATGATACGGCAACAATAATGTTTCCACAAATGCATCACCAGAAACAGCTCCTTCTGTCAGCTTTGTGAGAGCATCTGAAGATCACATAATATAAGAAATAATGCCACTAAAATGTCAGCTGTTTTGTAAACACTAGGATGTTTGCGTATAACTTGATTTAATGACTTATAACTTGATTATTAATGACACGCCACAGCCGGTGTATATAAGCATTTAAACTGGTATTCTGAGTTTGGATGGTGCATCTTAGTCACCTTAAAAAACGCTCTTATGGAGGAGGAAACATTATTGGAGTATATGGCCATATGAACAGGTCTTAGTGTTGCGCTCACCCACCAGAAAAGGTAAGGCTGGGTTCCTGTATTTGACAGTAAATGCTGGATATCTGACATGTACACTAACTTGCCAACACACCTCTCATGCTGCTATCTAGAGATGGCCTCCAGGGGGCAGACTGGTGACAAAAAGCAGCCCTGATCTGGGGGCGGGGGGTCAGGGTTCCACCTCGTATATTTTGATGTGAGTATATAAACTATATAAGGCCAGCCCTGGTATGTAGGCTTTATAATGCCAGGCCAGCCCTGTTATATAGGCTTTATAATGCCAGGCCTGCCCTGTTATATAGGCTCTATAATGCCAGGCCAGCCCTGTTATATAGGCTCTATAATGCCAGGTCAGCCCTGTTATATAGGCTCTATAATGCCAGGTCAGCCCTGTTATATAGGCTCTATAATGCCAGGGTTGTGGAAGAAAGACCGACCCTCACAAGACTGGCTCAGCAGGAAAATCCCCCAACTTCCAGATGGCCAGTCTGTGCCTGATGGCCTCTGTTTTCCTTGTGGGTAATTGGGATAAAGCTGGTACCCACTAGGACAGCCTGTGCGTGTGTGTATGCGTGTGTGTAACTGTGTTATATACATATTGCATAAAAACCTGTTATGTTGATGTGGGGAAATTCTTCTGGTCCCCACAAGGGGAAACTGAATTCTATAAAAATTAATGACTGCAGTCAAAACCTAAAAATGCTTTAATTATGTGTGTGTGTGTGCACCTTTATCCTTCCATCTTTCTATGAGCGATGTGGGGGTACATTTTTCTCTGATCTGGGTTTTCTCTCTCAGAATAAGATGCTTCCAGGCTTTGGTCTTGAGCAGACTGTAGAGGAACAGCTGCACTGACACTGTGCCTGAAATGAAGTTTCCTAAATCGCATGCAAACACAATTTAATCCTTCCCTTAGTGGTATTTTTGTCGCTGGGATTTCCAGGATATTATTTTTTCATGGCAAACAAATAGTGACTCCGGTCTGCTCGCAGGTGCAAACTCACCGGCTATGACCCGGCAGTCTCTCTGAGAGGGACAAACAGAAGCGGAAAGCCGTGCGCTCAGACAGGATATGTTGTCACGGCACGAGAGAGGAGCTGTGTGTGGGCACGGTCCCTCCCAGGGCTGTCACTTCGTGTTATTTTCTCTTTCATGCCAAATGTCACTTCCTGAATCCCCCATCAGGAGGTAGACCATGGGGAGGGGGCATTGGGTTGGATTGATAAGTTGTTAGTTTTAACAGAGGTACGATCTCCATCGATTGCCATAGACACAGGGAAACGCTCGTGCATAAGTATCCGAGGCCTTTCCGGAAGACGCCGCTGTCTGTCAGAATAATAAAGTGGATATATTATGTGTTTGTTCACTTTCATCTGTTTTATTTTTTCAGTTTACAGGCTCCTGTGAAAATATCAAGACCCCATCAAGCCTAAAGATTAAATACGGCCTTAATAAATCATATTTAACGAAAATAAACGTAAGCACTTTTAATACAATGGGCCTGAAATCACTCAGGACCCTCCCTGTTTCATCCATATCCAGTTCACTGAAGTATAAGTGTGACAGAATAAATTGTATAAAGGTGTGTATATATACCACAGTATCCCAGTATATACCTACTGTATATAGACTGAGATGACGGACAGGCGTGCAGTATTGTTGCTGTAAATGTATACAGCGCATACAGAGGGAGACGTGATACTATATGTGTATACATTACACAGGCAGGCTTATTGTTATGTTGACAAACCACAGCTGACAGTTTAATGAAAGCCTGTGTTCAGCACATTGATCAGCGCAGGTCCGTTTACTGACACGCACATCACCCCGCGCCTGTGACAGGCCAGTGAGGGCCTGGTGAGGGCCCGGTGAGGGCCCGGTGACGGCAGGGCGAGGAAGGCGTCACACCGGGCAGCGCTGCTCGCGTATTAAATGTCACGGGATGATTATCAGGCTTATCAAGGGTCTGCTAAGTGAAACCCGGTCTATCTTCTGATCTTACACTAAATTGGGGGCAAATGTCAATTCTTTAGGATGGTTTTAATGAAAGGACACTTTATTTGACATTTTGCACAAATTCAGGTATATTGGATTACATGTTATAGCATATGGCAGATATCTATATTTATACATACACATGAGAGTGAATCTTGGGATTAGAGGCAAGGAGGAGGGGAGGGGCATTTATCTGCCATTCCTGGAGCATTTCAGAGTTTTTTTTTTTTTTTGGGGGGGGGGGG
>JAODJX010000027.1:22516138-22529665 GCA_026776945.1 Isichthys henryi | reverse complement strand
GGGAATAAAAGATCATGTGTTGCGAGTAGCAGCTTTGCCAAGCTAGCTGTGGCCAGGCTCCCTTTGCGGGGCATTCCATGACCTCTCGCACCCCCACCCGATCTCCACCACCCCCCTTCCCATCCCCTGCAGATGCCAGCAAAATTACATCAGTGTCACGGTCGTTTGTTTTTTCCTCTCCCTGTAACCCCCGCCAATGGATGAAATATATGTGCTGTTTCTGAATGGGGGAATACGCAATCCCTCAACGAATGAGTGTAACGGTAAACACAGCATCCGCTAATGTCTGGAGCGGAGTTTCCGGAGCCGTTAGCTCCGTCTCCACTCTGCCATGGGCCTCTGCGGGCTAACCCCGGCCCTCTGGGTGCCGCAAACACTTCCAGCTTAATTTTACCTTTTCTCGACTTTCATTTAATTAGGTAACTTATACCAGACAGCGCTGCCCATGTGATCAAGTCCGTTATTGTCTTTTCTATTTAGCTGATGCATTTTTCCAAAGGTGTTAGGTTGTTATAAACACAGGCACCAACAGCTAAGGTAAACATCTCCAAGCACATCACATGTACCAGTAACCAACCTAACGAAGTGGTGACTCTTACATAGAAACTGTACCAGAGCTAGATGGCCCTAATAATCTGCAATATTACAATACAGTGATTTGCAATCTACAGTTATAAAATCAGAAAGTAGGATATCTAAGCTCCATTATGGATGGTCTTTAAGAATAGGCCCCAGAACATCTAAACATGACTACAGTGCATGGGTATGTTTTCAGATCTATATGGTGGTGTCTACATCACCCAACATCACTAGTAGGGGTAGGATGTCAGCAGCTCCTCTCCTGGTTTCTCAGCCAGCTGACTTTGGGTCCTACACGTTATCATCTCAATCCATAAGTGCCCCATCAAACAGGTGATATGTGGTGTGATTTTGTAGCTACCACCAGCCATAAAACCACCACTGATCCTGTACTGCTGATCCCAGATCAGCACCGCGTCATTGCGTGTGTTTACTTCTGATATTCTGCTAAGTATTATAGTTATCATTTCTTGGGACAGACTGATGCACTTACTAAGATACAGAGGCAGTGGCATCAAGTAATTGCATTGCACAATTGTATTTATAATTGCATGCAATTATGTAATTGAAGTATTATGGCATTTTACCAGTTGACTGGAGGGTTGCAAAATTAGCTTTGGATGTTAGTCAGTTTTAGCACCAAGGTCAACATAGGTGGGGCGGGAGCTGGGGGGGGGTGATCTTCTGGAGTGGTGGGAGGGATGTTATGCTGTAAGAGTTCAAGGAGTTCTGATTCCTTTTTTCTTTTTTCGATTGTTTGCTTCACATTCAAAATCATTAAAAAATTCTGTGATTGGCTGGCATTTAAGGTAGGGTCAAGCTTGTGATTGGGTGGGTCAGATCCCCCCCCCAGCTCCATAGAGGGCATCTCTACTCTGCCATTAGAGCCCATTTTGATAAAAGAATGCAGCTCTGCCAGGGCTACCTCGCCTGAGCCCCCACCCATTCATGGCGGTACTGTAACACCCCACCCTCCCTCTGGCCACAGCCGGGCACCGACAGCGGGAGTCTGCTCAGGGTGACTCCAAGCTCGGTTGCCTGTTCCAGGGCTGCCACGGACGAGCCACTGCCGTCTTCATTGATATTCAGCCAGGATTCGAGTCTCGCCGTCTCTGCTGCGGTCATGCCGCGAGTGCTGTCTGCCCGGCAAGCGTGCTTTTCCGTAACATGAGCCGAAAACATAGGGATCCTGCGTCGGGACGTGCCAGGCGGCAAATGTGAGCCTCGGTGCCCGTCCGAGTCCCTTGCAGGGACAAGTATCTTAATGTGATATTTTGTGCCGATCTGACATTTAACCAGGGTGGGTGGATAGAAGGGGGATGGCTGTGGGGGGGTGCGTGGCGGTAATTCAGTAACACTTAAAGGCACAGTTTTCAATCAGCCCATGGCGGGTTAAAAAAAAAAAAAAAGATTTTGTACGTGTGCCGTGGTTGTTCCTCTTAGTGACGGGAAAGACAGAAACTGCAGAGGTTGGCAAGTCTCCTGCAGAACAGCGCCTCTTTTGTTTAGATCTTTGGGGAGGGGAGGGTGATGATGGTGGTGGTGTTGGGGGTGCGGTGGGGGGGAGAAGTCTGTCAGATTTAAAATCATTTCGCTCTCCGGCTGGCTCCCTGCCCGTCTGTGAGGCGGGCGAATCCCACTCGATGTTTCTGGAGGATATCACCATGGAGACGGTGCTCCGCCGCACGTGCCTATGGATCCCACCGGGCAGGGGTGCGGCGGGCGCGGTGGGCGCGGCGAGTGCAGCGGGTGCTGCGGGTGCGGCAGGCACGGCGGGTGCTGCGTCCTGGCAACATCGCTGCAGATGAACCGGCACAGCTGCTGCCACCATGCAGACAAACACCGCTTGATGCCGATGCCGGGCTGAGGCCATGACTCCTCTGGGGAAGACGCCGGAACATTAAAATCACATAAACCTCCTGCGTGAAGCAGGGCTCTTCCACCATTTCCGTGGCGACTCCATAGTCTGAAGGCCTTTTATATAAGGCTAAATTCTATTCTAGGGCCCAGCATTAAGTATTAAAGGTTTTTTCTAATTAAGCACATTTTGCCACAGAGGCCCCCACTGACACCCCCCCTGAAATGGACCCCCCCCCCCCATATATACGCGCAACTTAATTACCTGTATAATTTTTAGTTGGCAGGTCCAGCGAGCAGGGTGATTGTGCTGCTCCAAGGTCACAGTGTGACAGACCTTTGGGGGGGGCAGGTTCAGATGGGGCAGGATCAATTCTGCTTGCTGTGCGGCGCCTGAATGTTGGCTGATGGGGCCGCGGGACACAGCGGGGGGGGGGGGACACACGGGCTTCCGTGGAGGGGAGAATCATGCTATGTGTCACATCTAGCGAAAAAAACCAATCCATCTTGCGAATCGGCGGGAAGAGGGCACGGCTGGCAACGGGTGGCAGCCCAGACGGCGGGCACACGGCACAGCGGCGTCTGCGACGCTCGGGAACCAGCAGCATGCGTTTTGGCTGATGGCTTCCCGGCATTGCGTGTTTGTAAACAGAGACAGCTGGAACTGGCCAGCGTATCCCTTTGTGTCACAAAGCTTCCTCAGGTTGATAAGACAGGGCTGTAATGTGGGGGGAGGGCGTGGGGGGGAATGGAGCTGTGTCTTTCTGGCTGCATGTGGCCCGGAGGGACTCGCCCCTGATTTATTCAGGGGCGCTGGTCTGCCTAGGGATGAGTGGCGTTTTAATGTGCTGTCGAGTTGTTTGGTCACAAACGCTTATCGATCAGTGGCTGGCGGACCCGGGGGAAGGGAGCAGGGGGGGCTGGGGGAGTTACTGAAGGCCCCCACAGCTGTCAGGGCCGGGACAGCCCACCCCGCTCGGCGCAGATTAATGAAACGGCGCGGAGGTGCGAGGGGCTGACTGTTAAGTAATCCTGGGCTTAAGGGATCGTCAAGTGGTGGAGAGAGGGAAGGCTGGGAGGGGGAGAGAGAGAGCTGCAGTGCACTGACTGAAGGACGCTGGGAAATTCAGGGGCAGACTGTGGCGTGTCCGAGGAAGAGCCGTTAATCCTGGTCTGGTGTCTTCGTCCCTGTGGTTTTGTGGGGCCGGTTTGGGAGGTCATTAGCAGGCGAGCTCAAAGTAGGGAGGAAATCGGCGTATCGGCGCTGTCCCTTATTCAAGTGCTGATGTTCACTAGAAGTCATTGTTTCCTTCATTTTCTTGTCGCTGATAGTGAATTATATACTGAAAAACTGTCTCTTTACTATTCATTTAAAACTAT
Source organism: Isichthys henryi (assembly GCA_026776945.1). NCBI lineage: Eukaryota > Metazoa > Chordata > Actinopteri > Osteoglossiformes > Mormyridae > Isichthys > Isichthys henryi. Next base: position 22,525,849 of record JAODJX010000027.1, on the reverse strand, counting down.
GGGGTTATATTTCAGCATAATGCAGAATTAAACCAGACATAAACTGATATGCTCTTAACAATAATGAATACAAATCACCGCGTAAGACACACAGCAGCCTCCAAGCAGAAACGGTAAGGACACTTTTGGGTCGAGCTTACCGGGGCGGAAGACACGGCGAAACCATGGAAACCGATGAAATCGATGCCCGTTCCCCTCAAATTGACGGATCCGTGTCTCTGCCCTCGTGAATTTCACAGAGAGCCCGTTCGACTCGCGCCTCTTTTATTTTTTTCCCTATTAGTCACAAATAGTATTAAACGTCATTCCCTTTGACCTTTATCAGACAGCCTCAGTGGCCTTGAGCATAAACAGCTTTAATACGCTTCTGGAATAATCCAAGATGGAAGCCCTGCGAATCTCGCACATTGTCATGGGTGCTTATCAGCCACGCTCCATAAATCTAACGCTGTTTATTTGTTCACATTAGAGCCAGTCCTCCGTGGAGTGGGAGGGGACACATCCTCTCGGCCCGTAAGAATGGGTACCCGGAACATTTCACGGCTGACGGACTCGTAACTAAGCATGCGAAACACACGTCTGAGCTGTTGATGGGCTGAGATGGCAGATGAGGGCCGGTCGCTGTCCCAAAGTCATCTCTTTGCTTTATTGCTATTCCCCACCCATAAATCCATGTTTTTCAGGACAGCCCCACGATAGACAGGAGAAAATATCTGCACCATGTTCTGAAAGAGCCGGTTTGCTGTGGTCTACGTTATTTGTTGGTACTATGACATACCCAGCGTAAAACGAGAAAGGTTCTATTTTGGTATAATCTGCCTGACATCCTGCAATTAATTTTGTTACCCCCCCCCCACTGAATGATTAGTATCCATGGGGTGCCTCTGACTCTCCAATCTCTTTTCCCCCATCTGTCTGGCTGTTGGAACGTTTCAACAGAAACGCGTGGCCTTGTGTATGTCCTGTGTAACGCGTCAGCTCTGAAATATGTTCACCATTTTTCTCTTAAGTAAACCGAATAGCAGAAATCTGGTTTCCGCCCCTCTGATGTGTGACTGGAGCTGAAGTAGATTTTTATGAAAAATGTACTCCTATTAAACTGACTTTAACACGGCACTCACTGCCAACGATGCCTTCGGTCATTTGACTTGGCTTGGCTAGGATTTCGTTTTAATTTATTTACTTTTGTTAGCCGAGGAAGTGAATCAGAACATCGCCGCCTTTTTGGCGTCGGGCGCCGCGGCTCGCATGCGTATGCGCGTGAGGGCACGTGTGTGTGTGCGCGCGCGCCTGCGGCTTTGCGCCCGTGCCTCGTAACGGATGCGGGCGCACGGAAGCGGGATGCGCTGCACGGCGGATTTGGCGGAAAACACGGTCGCGCCGGTGTGAGAATCGGCTCGTAATTGTTACCTCAGGCGAGATGCGTTCACCGAGGGAAAGAGAGAGGAGCGGGCGCTGCGGCTACTTAAATTACATGCATGTAAGACACCAAATAGACCATTTTAAGTGTGTCAGGAAAAATTACATATATTTCTCTTTAAGCAGTCCTGACCGTTTAATGCTCATATATTAACGTGGGTACTGGGTAACCTGGAAACAGCGTGGTTATATTTTTATGAGTGATACAGCCACATGAATGAATCTGGTGCAGCAGTGCGGCCACGGTCTGGATGCTCATAATCAGCTGAAGGTAGAACTGAAAAATGGAACCGCAATATACTCACCGTGAACGAGTCCGGGCAGAAATCCTGACTGTAATTGGTGTCCTTACACTATAGATCACGAATTTTCTTTGCGTGTGGATTTATGTCTACTGTAAATGTATAGCCATTTATAAGATCTGTCTACGTATTCATATATATTTACATATTTTTGAGCAATGAATTTGACTTTAGGTCATTTGGGTTAACTTTTGGGTAAAATTTTAAACTAAAATTAAAAATATTAGGAGTGTAATTTTTCACAAATTTATAACCATATAAAAAAATTCTATATGTGTGTGTGTTTGTGTGCGTGTATTTTGTCTGAAACAAAACTTTCACCAGGCTAATAATATATATATATATATATATATATATATATATAAAACTTCCTGTACATTTAAATATAAAAAATAAAGTTTAAGAAATACTCCAGAGAAAGTATGGCTGACAGACTTAATCGGGACGCTTTAGGTGAGGCCAAACGAAGGGCACCGTGCAACAAGGCCATTTAACTGCCAGCATAATATGACAAGGGTTCAAATTTGCAGTGAAGCCATTTCATCGTGTAGCTGCAGTCCCCTGGAAACTGGCTGGCAACAGCGTGTCACTGCCTTTGGATTGTAAGACTGTTATGAAACCTTTGTGACAAAAAAGGACACATCTTATACCCACACACTTCACTGAGAATCACTGAGACATTTTTTTGGTTTAACCTGACACTTGCCAACAGTCCATGGTACCTCTGGGATCAAAATGAGTGCTATTTAGACTTGGATTTCATATATATATATAATTATTCTGGACCAGGGGTACTCAAATGGCCGACTTTGGTCCGCATCTGGACTGTAACGCAATGTGATCCGGGACATGCAATTAATACCAAACTTGTGTGAAAGAACACAAAGAAGTTCTTGCGTCTCACAAAGAGTTGTTGCGTTTTACTGGACGTGTCTGTCATATGACTTACATATTTGTTATTTTACATGCATGTTTGAATGTTTTCTGTTCTCTGTGTCTCTGTGTTCTGGGTGTGTCTGATGGGTAAAAAACTGTTGGTGTTTCCTGTAAGCAGCTTGCTTTAGGTGTGGGAGGGGAGGGTGGGGAGCGACCTTAGGAGTTCCCCTGCCACTTATCTTCTTTCATTCGCTTCTCCTCTCTGTCGCTGGCTGGCCGTCTCCCTGTCTCAAAGAGGCCTTTTGTTTTCTAATAACTTCTCCTAAATCCAGTGTGCATAATTATATGTGCCGCTCTATGCCAATTGAAAACTGGTGTTTCACGAGTACTAATGATTATGTGCGTAATTAAAAGGTCGGTTAAGTGAATTTGGGCTTCCGCGTTTCGTTTTCACGCTGGCCGCCGAAATTAATTATCGCGGCACGCCGCAGCAACGGGGCGTCGCCAAGCGTGCAGTGGAAGAAGCAGACAAATAAATAAAATAAATAAAACAACCCGGGTCACTGCAGCCCAGTTGCAGCGCTGGACGGGAATCAGAGCAGCAGCTTAAGCCGTGTGGGTGAGGTCATTAAGCGGTGCTCCTTATCTCTCTCCTGCAGTGTCTATGGCTGCCCGTTAGCCAAAAAGAGGAAGACACAGGAGAGATTGCCTCAGGGTCCTCCGACCAAGAAAAAGCCCTTCCTGGCTCGCGTGGACAACTCCTCGATGGACGAGTGCTACGAGAGTGACGGTACAGAGGAGATGGACGAAAAGGAAGAGGAGGAGGAGGATGAGGACGACGAAGAAGAGGAGGAGGAGGAGTACTCGGAGGACAATGAGGAGCACGGCGAGCCAGAGGAGGGTGAGGAGGAGAGGGGGGAAGGGGAGGAGGTAGAACAGGAGGAGGGGGTGGAGGAAGAGGAAGAGGAAGCAGAGGAAGGGGATGAGGAAGAGGAAGGAGATGAAGAAGAGGAGGAAGAGGAAGACTATGAAGATCATAGTCAGTATCAAGGTAAGCGCAGGTGCCATTATGCGATCACCAAGCAGTTTTATTTAGGTGTGTTTATTTAGGCATGCGTTTTCATATTTTAGCATGTCCATTCCAGTGTTTTGAAACATAAATGGATTTATCTGAGGACTTTTTTGACACTAAAAGTGTTTCAATCCAGACATATAATGAAAACCATTTGAGGCTAGCTAGAGCCAGAACAGAAAGATGAATTTATTTAAGCCCGAATCAGTGAGTCAGAAGTCTTGCAGCTTGGACATTCTGAGGTCAGGTACACTGTGAGCGCTTGCAGGTGAAGGCAGTTAGTTACGAATGAAGGTTATGTATCACCTCACATTATATCTTGCAAACTGCACATAAACTGCAACTTCATTTGACTCATAGGTTACTGAGTGATGGCATGCAGTCACTGTGGAGTGTGTGGGTGTCCTGAAAGGGATGTCTTTGTTCAGTGTGACTGCATGGCCTATAAAAAAAGACTCTGGAGATAATCACAAAATCTCTCAGTCTCATGATCAGGATGTTTCTAAATGTCTTGTGGTCTCTATTTTTCTTTTTGCCTCTGGGTTGGTATGTTTTAATGTCCCTCCTAGTCTCCATGTCACTTGTAGTCTCTATGACATTCGTGTTGGATTTTCGGGGACCTTTAGAACGCTGAAATGACCTCTTCACCTTTGAGTATCACATCCACCCCCCTAACCTTGGTTTCTCAGATACGAGATGCACTCCAATACCTTATGACTTACCTCTGTATTATGAATTTACTCTGCGCGACCACTGCACGACAACAAAAACTTCACCTCCCAGTTAAACTCTTGTCATCTCTGGTTGAGGTTGTTGAGTTTTGAAGTCTTCAGTTTGAAAATTGTCAACCAACATTTTTTGTAATATTCCTTCGTGGAATTGGCAGGAGAAACAATCAGCTTATTTTCTAACCTGCAATCTGATCTGCGCTGCCCTCTTGCCAGATTGAGCGCCTCTTAGATTCTGATCTTCACCAGCACAACAGATGCTGGGCCTGTTTTCATTTTCTGCATTTCTTAAACAGCGCCATGCATTACAGCTGCGCTAATCCACTCATGGTGGTGCTGTAATCTCTCCACTGTGCCTCCAATCTGTTTCGCCTCCCTGTTCCTTTTGTGTCCCTTGATTGCACTTCAAATGGCTTTTCAGAGAAATGTTTCGGGATGCTGGAATCAACCCCCAGGGTGACCAGTGTGCTGGGCTCCATGGAAATGTGTGTCCGTTCGGTTATGACTGTTCACGTTGAGGATCGTAGTAGAAACTGATTCATGATAAATCCTGAATGCATACCTCTGAATGTTTGTTTATGGGGTTAGTTTCTGGTAACAACTTCATTGTTTTGCACTGGTGTATAATGAGAGTCAAGTAACTGATTAGTTACAGTATTAGTTGGTTGACCGATTGCTTGGCTGATTTGTTAAATAGTAAGGATTCCTCAGCCATTAATGATCACATCCTCTGGCCTTTGTTTGCAACGAAATCGCCCCCACATTCTGAATGATATCATGCCACCTAGGACCCCATGAGCTTTGAGAAAAAATATTTCACTGGTGCAGCGGAGTGAATATTTAAATGTGGTACATGGAGCTGTAGCTAAGAGACAAAATCTCAAAGTCAGTAAGCCCTTGCATTCAGCCAGCCAGAGTTAAAGGCATCGACATACACGTTACTTAACAGCAAGATGCGACTTATCCATCTAATGAAAAAAACAGGCTCAGTGGGTAGGAATGCCTTCAGACGCCTAAGTACGTTCCCTGAAATGACATTAAATGGCATTTCTTGTCTGACAGAGGACGCCCAGGCAAGTTGCATCTACTCAAAGACTGGGACTACCATGGAGAAGGATGACAACAACAATGAAGAGTATGAGAACTATGACGAGCTGGTGGCCAAGTCCCTGCTGAACCTGGGCAAGATTGCGGAGGACGCAGCTTACCGCGCCATGACCGAGTCGGAGATGAACAGCAGCTCCTCCAACAGCGCCGAGGAGGAGGAGGACGATGATGCGGAGAAGAGCGTGAGAAAGGGCGAGTTGAGCCTGGACGTGGACAGTGATGTCGTTCGGGAAACGGTAGACTCCCTTAAGCTGTTGGCGCAGGGGCATGGCGCCATGCTATCTGAGAACCTCAATGGGAGGGGCTATGCAGACAGCACACTGGATGGTGTGGATGGGGGCGGGGCCTTGCAGGGCAAGCCTACCAGCAATGGACAGGCGGAGGAGAGCGAGGAGGAGGTGTGTCTTAGCAGTCTGGAGTGCCTCCGGAACCAGTGCTTCGACCTGGCGCGCAAACTGAGCGAGACACAGCCTGCCGAGCACTCCGGGCACACTTCGAACCTGCAGCCAGCCCCACATCAACAGTCTGGCTATGTCGACTGCCATCAGGGGCAAGAGGATCGGCGTGCTGCGGAGCGCAGCTACTCGGACATGGTCAACCTGATGAAGCTGGAAGAGCAGCTGAGCCCTGGGTCCAAAACTTTCTCTAGCTGCGCCAGGGAGGATGGTTATCATGACGAGGACGCCACTTCGGTGGCCTCGGACCGCTCCGAGGAGGTCTTCGACATGACTAAGGGCAACCTGTCCCTGCTGGAGAAAGCCATTGCCCTTGAGTCAGAGCGGGCCAAGGCCATGCGGGACCGGATGGCCACAGAGGCGTCCCGGCACGAGCGGGACATTCTAAGGATGCAGGAGGATGGCGGCTCCAGACCCAGCTGTGCCGAGGAGCGTAAGGCACGGCTGCACGACGGCATGAAGAAGCCGTACTACCCTAAAGGTATGGGGAGCTATCTCAGCGTGGTTGGGGTTTGTTCCAGGTTTGCAGAAGAGAGTTCTTGAACTGGGGAAAAAATGACCCTGTAAAGATGGTTTGCCATAACATCCAACAGGCAATTGAGCATGTCCGTCCTGCCCTTATAGAAGGTTCCTGGTGTTATGGTAAAATTCATGGTAACTCTTACTAATTGGTCCCCATGGGCCAATATATTTCAAATATTGGGGCCATGTTACACAAGCACACTGCAGTATTCCTCATTAATACCTTGTCATGAATGTCAAGTGAACTCACATCGAGCCGGTGGGGTCACGTGTCAGATGTGGATCCCAGCTTGCTGAGTGGGAACCTCGCAAGGAGATGTACCCAGGAAGAGCCTCCTCAGTCAGTCCGAAAATTCACGTGGCAGCGGCGGCTTATGTTGTTAAAATAGGCTGGCGTGGCAACATCAGAGGCTGGGCTTGTCAGGCATAAGTAATAGCAATCTGCACGGCCTGTTAGGACGGCAAATCTCATCCCTGGGATGCCGCCTGCACTCAGTGGCCTATTTTTAATCCCAGGAAGGGTTTTGCGGAAGGAGGAAAAAAAAAACACTCACTGTAAATCGGCGTGTGACTTTTGGAAAAATAACTCAATTCAGCGCTGACGATTCCTAGGCTGAGGCTTTCCTCGCAAGTTCCTGCGTCACGATTGCTCGGAATATTCAGCGTCATTTTTATTCATTTATTTTTTCCCTTCGCTGGTCCTCCCCCGGCCATCGTGGAAAAATGGGTCAGCTCCGCCAAGGAAACAAGGGCAGATGGCAGTTAGCTCTGTGTTAAAAGCTTGCCTGGAAGTCTAACGAAAACATGGGTAAATGTTAGGGCACCGTTTATGGAGGGGGGAAAGCAAGGGACGGAAGCAGCGGATGGCGGAAAGGGGGGTTGTGGGGGGGTGGAGCTGAGGTCAGTGATGAGCAGGTTTGCAGGGCATCATGAGGAAAACAAGGTCCATAGAGGTGGTGAAAGAAAGAAATCATCTGATCATCCCCCACATCGGTGAAAAATGGGCTCTTAGCCAGACTTGCACGTAGACTCATCTCAGGCTAAGTGACTGCGGTGTTAGTCCCACGTTCAGGTGTTGCTTACCACTTACCTGCGAGACAGTTGGAGTAGTGTTGGGGGGGGGAGGGGGGAGCTTCAGCAGTGTGGCCATAATTTAAATTAGGAGGGAACTCCGTGACAGGTCCTCAGGCGAAATCTCTGTCAGCCACATCTTTTTTTTTTTCTCCTCATCCAAGCGCTTAGCACCTGCATGCAGCAGGAGATGCGACAAGCGGAGGAAGGGAGGGGAAGAAGAAAAAGAAAAAAACAGAAGGCTGAGTGAATGCGAGGAGCTTGGAACATTCCCAGAAAGCGAGGGATCCACTGGGTCAGAATCACGCCTTTTAAACACACCTTGCTACAATCTCGATATTAAAAAGCGGCAACCAAAAAAAAAGCAAAAATAGCAGCGGGGATGTGATCTTCACAGACGCGGCGAGTGTGGTGGCGGGCGTCCCCATGCCAGCAGTGACAATTCTAGAAGAGCGAGAGGAGCGTGGGCGTTAGCATGGTGACCGCCTCCTCTTCCGACTGCGAGCCCCCGGTACCGATTCATCGGCAGCGTATGGCCTACGCACATAGAGCCCACCAGCTCCCAGTTAGAGAGCCTTGTGATTTATAAAACAATAACGCCATGACAGTTATTGAAGAGCACCCCCCCACCCCCGAGAGACACCGGGATGGGAATTGAACGGAATCCGAATGACCGATAACAAACGGCAAGGCCCGTGACTGCACATTAATTATCCCGGCGACGGCGAGGCAGCGGAAGACGCTTGCTATGCAAAGCGCGGCCCGTCCCCAGCCACAATCAATATCTATTGCCTCCTAATATGCATTCCACTCGGTTGGGTTCCCCCTTCGCCTTGTGAAGCAGCAGACAGGGCTAAAATTCAGATTGTTAAATGAAGCGTTCCCCTAAAGCAGGAAGGGCTGGGCTAATGTGCTCATTTCCTCTATCCACCCCCCCCACTCCCCCCTTTGAGCTCCACTCTCTCCCCAGTGTTTCACAGGTGAACACCCTAGGTAAGGTCAGGTTTCGTGAACGTCGCTGTCCTTCCCTGAAAAGTGAATCCTTTCAGACTTATCGGACCACAGTTCTTGTCCGACTCGAATACGATGGGCAATTGTGGAACAGGTTCCATGCTCCTTTGATGGTTGGAAATGTTGATCAAAAAACCCCCCACTTTGACCCCTCTGTGGGTCTCTCCAGCTGTACTGTGACCTCCATGTTTCCTAACCCAGCTGTTCACCCTTTACCAGACCCAGATGCACCCTCCCCCATCATGTGCAGTGTTGTCTTCCTGCACTAACCCCGCCCCCACAAACCCTGGTGTGGAGATGTGACATTCAAGAAATATCTATTTGCTCAACAGTCTAGCTAATATGCACCCCCCCAAAAGAAGAAAAGTCTCCAGGACCATTTTGAATCCCAGCTAAACGCCAGGGTGTACCGGGTTACACCACCTTTAAATTTTCATTAGAGGTCGCTCAATGCCTTTCGCTTCCATAGAGCCAGGGGTCTGAAATTCCCATTCTTCCTTTTGTCTGGTCTCGCTTTCAGCCCGATCGATAAGGAAGAGAACACAGGTGAATCCAGAAAGGGCAGCCATTATCGTTCAGCCTCGAGACATGGCCTCAATGTCAGAGGCGCCGCAGGGAATCCCTGTAATATCAGGACGGAGATAAATGAATAGACGACCCCTGGGTTCTCATAGCACCGGTCAATATGTGCTTTAGCGGTGCCTTTAATTGACAGTGCTGAGAGTGAGCACTCTTTGTTTGGGGAGCTTATTGTTTTTATTATGGGAGTCATCCCGAAACGTCAACGCTGCCTCAAATGGAGGCATGATTAGCAAACAGAGAGACCTGAGCTAAAGCTAACCCCCCCCTCTCTGTTAATGATTAATGTTTGCCAGGTAAAGTGTTCCCAGGACACTGCTCATATCGGAGCAAGAGGCTAGATGGAGGGTGGGGGGAGCATTGCCCGTCACTTAATGCCAGGCTTGAGGTGCCGGCTGGCTCTCTTCATATCGTCTTGGGCCGCCAGGGGGCACCGAGGCCTGGAATGTCGTCTGTAAGCCTCACAGCCATCCGCTACCGCTGCTGCCTGAAAACGCCCCAGTCTGTTGGGGGGGGGGGGGGGGGGCCAGGAATCAGTGCCGGAGGAGATTTGGGCCGGTGTTCACCCG